>PVIA01000173.1:0-589546 GCA_004024845.1 Tonatia bakeri
CACTTTCTGCCTGACCTCTAATGCAGTGTATTTGACTATATTTTGCTTGTTTCTTTGTTTTGTTGTTTACGTTCCTGTTAAAGGTGAAATCATATGGTATTTATCTTTCACTGCCTGGCTTATTTTGCTTAGCATAATGCTTTCCAGTTGCATCCATGATGTTGCAAAGGGTAGGAGCTCCTTCTTTCTTTCTGCTGCATAGAAGTCCATTGTGTAAATGTACCATAGTTTTTTGATCCATTCATTTACTGATGTGCATCTAGGTTGCTTCCAGCACTTAGCTATTGTAAATTGTGCTACTATGAACATTGGGGTGCAAAGGTTCTTTCGGATTGGTGTTTTAGGATTCTAAAAAGAATTACTCTTCATTTGCCTCATCTTTCTCTGCACTTCGGACTTCTATCATATTACAACCTACAGTCTGCTTTGCATTTTATTTTTATGTGCATGTAAAATTTTCTTCTATTGGATGAGGGCCCCATAATCAGACACTATGCTTGTTTTCTTCTCTGTTCTAGACACAGCACATAGATGTCTAATATATATTGGGTAGAAGTGAAATGAAGTCTCTCATCCTTGTCATGATATGTGTATTGTTAGAATGTGAGTTTAAACCACTTTAAGCATTGCCAACATAATGTGAAAGTTTGGGAGCTCATGTCATTCATTCCAAACATCTATCCAGACATGATCCTCTTTGGGGAACCATAAGTTCCTACCTCAATAAGCTCAAACTGTGTTTTAAGTTAATTCTATGTCAAATCCATGCTTTAACAATTCCATGCTTTTATTAATTACTTAATAGTGCAAGTGAAGGAAATTGGTTTGTTTGGAAATGTTTCATCTTTTGTAAAATTAAACAGTGTAAGAACACTTGGTGAAGGAACTAAAGAAAGGGGACAATAAAAGAAATAACATTGATAGTTTGTCTGTAATAAGCCTGGTGCTTGACATAAGTTATCCAATTAAATTAAATTCGCCCTGTGAGGTGGATATTATAATCCACATCTTACTGATGAAGGAAATTGAGACTCCTAAACTCACACAATTAAATGATATAAAACCCAGACTTATATGACACTATCTTCCATTTTAAAAGGCAAAGTGTGCATGTCTCCAATGTTGAACCAAGTAGCTAGCTAAAGCCACTTGCTTTTTGAATTGCCATTTCACTGTAACTAAATCTCTCCCCCTGATATGTCAAAGTATTAGTTGCAAGTTATAGACCCAACACAATACAGCCTATTTTGCCATTAATTGAACAAATATGTAGCTGACATCTAGTGTATGCAAGACATTTTTCTAGGCACTTGGGGTTCAGCGGAGAACAAGACAATCCTGCAGCTATGCAGCTAATATATTAGAATATTGTCTACCTATGCAGCTAATATATTAATGTAGACATAGTTTATAAACAAACACGAACCTGTATAATGATAGGCATTGCTGAGTGCTACTAAGAACACTAAATCAGGATACAGGAGCAGTGAATGACAGGGAAGGCCTTTTTAAAGGGGGATTGTCAGAGAAGGTCTCTGTTTCCAGCAGACACCGGAGGAAAGCGACGGAGGGAGCTATGAGAATGCGCAGGGAAGAACAGATGAGGTGGAGAAGAACCCAAGCGCGGGGCAGAGATGGGTTTGTGCTGTGGGGCAGACAGCAAGAAAGCCAGTGTGGCTGGAGCACCACTGGTGAGCGGACAGTGGTGGGAAAGGAGGGGAAGAGGTAGCCAGCAGCTGGGCCCTGTGCTCCCTGTAGGCCATTCTGAAAACGTCATTCCAAGGGTAACGAGAAGTAAGTGAAGGACATAGAGGTGAATGTCGTCATCTGACCTGGGTTTTGGAAAGATCATTCTGAGAGTTCTGTGAAGATTAGGCCAACAGGAACAAAGACGGGAGCAGACGGCTGGTTAGGAGGCTATTGTGAAACTCTGGAACAGAAAGAATTTATGGGGCCACATAACCGGGAGGGCAAGGACAGCAGGGGCCTTAGGGATGATTCTGAAACAAAATTTCAAAATCCCGTCGAGATTCATTCTTTGTGGGCTTCATTTCTCCTCACTCCTTCTCCACTCAGACCTGCTTCTCTTTGCCACGAGCAGCTGCAGGCCCTGAGCAGGGAAAGGTTCCTTCTTATCTTTGAAGGGCCTGGTGCGGTCATGGGACCATCTCTAGAACAGTCACTCACTGTGTCAAGCACTGTGATTAAGGGTCCAGCTTTCTGGCCCAGGGAATGGGGTGCTTTAATGATAGCTGGAAGGAACAGCAGAATGAAAGAAGTTTGCGCCTTCTGTTGTTTTTTAAAGACAAGGTGAAGCACCCAGTGAGGGCAGCGGAAGGATACGATGGCTAGGGAGCGAGAAGGCCGGCACATCCCTGCCTGCAGGAGCCAAGCCCCGGTGACTTACTTCCTCCTCTCTAGATGCTTGGACACAGAGTTCCGACACCACTGTGTTACTCCTCGCAGGTGGTCTCATAAGTGTTTATATTAGTTTCAACTTGTCTGCACATTTTCTGAGAAAATAAGAAGGGCCACAGTGTCAAGTTCTCTGACAAATTTTCTAGCACCTGCAACAGGACAGTGTTAGCCATGAGTGGATTCTCAGATCTGCACATTCCAACCAGAGGAAATTGGAGCCCCGTTTCCCCAGCTGAATGTGTTCATGGGGAATCCAGAAGCAGTCTTGTCATGAATGTGTACATCCAGAATCCCTTACTGAATGAGCTTCCCATACAGAGCCAATGGAAAACAACTTGGTTTTTCCCAACCACTGATTTTTCAGAACCTCTCTGTTGGATGTCTCATCTCTCCCTGTGGGGTATACCTCACAAAGTTCTTAAAGCAGCACCAGTGCGTTAAATCAAAATCTTCTTTTCCAAATACATCGAAAGTTTCTATGTCTCCTATTGTACCGGAGATCCCTAAGAGCACCCCCAGGTTCAGTGATTCACTAGGATGACCAACAGGATCAATGTGGAGTGGTCCTCACAACTATGATTTCTTATAGCAAAAACAAAAAAGGGAAGTCAGCAAAGGGAAAAGGGGCATGGGACAAAGTCCGAAGGAAACCAGGTGCAAGGCCAAGACTCTCATCTCAGTGGAGTCACATGGGACAGGACACACTTATTCCTCCAACATGGATTGTGACAACAACCAGGGAAGCTCATTAGAGACCCAGAGCCCAAGGTTTCTTCTCGGGGCTGGTTAGGCAGGGATCTTCTGCCTAGCACATATCAAAATTCCATACCCACAAAAGAAAAGCAGCTATGTAGCATGAATCACATTGTTTGTCTAATTTGGGCACAAACAGCCTCTCTTATTTAGGGCAATGGGAACACTCCTGAAATCAAAGTTCCCAGACATCAGCCAAAGGCCAGCCTTGCAAACAGGCCTTGCAAGGACAGCAGTCTCAGGCCTGCTCTGTTAACCCTTTGTCTGCTTGGCGTTGCCTTTCAGGAGGCGAATGCTGTAAGGCTGACTTCTGTGTTCTGAATAGCAGTCTTTATGGGTTCTGCTGTGCAGCTTTCTGAAGACTTCCTACTATGTCGTGGGCTATCAGCCGAGTAGCTTCTGTTAGAGACAGCTGGACCTGGCAATTGATCCTGGGTGGAGGATCCCTTCGTGAAGTTCTGGCCAAGCAAGCTTTCCAAGCACCAACTCAGCCTCCAGGAAGGTGCTAGGTAGAAGTGCCCCACCAAGTCCACAAGTACCAGCCGCTTCTGCCCCAGCTCTCTCCACTTACACTCCCATCACAGACAGCTTCTGACTTCCAGCCCCTTGCTTCCAACTTCCCCCGTGCCTGCCCGGCCCCAGGAGGCATGGAAACATCTGGCCCAAGTCTCTGTTCCACCAGCATCTGCTTTGTCTTTGGAGTGGAGGATGGGAGAAGGGTTGACTTCTTCTGTAGATGAAAAATGCCCAGGCTTCCCACTATCACCCACAAACACTCTCTTTAAAAAAAAAAAACAAACCCCTACTCACTAATAGCCTTCCATATCATTGTATATATAGGCTAAATATGTATATGTGTATCTGATTATATACGTAGATACAGTCAATCAAAACCAGTTTAGGAGCAACGGTAAGCAAGTCCTACATAGATGGCCTGGCATATATCTTTAGATTAGCTTCGGTCTTAGGGGTCACAGCCTAAATTCTAAGACAGGAGAAGTGCCAATATTCGTGCACAGTCATAAATGCATTTATAAGTAAATATCATTTAACATTCGATGACTGTCTAGTTTTGCCAATAAATGATGGTGCCCAAAAAAGGAGAAAATGGAACTTCAGTATTCTTCATATTGCCCTGCATGTTTCTCTCTGCGGATCTTGTATCTTCAGTTCTCCACCTTTTCCCAGCGACACCGCAGTCAGGGCTTTCTCAAGAGGTAGTTCTGGGTGCCTTTCCAGGCCAAGACCACCTGCCGGGGGCTCATCTCCGTAGATCATGGGCTGCACTTTAGTTTCCCATGTGTGTTAAAGCTACTGACCAGTATAACCTTGAGTGCCCAGCCGGACTAGTACTTCCCGGATATAACACACGCACAGATACACAAGAACATACACACACACGTGCACACACCATGAAATGGCTTTGGGAGAAATATGTAGCAAATCTTTCTGAATCTTTATAGGGAAATATGCTTTGAAGTCAGATAAGTGCAACAGCACACTGAAGCCACTGCTTCCAGAATGATCAGGTGGCTCCAAATATCAGAGAGATTTAATTAGGGTGGAGGCCGTTGCTTTGGATTGTCTGAGGAGAGCACGCTCCAGAGGCAACTGGAGTTGCGGAGTGGGCCAGCTGCCCATAAGGACAGTGTGGACAACAGCATCTCCCTTGTATCTGCTCCCACATTCCTTAAACACGTTTTCTCTGGCTTCAACAAAATAATTGATAGTGTAATAATATAATTCTAACATTGAGAACATTTTGAGAATTCATCTAATTGTATTAATCATGTTTTATAAAATAATCCAATTAAAATAATAAGATCGCTAGGGCCTAACCCAAGCTCTGGCTCATAGTAGGCGCTCAATTAATATTTGTTAAATCCATGTTTGTAGTTTGTTTTATTGATAATGGTCTTTCTGCTGTGACAGACAACCTGGAAAACCTTTTTTAATCTTGTGATTTAACCTAAGCCTCTCTTTCTCTCTGAAGTGTTGATCGTGTCCCATCTGGTGCTTCTGTCGCTCGTCCCCCAGAGCACTGTGAATCTGTTTACCTGTCTCAGTGTTCTCTTTCTGCTCTGTGGGCTTGGGGATACAAGAATAGTATCCAATTAATCTTCATGTGCTCAGAGTTCAGCACGATAACTAATAGTTCCTCAAATGCATATTTTGAATGAAATGAGTGAATGAACGTGTTGATACACAAATGCTTGCCAAGTGTACCTTTGGTATCTCATGGGCTATGAAGTGAACAACTAGAGTTCATTTTCCCACATTAAGTATGTGTGGTCTACATCAGAACACACTTCCTAATAAATTATCATTATATCGACCACACCCATTTCCTTCCTCCTTCCCTCAGTAACTGGGAACAATTGTGGGACCACCCTCTAAGAAAATGGAAGCTATTTCGCAATCAATTTTGCTGTCCTCCTGCCATTTCATCCACAGTTTAAATAGCACTGCCTCCCTTGTCCTTTGTCAAGGATTTTTGTATTCACAAGTTTAAATAATATGTGTTGCTTTACTACTTTAGTCCATTTATAGCATTGACTATGATTTAATGAAACTTTCTGGGTGTAGAACAATGAACAGTTCAATTTCTTACTGCACCAAAGCATGCTCTCAGGAAGACATTGCCTTGGCACTTAGGAAAAGAAACATCAAAGTAACACCAAAGCATTAGCATGTTTAATCACTTTGTAAAGAAGAAAAAAATTGGAATATTGCAGCTTTCATTCCCAAAGATTTTGTTTTCACTTTCCAAAAATGAAAATAAAATTGTTGTTAATTTCTAACTAACATGCTAGGAAGTATCCAAAATAAAATAGTTGATATTGCAATGACATAATTTAAGACTGTATTAGTGAAAATATTCTAATTTAAATAAAAGTAAGTCAGTTTTGCATTACTAGCTAGTAGAAGTGCTATTTCGAGTCCCCTTTGCCTCACTGGTTGTTAGCAATCTCCCCCTGCTCAGAGCTAAAACTGTAAACAGACAAGGATTTACTAAAAATCTTTGACACTGGCACAATCAGGCCTAAGACAGTTTCTAATAAATATGTCACAGTCTTTGAAGAACTTATAAACCTCCATTGTTGAAAACTAACATATGTACTGCATATAGAGTAACATCTACTCCACAAGCCGCAGAATCCTAATCTAAGGCACATCTTCCTCCCTCTCTCCCCTTTTCTTCCTCCACTTCCTCCCTCCTTCATATTCTGGTACCCATCACGTTTTTTACAAATTCCAAAGAAGAAAATTCCACAGTCTCCCTTAGCTGGCTAGCATTCAGTCCTTTGTGCTACTAACATTTATTGTTTTACTAATGTTTCTAATTGCTGTGTTAGGTATAGGGATGCCTCAGTCTGACCCAGCTTTATGTAGTGAGCATAATGTCAGGAATGAAGCTATAGGGATGACACAGCCTGGCCACAAGGAGCTCGTAGATCCTGTAGGATGACAAACAAAAGACCTGCAGTTTCAGTACATTGCGCCATGACATGGCAAGTGGACGGTAAAGGCCAGCATTCAGTACAGCAACTGTACGGAGAGGGAGAAACATCACGACACTCACTGTCAGGACAAATCTCCCTGAGATACGAGTTCAAACTAGGGCAGAGAAACAAGCTCTCGCTCTCTTGGTTTCTGCACAGCCTCCAAAACCTAACACATGTGCACTTTTTTCCAAATTTTCACATCTTGAACTCACTTCCAAAACTTTGTCTCCAGTGGGACTGTGGAAACCTGGCCCATGGGCAGAACAAGTCGGGAATGAGGGAGAAAGTGATGACAGCCTTTGGGTTAATTCAGAACCTCCACCAGCTCATCACTGGAATCAGACCATGGGAATTTCTTGTGGAATTTAATTTTCCAGACTAATTGTCCATAATGATCAAGTCATCCCCAATACACAACACATTTCCATTTACTCGTAGTTTGTGGAGGTAGTATGATCCAAGTATAACAGAAAAAAGTAATAGCGCCTCTTCGGCAGATTATCAGTAACATCTTTCAGGCACTGCTTCATGTAAGATATCTGTTTCTGTCTGCAGAGAGGCATTGGCCAAACCGCTAGATCTTTGCAGAAAGCCTGGGTGGTAGGATTAAATACACTAGTAAAATTTTTAACATTTTTGTTTTTCAATTACACTTATAAAACTGAAAAAAATCGTTTAAAAAACCCTCTACAATCTCATGCCAAGGTATACTCATTCAACATTGTTAAATGAGGCATCTTTCTTTCAGGTTATATTTGTCGTCAACAGCATGTAATTGCTATTTGAATTTACATCGATGAGTAAATATTTCACAAATACATATCCTAGCAATGCAATAGCTTTCAAGATATCATTTATTTTGCCAGTTTAGATAACTCCATAGAAAAGCACTTTAAAGACAAAAATAAGATAACTGCAGGTAACATAAATTATATGAAGAAATTAAAATCCAGCAGAAAAATCTATAAAATGCAATGGATTTTAAATATATGCAAAGACACCCAACCTATTTCATAATGAAATAAATGCAAATTTAAATTTTAACTAGGTTCCAATTGTTCACCTAACAGATTGGCAAAGACACAAGTATAAAAAGGGGTAAAATATCAATCATAATGTAAAATACACCCATCCTTTAGCCCAGAACTTTCTTTTGGGGGTATTAATCCCACAGATAAACTCCCATGTGTGGTGAGTGGCTACAAGGACACTCAGCAGAGCATCTGTGGTATTAGGAGCCGCTGCCAAGCATGGCCCCTTCCCTCCATCCCCAGAGCCCCTTCCTGACCAAGCCTCCACCGTCTCTCTAGACCACCCTCTCTGGTCTCCCTTTTTTCCCTCTTCTACCCGCAACATCTGTAATGGCCAGAGTGATATTTTTAAAACATGAATCAGATTATATCATTCCACTGCTTAAAACCCAGCCAGTGTCTTTCCATCAAGTGAAGAATAAGATCCTAGTTTATGAAGACCCACCTACCCAGCCTGCGCCCTCCCCCTGACTTCCTCTCACGCCTCTTTGGTCCTTACTTACCCTTGCTGCTCCACCTGCGCAGGCTTCCTCTGGGCTTCTCGGGCATGTCCAGCTCGTTTGTGCTTCAGGATCTCTGTGTGGATTCCTCCCCCTTATTTTCTAATGACAGCGCCTTCTCACCCTTCAAATTCCACCTTTAGTGTGGTCCCCCATTAGGCCTTCCCTGACCATGCCAGCTAGAGTGGTAACCAGGCACTCCCTCGCTAACACACTGTCCCAGTTTATTTCTCTTCATATCACACACCACAACACCTGTGTTGCTATGTGGTCTGTATTTATTTATGTTCTCTCCCCTGTAATGTAAGCACTGTAAGAACAGAGACATTGTCAGCATAGTTCCCTGCTGAATTATCAGCAACCAGAAAACAGTCTGCACAGGACTGTTTAGTAAAGCTTGTTGAATGAATTAATTCATGACCATTGGGGAAATGGAGTATACCACAGGAGAGCCATCAAATGGAACACCGTGCAGCTATTAAAAGAATGTGGTGGTTGATGATCCAAGGGTTGTCCTTTGACCAAGACAGCGTGATGACCCCTGATCTGCCCTGGGTCCCCCTCTAGACCTCATCTCAGATCCCTCTGTTCTTGGTCTTCTTGCTGTTCTTGATACACTCTGCACCTGTGCCTCAGGGCCTTTGCACTTGCTATTCCTGAATTGATGTCATGCGTGGCTCGCTTCCATCAGTCTTCTCCTCAAAAGTCATCCACTCAGGAAGGCCTTCGCTGGCCACTCTCAAAATTCCTCACCCTGTCCTTCCCTCGCCTCAGACCCGGCTTTACTTTTCTTCACTGCACTTGTCACCTGAAATGAAAGTGCCTATTTACCGTGCACACGTGTATTATGTGCTTCCCCTGGCCAGCACATTCCCTGTTGCTGTTCATCATGACCTCCCAGCAGGTAGAACATTGTCTGGCATGGAGTAGCAGCTCAAAAAGTATTTGATTGGTGGGGAGTAAATAAATGAATGTATTCTTGAGAACAAAAAGAGCAAGGTACTAAACACGTGCCCATAGAACACTGCTGCCATTTGTGTTAAAGGAAATGACTCATGTGTATAATCTCTGCAGAAGAAAATGAAGAACACAGTAACAGGGGTAGCCTCTGTGGTGAGGCGCCGAAAGGCAGAGGGTCAGGAATGGGAGGAAGACTTACGCATCCTATATATCCTTATTTTTTATAAGATTGTATTTTCACCATGGACATTACTGTTTTAAAAAAAGTAAGAAGTATGTCATATTTGACAGTTTTTCAAGTTTATGTGTTTAAAGCCAAAAGGAAATCGAGGCCCTCATAAAGGTAACATCAAAATGATAAACATTTAATAACCATTTATTTGGCATTTGTAAACTCGGCTTACCCTATGCAATCTTTTGCTTAGATGTTCATGGAAATTTTGTGGTTGTGAAGGGTACCTGTAACTTTCTTGAGGAAGAGCCAGACGTTCTTTAGATAAGAAATGCGGAAGGAAATAGTGCCGATCTGTAGCAGAATATGCCCTTCTTAACTACAACAAGCCTCCAGACATTTTATAGACCAGGGAAAGGGCCTCTATGCCTGATACTTTGAATCCGCTTACAATGGGGAAATACACCTTCATTGCTTAAAAAAAATAAAAATAAAAGCCCTCTGCCAATAGACTCTACCCATCCTTGACTAGCTTATTTGCTCAGTGTTTTTCTGACCCCATCGAACAAATGTATCCTACTGTAAGAAAACCCACAATTTGAATATCAGATTTATAGAAAAAATCTCTAAAGAAGTGCCCATTTGCTTTAATTAGAATTCCTTTAAATATGAAAATAATGAACATTTTAAATATGATTTAATACAAAAAAGTTATGCAGAAATTTCAGGAACATCATCACTGAAGATACAGGTACTCAGTAATTACTTGCTGGTTGGACGCACACACCTATTGAAACTCAGCAGAGTGAAATGGATAAGAGTGCCAGTCGGGATCCGGATATCCCTGTGTTTGGATTCCTCTGCTGTTCATTAGCTGAGTATGACCTTCAACAAGTGACTGGACCTCTTAAAACCTCAGTATTTCTTAAAGAAATAAAATGAATGAATAACGCCTCCATTGTAGTTAGTTGTATTAAATGAGAGGTATAGATAAATGCAGATAAATAAAATATAGGTGTATTTTATTTTATCATGTATTATATTTTATCATGTAGTAAATATTCTCTATTATTTCCCTCATTTACTTTCTGCTTGTCTGAATGGGAGCAAATGAATGGCAAGAACAAAACATAAGTGTTATTATATTTTCAGCAACACAATATAGGCACTTATATATTATAAACATAATTATATACATACACAGCACCAGCACAGTACCTGACACGTGGTGAATATTCAGTAAATGGTGGTTACTATTGTGAAAAGTAACACAAAGTACTCTGAGGGCTTAAATGATTTCATAGCCATAAAGACTAATTTTATGCATAACATTCCAGGATACTTTACTGCACTGGAACAAGAAGGAGTAAAAGATGGTGTAACTGAGATTTTATGGCCTTAAAGTTATGGGAAAACAACGAGCAGATACATAGGTGAATTGTGACAGAGATTCAACTTGCAACAACTGTTAACATGTATTGAGTGTGTGATGATGAGTCATTCTGCAGAGTGAGCACTGGGACTTCATATCCTCTCCAAATTTACTTTATAATGTTACCTGCTTCCTACTTTCTTAACTAAAAATACTAAATACAAATGTTGTGTTTAATTTCCCAGGCTATAACACAATGTCACTTGCTTGGGAAAGGCAAAAATAGTACAAATTGCTTCAAATGTACTATTTAGTCTTCAAAAAGACTAAATGACTGTATTACCACAGATGGCCAAAGGTTTCTTTTTCTTCCCCCCCCCCCCAATTTTCCAGCCTCCCCCTCCTTTCCTTCTAACACTTGTAGTTTGTTTAATAAAAGTTGAGAATTCTCACAAAGGGCCTTATAAACACATGTTATTAGATTTTAAATCTGATTTGAAAGTGCCTCTCTCCTGCTCCCTCTGAGTAAAGTGACCTTTTTAAATGGAGGGAAGTGGGTTTAGATGACAGTCATGATAAATGCGGTCGTGTTCACTCAATAAAATAAGGCCCAGTGCATTTGAGGATAAATCAGTGAAATGTACAGCCCCACCTGTCTGTCTCCATCATTCATTTCCACTGTCACTTTCACAGTGGCTGATGGATCACAGTTGCTGTAAAATTAGACAGCCTTTAATCTCATTTCATCCTGATTAGCTTCTCTTTACCCTTTCCCTCTAACTCACTGACTGACACGCTAAAAGCCCACGCTGGGCTGCATGTGAACGTGGAGTACAAGCTTCCCCTCCACGACCTGCTTGTGAGGGCAGGATTCGTGTCCACCTCTGGAGAAATCTAGAAAGGGTCAGACATGTACTCTTTGTGACTTAAAAGGTAATCAATAAGTAGGGTACCTAATGCCGTTTTAAACAGATGTTTGCCCTTGCTCACTGCCCTATCTGCTTCACTTTCCTTCAGGTTTAATCAGAAATCAAAGAAAGTAGGTCTTTTGCAAAACTCAAACATTGATTTAATATAGATTTCCTTCTAATAAATTTGGAGCTTTTTACATTCCAAATAATTTCAAAAAGCTTTTGTGTATATGTATAGCCTCTTAATTCATGGTAATAACTCAAAAAAGACAATAATTCAGGAATGAGAATACTGAAATACTCTACCAAGAAATATAGCACACAATGTTTAAAAACCAGAGTAAATATGTGCAGATAAATAAGAATACCTTCAAGCAGCCTTTATATTAGAACTTCAAAGACCTTCTCTCTTATTTTGAAGGTTTCAATAGTTAGCTTAATGCAATAGTTTCATTTGTTTGCACAAAGCATAACAATAGGGGTAATCAAATGAAAAAGAGGCTTAAGAATAAATCATCTATTATTTCCTTCACTTAATTTCTGCTTGCCCGAATGGGAGCAAATGCACGGCAAGAACAAAATACAAGTGTTCATTTTCAGAGATAGTGCTGTATTGTAAAGTTGAACTTCTAGCAAGAAGATAATACAGTTTTTTTATTACTTACAAGATTTGGACATTGAATGGACCAAAAGTTTAAAGTAAATATTGGAAGAGTGGCTTTCATAAAGTGAGTTGGTTATAGTCAGTGGCCTCTATCTTTACACTCATTTCTCATGTGAGCAGATGCATGCAGATGACAATCAATGCCATAAGTTTACACTGACCAGATGACATTATGATGAACTGGGTAGCCCCAGGCTGTTCAGGATATACATAACCTATGGGTAGCGTAGTTTTGTCTTTGGTATTGTGGAACCGTCATCATAATCCAAATAATGATGAGTTAATTTTTTTCTAAATGTTCAAACCATATCCAATTTTAGTTGCTCAATGAACCCAATATGTATTCTGCCCCAAATGGATTCTGCAGAATCTATATGATTAAAGGCATTTCCCAAAGAGATAACTGAGGGTTGGGGGGACGAAGGACGTTTCCAAAATGATTCCCTAAGTCAATTGACCTAATTAATGGACCTCACAAATCCACAGCACACCCAATTTCTTCTACATTATCTCCTAAATCAGGGGTTTACATACCAATGCCTTCTCTCTTGTGCATATCAGTTCAAAAACAATGAATAGTCATGGCAAAAAAAATTAAATGATAAAGTAATCAAAACTCCTAAAATCCTTCAGTAAAAAGCTCCAATGATCTGACTTGCTCTCTTAGAGGCTATCCTATAGGTTCCAAAGCTTTGCCTGTTTCCTATTATTTTTATTTACATATCTCAGCCTGCTCTGCACATCCTGAGAAAAATTAAAACAGAAAAACAAATGAAATGAGACGTGTGTGCCACCCCAGATGCTCTGGGGATGAGATAGGTGTGCTCTCCTTCCCCCCTTCCCTACTGGAAAAAGAACACCGAGTCAGAGCTGGCCTTGGCTCATACTGATTTCCCACTGCACTGGTTTCTTAAGTGCTCTGCTGATCCGTGTCAAGCAATAAGTTCCCTGCCTGCACATGCACATCGCCTCCCCATTTTTCCTCACCTAGATTTAAGGTGCCCATATGATGAGCTGAACAAGGACATCATTTTTACTACTGGTGTCACTGGGCCCAAACCCCTGCATGTGTGATAACTAACGCTGTGTCCGTTTGCATTTTACTTCGTGATAGTGTAACAGCAGAGGCCAACACTGCACTGCACGTGGGGTCACGGGGGTGTCCTTTTTTGGCTGTGTGTGTCTCCCAAATGAAAATGTAAATGAGAACAAATGCAGAGGAAGCTGGCTTGCATGGGTTTCTGAATGACACCCCCCTCCCCACAGCCACCAGATTGGAGCAGGGAGAAGGGCGAGACGGGGGGAATGAATATTTGTGATGTTCCTGATGGTTTGGGTCTTTGTCACAGAAGAGCTCCTAAGCAGATAGATAGAAAATGTGAGATTGTGCTGCTAATGACATTGTACAGGAAATTAAGCGTATACATTTGGAGAAGGCATTAAATCAGCAGGACCTTAATTTAAAAACTTAAAACTGTATGGAAATTCAGCTTGCTCATTGCTGTGGAATAGAAAGCTACCAAGCACACTGAGCCTGTTTATGGAAAGACTGCCAGCAAACCAAGTTTGGGCAGAGCATCCTAATGGCTCCGAGTGTATGCAGGGTTATTTCTTCCAAGAAGTAACTCCAGCCCTGACCATTTGGGAGTTTCAATCACTGCTTTGGAATGAGACCCCCATCATCAGGCAAGTGAGGAGAACTTAAGAATTGAAAGCAGCATGACAGGTTGTTCTTGACTAATTTGTGGAATAACATTATGTAAAATTAATCAAAAGGGGTTGGGTTTGCAGTTGCTGGGAACACATCATTGAGCCACTGAGGATCGGGGGGGTGCCTCGCTCTGCTGCTTGGCTCTCTTCTTCCTACTGACTTTGTCTCACATTTTATACACTTCGGTGAAAGCAAATAACTAGTGAGCCAACGGGCAAGTTCTAAGATGAAAAATTTCATACATCTGTTTTTTTCTTCTTAATTCCAGTTATGCCGTACAACAGTGCCCACCACTGCGTTGTGGAGGTAGAGAATTTCTTGTTTGTGTTGGGCGGAGAGGACCAGTGGAACCCTAATGGTAACTATTGAACAACGTAATAGTGGCTGCTCAATGTGTGTTCAGTGAAAGGCACCTGTAACAGTCCATCCCATAATTACTGGGGAGAATATGTATCTGTGCAGCAGAGACCAGCGAAGTAGTCAGTGAAGTGGGCTGACAATTGGAGGGAGGGTCAATCACTGAGCTCGCAGAGGACTATGCAGCGGAGCGTTCACTCACTGACTGCCTGGGGATTTAGCTTTGCACTGACGCCCCAGCCCCTCTCCTGATCCATCCCTTGGGGAATGCCACAGCGCAGGCAAGGACTCCCTAGAGGCAGGTGGCAAGCTGCAGCTACTTAGAATTCTCAC
Organism: Tonatia bakeri; assembly: GCA_004024845.1. Taxonomy (NCBI): domain Eukaryota; kingdom Metazoa; phylum Chordata; class Mammalia; order Chiroptera; family Phyllostomidae; genus Tonatia; species Tonatia bakeri. The sequence continues at coordinate 14,689 of PVIA01000173.1, forward strand.
CACCTTCTCCACCACTCTTCTCCCATTTTACCAGTGCAATAATGCAGTTTCAATAATTAGGCATTATCTGCAGTCACACTGCACATAACCTTCACTGAAGTTCTTTTGCAACGTTTATTACTTCGAGTTGTCCCACCATTTCAAGAGCTTCTTTCAGAGATCATCCACCATCCTCCCTGTTGATGGGATTACTACATAAATTTATCGCAAAAAGAAATCAAACACTTAATACATTTCCCAAGCCAAACACAGGGAGAGCACTGTGCCTTGCAGAACATGTGAGATTACCGAGATATTTTTGGAAGGCTTGCACGTGAAGGAAGAGTTGCTGTTGTAGCCTTCTGTGTAACAGAGACAATTATGACTGAGAAACCATAAAACAGCTTGCAGGTACACATTTTTTACTTTAAAACCCCAGAACATCCAGATGAAATTACATATCCTGCATATATTTTATTGTGAATACTCTCTTTCAGCATCTGCACCAAGGCAAATTATAGAAAATTGTTACATCTGTTCACTCTAGAAAATCTTAAAGGAAAACAACCCAGGCCACCCTCCAGGAACACGTCTTTGAAGCAAGTGAAGGGCATATTCCTCCTCAAGACCTGCAGCTTGGTTGGTCCATGTTTTTAATGGTTGGAAAGGAGACAGTTCCTGGGCTTTGTGAGAAACAGATTTGGAACAGGAGCAAAAATGATATGCAGTGTCTCTGCTCTAACTTATCTTTGAAATAATGCACTTGACATTACCAAAAACCCTGGAATTCGTACAATGTCCTGCAAACTCCCCGTTTACTATTGAATCTATTTTAGATTAAAACTAGCCCATGACCCAAAAAGAGGCTGGAAAGCCCTGTTTCTGATGGCTGTGCTCTCTCAGCCCACCCCTCTTCCCAGGTAGAATGAGCCTCTGTCAAAATACCAGTCTCGACGGCACAACTCAGTGTTCACAAAGCTTGATGAACCGACCATACCTATGAGACAGACCTTAGTCAACAACATAGAAAACCTGCTCCCTAGGTTCACGCACCCCCCACCCCCCAGCCAGTGACTTGTAACTGCTTTCTGTTCAACTTCTATCGAACTCACAAGCTCGGAGGATTGGGTCCGGGAATTAGGGGAGAGTTAATAGATATATATTCCTTCCTCTTCTCTAGAGAATCAAGATTTTATCTTTGAACTAATATTCCCATAAACCTGTGTCCTAGGACCTCACTGATTTGCCTTCCTCCACCCCTGAGAAGAACAGCAGTTTGCTTTAAAGCCCTCAGGAAATATGCTGTGAGAAAGACTATTGAACGCACAGCACTGTTTCCTGTAGGCATGCCTGTCACCCCCCAACGTGCCCATGTGAAGACACACTCTTGTCAGACCAAAGTACTGAGTCACTTTTGAAAATTGTGACTAATGCTCTCCCTGTGATTGAATGCATATGTTCACTTTTGCTCTAGCCACTAAGAGGCTCAGAATTGAATTTTAGTACTTTTAGCCTCAGTATGGGCCTGGCGGCTCACTCCCTCTTTCTGTGAGACCCTTTTTAAAACCTGCCTCTGCCTGCAATGCTAAGCCGTGCTTCCCTGGCTTGTTTGGCATGCGGAGTCATTTAGTACAGATCTGAGAAAATGCTGGCGGACCACTGATTGGCCCTCCTTTATAAACAGAGGAGAATTGTTACACTGTGAGGCAAGCAGGCCTTCTTGTCAACCAGTCAGTCCTCGGCTGAGGCCTTCTCCCAGGTGGGGGATGAAGGTGAGCAGGGAGGTGGCCTGTTCCGCTGAGACAATTCTACAGGGTGGGAGCAGCTGCGACCATGAGTGCCCAGCACTGACAGCAGGTAGAAAAGGGGGCACCAGTCTGGTGAAGAGATCTGGACCTGGAACCAAAACACACATTCACCACAATCCCTGCAATATTTTCCATGTAGCTTCATATACCACCCATCTGGTAAACCATAGTTGACTCTTTTTAGCATCAGTAGTAATATATACGGAGTACCAATTTTTGCCGGGAACTTTGCTGAGCACTCACCTCATCATTTCACTTCGTCCTCACACCCATCCCGTGAGGCCCAGGCCGTGGTTGCTCCAGTTCCACCGTGAGGAGACTGAGCCTGAAGAGGTTAAAGAACTTGCTAGGATACACAGCTTGCGAGAAGCTGAGCTGATTTAATGGAGGTCTGTCTGACTTCAGGGCCTTAGTCTTCAAACCACAATACTACACTGCCTTCCCAGACAAACATTTATATTTGGATAGATATGAAACAACAGTCATTTTTTCCATTGTTCTTGTGAAATTAAATCCTTATTGTATCACAATGGCCAGTGGTTCTCACTCTCTCAGAAAAAAATCTCTTCATTATTCCCCAGTTAGGAAACCAAAAAGGAACTCAACCATCTCAAAAATATGGGATTTTCATATTATAATACCTTCTGCAATCAAAAAGTAAGCATTTGATACCAAAATATATAAAGGATAATAATCCCCAAGAAAACATATAACATGCTTTAATTGCATTTCTGGCAGGGAGGAAAAATTAAAAACCCATAGGTTGAAATATTACATATATGTCAGTTCCAAAGATGGAATCTTCTTAAGTTAAACTTTAGTTCTTATGAAATGGTACCTGAGATGCATGTCCTTTAATGAAATACAAAACTGTAAATTTCAGTATCTGCTCATAAAACACAAATAGGTACTCATAAAACACAAATTTATTTTATTTATGGATTGTCTTGATTATAAGATCAAAATTTGAAGTTTTAAAACATGTTACTGGGAATATAAACCAGATATAAATTTTTTCAACTTAGCCATAGATATTAACTCCTATTAACATCCTTCATGTCATTAGTGACAGCAATGCATTATAATAGTCTAATATAGATGCATATATTCTGTCAGAGCCCCAGCTTACAGAGAACAAATTTCCATTTGTCACTTCCTGATGACTGACTCCCAAAATACTGCTCATGGGGGACTTCCTTTCCCTCCCATTTTCTTCCATTCCACCACTGACTGGAAACTGCCACCCCTCGCTCCATTTTACCTGTCACATAAGTAATAGTCAGCAATGAGCACAAAGGAAAAAGGATTCATGGATGTGGACAACAGTGTGGTGATTGCTGGGGGGTGGGGGCAGGGGAAGAGGGTATAAGGGGACTAAATGGTAATGGAAAAAATACAATAACGATTAAATTTTTTAAAAAATTAATAAAAAACTTTTTAACAGACTCATAAAAAAAAAACAATGGTGTCTGGTGGCAGGGAGTCACCACAGAAAGAGAAGAAAAGGAAGAAGAGTTAGGGAAAAAAATGGAAAAGATGAGAAAAGACTATAACAGTGAAGAGTAATCCGAAATCCCATTGGATGTGGCCACCACTCTCAAGCTGCTAATAGGGTCTCGTTAGAAGCCACAAGGATGGACTGAAGAGCCTCATTTAACCTCACCTCCTTCACTCTACCACACTCATCCCCTCTGAGGTTCACTGTGCCCCTTGCACATCCCTTGCCCACTCCAGCATGGCTTCCTTCTTCTTGGCTCCCCAGTCACTCCTTGCCCATTTGGGCATCATTGACCCTGCCTCTGGAAACTTTCTTTATCTCACATGCATATCACACCAGACCCTGCTTAGCCATTTCTCTGATAGAAGGCTACAACCATTACCACCAGAGACAAACACTCCAGCTCCTACCACCACTGCTCAGCATGTGAAGCCATTCTTGGCCCTGTTACAGAGAGGAAGTGGATGTCTTCTTCCAAATGGAAATTCTAAACAAAATTTCATAGAGATACATTCTTATACATGGTGAATGTGTTCTGTATTCCTACTAATAGCATTCATCTTCAGATGCATTTTGGAATTAACTTTGGAACCTACAGGGCTAATGATTGCAAAATCTACAGGCTCCCTTATAAACCAACTCTAGACATAATTATTCCTTGTGTTGGAGCCTCTCTTCATGGAATCTGAATCTTTTGGATTATTTGCAATCCAAGAACTCTTAACTCTTTCTGTACTCCTCAAATAAAAGTTAAGTTGCCACCTAACTAGGTCATCCAAACCCTCCCACCTGATCCTTAGAACTCATGATCTCACATCAACAAAATCTCAATAGTCCTTGAACTCTCCTCTGAATGTTTCCTCCCACTTTTCTAATCATAACCTGGCTATTTCCCCAGCTACCCTCTCTAATGGGGACCTGGTTTTCCAACCTTCCCATTCTTCTTGTTGTTGGAGGCAGGGAGCTTTTTGACTTCCTCTTAATTATCAGTCCCACACCCTGAAAACTTGTCACTTTAAAGGATGTCTCCAGATTATACCACCTGCTGGCCCTTTGGGGGGCAGCTATCCACTGTTTTCCTGATAATGGTGCCACCTTCACTTGACCCCACCACCTTCTCATTGTCCATCATCCCCTCCTGCTCTTATTCCCCTCCTTACTGAGTTTATAGTCTTACTGCCTGTCCCTATAATCCAACACTCTAACGCACACACCAGCAATCCTCATGTCCACCTCCTTCTGTTATACTTACCTAGTAAAACTTTGATCCTGGTTAAACCCACTCTTTTCCACCTTACTCCTGCCCCTGAGTGACTAAATGTGGATGCAGAAAGCCAACTGCCACTCTGACTACTAGCAAACCATGTTGATTACTAGCCAACTCCACTTAATTTTCCTGGTCAGTGCATTCTCCCTCCCTCCAGATTAACTATTCCACACCTTCTCTCTTAAATAAATGCCTTTCTCCAAAACCTCCCTCCTCCCTCACAGGGGATAGGCTATCTTCTTAGTTCAATTACAATAGAAGCAATTAGAGGATGAAAATCTTTATCTTGCTACTACCAAATCTATTCATTTATTACTCTACCCTTTCTCCTATTATTGTTTCTGCTCCAGTCTGAGGCCTATTCTTCATTCCTTCTTGCTTGCTCAAGCACCTTTCAATACTCCCAAACTTACAAGAACAAACAAGCCAATAAAAGCTTTTCTGGATGTGGCATCCTCCAGGTATAATCTTCTTTTTATGGCAGGAGTTATAAAAAGTGTTCTCTATGCTCTTTTCTCTGCTTTCTCTGACTTCTGTTGCCCTGGAGGAGTCCGCACTCAGACCTTCCTCCCTACCCTCCCATTAGCACGACACTGGTACGGCCACCACCAGCCTCCATGCCGCCAAATCTTATGGTCAGTTCTCAGATGCTAATGCACCATCTTGAAACAGTATTTGACAAGTCTTCCAAAATACCACACTTTCCCTTCTATCTCTGCCAATTTCTTTTTCCTTTGCTAGTTTTCCTTCTATCCCAGGGCTAATTCCCAGGATTTACATTACCTTCCATTTGCATACCCTCTCCCTAAAGGGATCTCATTCTGTTCTATGACTTTAAATAATATTTCTGGAATAATAGCCTCCAAATTTGTGCCTATAGCTGCATTTAGCCAGTGTCCGTCCAGATACTTCCACTTTGAGATCCCATAGGCTTTGCAAGGTTAAGTCGAAAACAGAACTCAAAACTGCTCTCCCCAGCCTGCAAACTAATCCTACCTGGTATTCTCCACCTCTAAAATCCAGGTTTTGAATTACTCAGGCTAAAAACCTGACAAACTTCCTTAATTAAATCACTTTTACTTCATACTAATAATTAGAAAATAATTTTTACTGGTTCCATGCAGTAGATCTCAAATCTGACCATGTATCACTGCTTGCACCTTCCTTCAGCTGTCCCCACTTTGAGAGTGGCCCCTCTATAATCTACTCCACACAGCAGCCAGGGTAATCTTTGTAAAAGATAAATGAGACCATATTCCTTGACTGCTCAAAACCCTTCAGTGCCTCCCTATTGTTCTTATAACAAAAGGCACAATCCTACACTAGTCCATGAGGCACACTGTTCTGGACCTTACACCTCTCTGACTTCTGTCCAAGTCACTCTAGGATTCTTGCTGGTTTTGAATTCAGGAGCAGCCCAGGGACTTTATACTCACCCACCTCACTGCCTGAGAGGCTCATTCCGCAGATATTCGCGTGGGTTGCAAAAGGCATCTATGACCATTCTGCTTAAACTGGTCTCCCCTCTGTAAAGCCTTCCTCTATTTGATAATGTTATATATTTGTTTATTCACTTACCAAAACAGGAATTTAGCCTTTCTTTTTTTATCAATAGAAACTAAAACAATAAGACACATAAGTGCTAAATATGTAATTGTGCAATTAATAATTGTGTTTTGCATACATGCCTATGTGAAAACGCACACATGCACACATTCATTCCTGTCTGTTTATTCCTGTGGTCAGATTTGGTACCTTTATCTTAATGGGTAGTTACACGTATATGGATAAAAAGCAGACTTTTAGAGTTAAGACTTCAGGTGCTTTAGATGATTGTCATCAGGTACTACGCAGAAAACGGAATACACTCTTTGGCTTCCATTTCATGGTGGCAACCTGTATGCAAAATGAGAATAATTTTCAAGCCTCAGAGGCATTACTGTGCTTATTAGGTTCAACAGAGGAGATAAGCTGGCTAACCAGCTCCAGGGACTCATGATTCCCATTCAGTGCTTGTACCTGCGATAGGTCACAGCAACTGTACTTCCCTCAATGCACACGCAGAACTTACACAGCAAATCAGGTTAAAATAAAACTGATTTTCTTAAAACTCTTATTGTAGTGATTGCTGTTATTTCCCTGGAGAGAGCGTGAACTCTACCACTGCTAGAATTCTTGGTTCATTAAAAAAAAAGCAAACAAAAACAACCCTCTAATCAGACATATCATGCAGGGTATTCTCTGGAACTGATTATTTATAGGCAATAACTTCATATATTTAAAGCATAAAAACCCCCAAACCCAGAAAGTTTTACCCTAACTTTGGGATAAAAGTAGTTTGATAAACATACCAGCTTTTATTATTCTGGTTGATTTATTTTTATTCTAACTCATTTTTTTAAATAAAAGGACAAAGGAAAAGTGAGAAAAAAGGAAAAACATTGGCGGTAGCTCATTTACCCTTCTACTGACTTTATCAGTTCTCAGACCATGGTGGATGCTCCCTCTACTTAATTTATCTATCTGTTAAATCTTCAAACAGAGGCATCTTACAAAATACTATTAAATGTGGAGAACAACTAAGAAATCTAAGTTTTAAGTGTCTCAAATATATTTTTACAGGAAAACACAGTACCAATTTTGTCAGCCGATATGATCCTCGATTTAATAGCTGGATACAACTCCCACCCATGCAAGAAAGGTAAGTGTTTATTTCTTGTGTCTGAAACATTGGTGGCTGCGTTACAGGAAGCATGGGTGCTGAATAGTTCCATGATAAGGTATGCTAAATGGAACCGATGAGAGACAGATGAGGCAAAATACAAAACTTGGGCCAGTCAATGTAGATTAACTGCCTTATTAGCTCAATGGAGAAAAATAATTTTTTAAAAAGTCAATTATTTATCCTAACATAGGAAGAAAAATATTGTATGACTTTTCTTTCTTTAGTACAATTGCATCAATGTTTTTGGCAAGCAGAGCTACAATCTCACTGGCTATCCCACTCTCCTTGGTTATTTATGATATATTTAAATCCTATCATTGAAATATAAAACACCATTCTCACAGTGATATGCATTTCAATGCAGAAATTTTAATATTAAAGTTTTCAAGTCTCACTGATTCAAATCCTTTACATCTGCCTCTTCAAATATCTTTCCATCACACATTCAGGAACAGGTCATTTGTTCGCTTTAAAAAATAAACAGTTTTGCAAGGTGTCCTCTCATTTTTTATGTACAGTGTATGTCTCCTAGCACCAAAGGGCATAGCTACATTTGTACCTATTTGGCTTTCCTGACTCTTACTTAGGCATAAGGCCATGTCTTGATATGCCTATGTTAATTCGCATGCTTAGTTTTGAACATTTGGTGCTTTTCAAATAATACATCAACGTCCTCGTGAACAAATTTTTCAATATAACAGCAACAATGATCTACAACCTATTTTCTCAATTGAATTATTTAAGAAATAAATATTCTTGTTTCTTTGAAGACCCTTCCCCTTAAGGTTTCCTTTTTTAAGTACTCAATCCAATCAAGTTAGATCCTTAATCATAAATTCCAAGTTAAAAAGAAATTTTCTGATCATACCATTCATTCAAAAATGGACATTACTTCAGGAAGACTATGAACCTATGCTATTAAGAGAAAACTCCCTTTCTATTCCAGATAAATAATTAAAATGTTCTTTCAGGAGGCTAAAAGCTGTACACTGAAAATAATGAGGCACAATATACTAAAAGGACCCAGACACCTTTAGGAACGTCTAATTCTAAGGTACCCCAAGAAATTACCCTAAGTTAATGTCTTGCCAAACTTCTCGACCTTCCTGTTTGTACTTAAAAGCCTCCTGATGTCTCTCCTTGTTCTCCTCTTCTGGGAGTTATTTCCTCATTGCTGTTATTGTAGCTGCCATCACTTTATCCTTTAATCAAAACCATTGAAAAAAGTTTTACCTAAACAATCTTTAAAAAGTAAACATCAATAACATATTTGAAATGTCAGCATCTCATCACCATAGCCCCCTTTGCTGGGGGCTGTACACCACCATAATTAACCTTCACGCCTTGGGTTTGGGAGGCATAACTCACGTCGCGGTCAATTATTTCACTCTAGAGCCCCTAAGGATGAGAAGTGTTGCTGCAAAACCTAATTAGTAATTTTTTTTCAAATGTGTATTGTTTACTTGATATTCTGTAATGACATCCTCTGAGGCACTATGGCCTATCATGGCAGGGTCTTACTTAGACAGTTTTTAGCAGCTCATTGACCTGATAAAAAGACCCGCCATGGTCTGACGGCGCCCGGCAGCCACCGTTGACAGGATGGACTGTTTAACGTTTCTTTCTAAGTCATTATGGTATATCATGTCAGGTCCCTAGTAAGAGAAGTTTTTTTTTTTTTTTTTTTAGATTTAGAACAATCAACTCGATAGACCAAATAAAGAGCTCCTAACAGAGCAGAATAGGAAAAGGCAGATCTCGTAGCTGCCCGGTTAATCTTCTAGCTTCGTGTGTCCTATGGGGTGGTTGACCCAGGCAGCAAGTCATAACTTAAAATGAATTTTTTCTGTCATTGCTGAGCCTCCAGTCAAGATCACAAGTACAATCAGTTACCAGCATGGTCTAATTAGTGATTAAACAAGGAAAAACTAAAATATATGAGACAGGCTTCAGATCAGAAAATAATTTTCGTAAACAGTTCATTGAGTCGATTTAGCATTGTATATATTCCAAATCAAACTCGCCGGAAGTTCTCCACCCCACCCCACATCTGTTAGCTGCTACCAAACCGCCAGTCAGTTACCGAACTGATTGAGAATAATAGAAAGAAGTTGTAAAAGACTCTTTGTACAGAGTGTTTTTACAGAGCTGGCTTGACAGTTTCCTAAGATAGCTTGCCTCATTAGAACATCCAAAAGAGTATAATAAAGTGCAGAATACCATCCAGTTCAGCCGGGAAATGGGCACACGGCCTCTGAATTTCCTCAACCATGGGTTCACTCATGAATTGCATACCTGCTACCTATGAATTTACTGACAGAAATGATTACACAAACATATAAATTTAATGTCATGCAGATGCGTTGTTTGGATTTGATTCTTCAGATAGAAGGAGAGCACAAGAAAAAAAATTGAATCAATAGAAATGCTTCATTGACTTCATTTTTTAAAATAAAAATAGACATTTTAGTTATTATTCTTATGGAGATCTTACTCCCTAGCTAGTCTAGGAAAACAGGAAACAGAAAAAGCAGTTTGGAGAACAACAACAAAGCATATGTTTCACAGAGTGTGTGAAATCTAGAAGCAAATACATCAGAAATTTTTCCAATTTAGTTATTTTGTTTCTAGAAACCTACAAGAAACAATGTGAGAAAATATTCTGTTTGAAAAACCTATTGCTGTTTTTAAGCGGATCATGAAACTCAAAAATTTAAACTGAGATAAGGTTGTAATAATTCAATCTCATGCTGCAGGATATAAACCAGCTGCCCTAAGGCTAAGAAAGAACTTGTAAATACATGGACAATACCCAGGATTCAATGCAAGTTTGTAGAAGTTGTATGAGTCCTTTTTAACTTATCTCAATACATTGAATACTGCCTGTGGTGGGGTAAGGGGGCTGTTGTAGGGGGAAGAGATGAAAGATGTAAAATACAAACAGTGTAATCCCTGTTAATAATTTTAACTTACTTTTCCAAAAACAGCCTAAATAGCCTAAACCAGGTGTGATCTTCACATGGAGAGACAGGGCAGGGAGATTCCCTAGGGACCTGGTATGGTAAAATCTGAGCCTCGAGCAAACGTTCACAGTTGCTTACAGACCATTAACCCATGTTCCTACAATGCATTTCATGAATTCTCACTTTGGGCATGCAAGGGATAAAGTCAGAGGCTCAGAATCTTCGCTATTGGAATTTCTACATAAAAATGCACTTTTTGTCAGGAAGTAAAAGCTACCATGTTGTGTTTTGCCCACCCGCCCACCACACCTGCCCTTAGTTCCTAGCAGTGACACTGTGTGGACAGAGCTAGGAGTACACATGGAGCATCCGATTAAGAATGCCTCTGCAAAACAGAGAGCGAGCTCTGGCAGGCTGACTCAGCTTCGCAGTGAGGGAGGGAGGAAAAGTAAGAAAATGGCAGTTTGGACTAGATAAAAGGGGTTCACACTTCCAGAGAAAGCTCCTTTCTCTTATCCTTCACTATCAAATCTTAAATACTGGGTTTTCATACTTGTCACGACTGATGGACATTTTCTCTTAGAATTCTATATAATGCATAGGAGAACTAACCACCATACAACCCACATAGTGCGAATTATGTTAAAATGGCACTTTAGTGAAATTAGTAAAGTATTTCAGAGGCTCCAAGGCCTGTCATAGAGTCATAGAGCAGAGGGACTGATCTACCCTGGGTCAATGGTGCAAAGAAACACCTATGTACAGATTTTTGTAAACGGGTATCAGTCTCTTCAATGAAACAGTTTAACTGAGAAGGTAAAATCACCAGTAAAATAATCTTACCATATTTCATTAGAGAGCAATTGACTTATCATATTTCATTAGAGAGCAATTGAAATCTGGCTGGAGAAATGAAAGAAACCAGTGGCTCATCTGTATGCACTTAATTTTGCAATTGTTTTTAACCCTAATTTTGTATTTCAGTGAGATTTTACTCCTTGAATAAAGGAAATCCCAAATTGTTTAGGTTTGCATTCCTTTGAAAATCTGATTAAATGCTCCTCCAAAATCTTTCTCCATGCTCTTCCCCAAAATGCACATAGGCAAAACACATATATACAACAGTTTATTACAACTTCAAAAGGGCCTCATGGACTCCTCAGAAGACACAGGCCCAGGTTAACCTCCCTTACTTTATGCAATCTGTCTCTCCTGCTCTTTATCCTCCTTCCTACTTTTCCCTTCCTCCTTTTTCCATCATAGTTGTTCATCACCCCTTTGAATTTTCCATAGCATGTGCAGTTTTCAAAAGCATCAAGAAAATAAAGAAAAAAAACATAGCCAGATATTACTCTAAAATTAATAATAATAGTAACAATTTCAGGACTCTAAAAAATAACTGAACCATATGATCCCACAATCCCATTTCTGCACATATGTGCAGAGGAACGGAAATCAGTGTCTGGAAGAGATATCTGCACTCCTATTTCATTGCAGCATTGCTCGCTATAGCCAAGATGAGAAAACAACTTTTTCAACAGAAACGGATCAAGAAAACATGGTGTATGCATATAACAGAACATTATTCAGCCACAGAATTGAAGAAAATCCTGCCATTTGAAACCAAAAGTCATTATGCTAAATGAAATAAGCCAAATGGAGAAAGACAAACATTATGTGATATCATTTATATATGGAATCGAAAAAGTGAACACGAAGGAAATAGAGAATAGACCTTCCAGGGGCTAGGAGGGCGGGGAAGGGGACGGGGTTGGTCAGATACAAAGTTTCAGTTGTAAGAAGAATAAGTTCTGAGGATCTGATTAATGTATAGTGACTGTAGTTAATACTGTATTGTATATGCCTGAAATTTGCCAAGAGAGTAGATCTTGAGTGTTCTCATCCAAAAAAAAAAAAAAGGTGGGGGTAACTGTGTCAGGTGATGGATGTGTTAATTAACTTCATAGTGGATATCCCTTTACAAAATATGCATATATTAAATCATCACCTTTTACACTTTAAGTATATTACAAAGGTATTTGTCAATTATACCTCGAAAAAGCTGAAAATACAATAAAAATGAATACATCACCATATATAACATATACTCTACATGATAATAAATCATCTACACAAATATTAAAGAACTCAGTTGTCATTTAAAATACAGGGGAGCAAAAGTAGGTTTACAGTTGTGAGAACATGAAATTCAGAGTTTATTCTTGTACTATTACTTATTTAATTATTATATTAATTATTTGTATTAATGGTCTTGTTATGATTTTGTATCCTTACTGATGATTTCTCTTTTAAGTAATGATGGCTGGTAATTTAACCAATGACCAATGAAAGTAGGTACTTACAATACTGTATACCTACTTTTTCCCCACCCCTAAATTACTAAGAAAAATTGATATGCAAATATTTTTTAATTGTATTTTCAATTATATTCAACATTATTTTGTATTAGTTTTAGGTGTACAGCATAATGGTTAGACAATCATATACTTTGCAAAGTATTCCCCCCAGTATTTCAAGTAACCACCTAGCACCATAGTTATTACAATATTGTTGACTAAATTCTCTGTGCTTTACTTAACGTGTCCATGACTATTTTATAACTGCCAATTAGTGCTTCTAAATCCTTGATCTTTTTCACCCAACCCCTGAACCCCACCCCACCCGCTTTGGCATCCATCAGTCTGTTCTCTGTATCTATATGTATGTTTCTGTTTTGTTTGTTTTGTTCTTTAGATTCCATATGTAGGTGAATCCATATGATATTTGTCTTTCTCTGCCCGGCTTATTTCACTTAGCATAATACCTTCTAGGTCCACCCATGCTGCTGTAAATGATAAGATTTCATTATTTTTATGGCTAAATAATATTCCAGTGCATGTACCACAGCTTTTTTATCCACTCTTCTACTGATGGGCACTTAAGCTGTTTCCAAATCTTGGCTTTTGTAAAAAATGCTGCAATGACCATAGAGGTGCATATAATCTTTTGAATTAGTGTTTCGGGTTTCTTAGATATAAACCCAGAAGTGGAATCAATGGGTTAGAAGGCACTTTCATTTTTAATTTTCTGAGGAACCTCTACACTGTTTTCCACTGTGGCTTATAGGCAAACATCTTGATGGCTGATTTTTAAAAAGTTACTCAGGTAATATTAACTGATGGGTTGTGAGCATGAACAGAATGGCAGACACTATAATGAACACTTTCTATGTGTATTTGCAAGTAACCCCGTGTTGTGGAGGAGCAGCCTGAGGGTAAGAGGGGTTAAGTAATACGTTAAAGGCCACACACCCAGTAAGTCTTAGAGCCAGGCAATCTTATTCCTGAGACCAAGCTATTAATCAAGATGCTATGTGCCGCTTCCCAGAGGTTTGGGCACTTTGTAAACACAGCCTGGAAAATCTCCAAACCATGTAGGTTTACCTGATTAAAACTTCTGGGACTTCTCACATTGCTATTGACATTGCCCAGGAGTCTTAGCATCAATTTTTATGAAGACCATAATTCATCGAACATAAATTATATTCTCTAAGAGACTTGGCATTTAACAATTGTACTTTGTCAGTATCAAACCACATGTTATCCTTATAAATATATGATTCTAGTAGCATCAATGAGAAAAAAGAAGCAAAGGGTCAAGGATTTGCTTAAGATTTCAACCTAGTCTTTCTAACTCCAAATTTTTGAGTCCTCTTTGAACTCTTATTCTCCCTCACTCTCATATCTTATTAATAACCCAGTCTTATATCTTCCTTTAAAATATCTTTTTTCTGCCCTGGCTGGTGTAGCTCAGTGGATTGAGCGCGGGCTGCGAACCAGGCATCGCAAGTTCAATTCCCAGTCAGGGCACATGCCTAGGTTGCAGGCCATGTCCCCCAGCAACCGCACACTGATGTTTCTCTCTCTCTCTCCCTCCCTTCCCTCTCTAGAAATAAATAAAGTCTTTAAAAATATATATATCTTTTTTCTCACCTCCTTCCACGTTTTCTACTAAAACTCTAATTTAGGTCCTCAGTACCTCGCTCCCACATTATGGTCTACCTCAGAATTGGCCTTCGTGTCTCCGGTCCTTTCAACACAGCTTGCATCTTTTTATTGTAGTGGCATAGTGAGATAATTTATCAAACAGCTACTAAAAAATGTTTGTAAATGTCTGTAAGAATCAACACCGAACCCTACATAGAGGAAATCCCTATAATGGATTACATAACAGCAAAATTTCAACACTATATTCAGTTCACAAAAGTGTCTCCATTTGCCGTAGTAGTGGGGGGGGGGGAGATAATTGAAGAAAATTTTTGATGATGTAGTTCTCTTATAAATTGGGAACAATGACCCTTGAAGGACCATAAAGAAAGTGAATGTCAAGATAATTTATTATTGTTACATTATCTACCTCATTTTTTACTTTGTCTTACTGAGCTGTGATATCCTTACGGGGTACCAAATATCCCAAACATTAATGAACACTTTACCAGTGTACCAAAAGCAAGATAAGAAGAGCTAAAACAAAGAGTTGGTGAATTGCTTGCTCCTCTACTGTTACTGTAATATCAGAGTGTTACCCAGACGGGGCAATTATTATGATTACTGTATAAGGTTTCAGTTGTAGAAGGTAGCTATATGAGTGATTTCCAAAGGTTTGCAACCCTTTCTGAGGCTGCTAGGCTTCCTTTCCCTGACCGACTGGGCTCCTGTTGTGATTTACAGTGGGGTTTTTGTCTTCTTTGCAGAAGAGCCAGTTTCTATGCATGTCGGTTGGACAAACATTTATACGTTATTGGTGGAAGGAATGAAACCGGCTATTTGTCCAGCGTGGAGTGCTATAACCTAGAAACAAACGAATGGCGTTACGTGTCCTCTTTGCCACAGCCTCTGGCAGCTCACGCAGGAGCAGTGCACAATGGGAAAATATACATTTCAGGCAAGTCCTTCCTCCACGTTCTGCTGCAAAGTTCAGTTCCAAGGCATGTTCTTGACTTGTATGTATGTTTCGTTCCCAGGGGGTGTGCACAACGGAGAATATGTCCCATGGCTATATTGCTATGACCCCGTGATGGATGTCTGGGCACGAAAACAAGATATGAACACAAAACGTGCCATCCACACTTTGGCTGTAATGAATGATCGCTTGTATGCAATTGGAGGAAATCATTTGAAAGGTCTTTTTTTAATCACAATAATATTTGCATATCATGTTTCTTGCTAAGGGGGTTTCTCATTAGATAATCATAGTTAATGTAACCAAATAAAAACTACGTTGACCAAATAAAATTTACTCTGTGTGAATTACTAATACCCTTGGGCTAGCATGCATTTTGGCTCCTCTGCAGATAGGATTATTTTTTAGTTACCACACACATTAAGGAAATGAATAATGATGTCTACAGAAAATTTTAAAAAGAAAGCATTAATAAATGCAAAAGCACAGACAATTTGTTGTAATGGTGAATTCAGTAAAATAATTTATCCCTTTTCATCAAAGTTATAGTAATGGATTTTGTCCAGAAAATTGTTTTCCATAGAAATCATAAAAACTTTAGTCATAGCTGTACAAAGAAGCTAATATGTGATTTTCCTTAAAGAAAACACTTGGGATTTCTTTTTTTTTTAGGATTTTATTTGTTTACTCTTATAGAGAGGTGAAGGGAAGGAGAGAGATAGAAACATTAATGTGTGGTTGCCTCTCACAAGCCCCCTACTGGGGACCTGGCCTGCAATCCAGGCATGTGCCCTGACTGGGAATCAAACCAGCAACCCTTTGATTCGCAGGCCTGTGCTCAATCCACTGAGCTACACCAGCCAGGGCAACACTTGGAATTTCATGTCTAAATTTTGAATCATCTCTTTAAAGAACTACCTATAATTTTCAAATTTTTCTACTTGCTTTTTCAAATTAAAAAAATTAAATCATAACATTTTAGAGCTGTATCTTTATTTCTTTTATTCTCCATATTTGTATAGGCCTGTAACTTTTTGTAGTCTATTGCATGTATGTAACTGTATATAAGTGTATTTACATAACCTTGAGTTTTATAGAAAAGCAGAGAGATGTATAATATTGAGAATGTTAACTGCTCTGGGCCTCAGTCTCCTCATCTGAAAATGAAGAAATTGGTCTGGTTGGCCTCTCAACTCTCCTGCAGCTCTGACCTTCCATAACCCTTGAAATTGAAAGAAAGGAAAACTAGGTTATCTGGGTATAGTAGATAAGGCTCATCTGTGCATCATTTTTCAATTAGATACCATCTTTAAAAATGGGTTAGACAGAGACATTTTTCTTTTTCTTAAATACATAACCACCCCTAAATATAATAAAGACCAGACAAGTATACTTTTTATGTAAATTCATCCACGTCCATATTGAGTCAGAAACGTTGTTTTCCTGGTCCCTGCCTGCTGCTCGCCTTAGAGCTCTTCCCTCCGGACAGGATCGCCGTTACTGCTGCGGCTGTTGCCTTTGATGCTTTTTCTCCTCCACCGGTGCTTCTTCCTGTCAACCCATACACCATGCCTTTATATCAACGTGTTTTATATTAACTTTGTAGTTTTTGCATTGAAATATGATTTCTGCTAGTTTCTTTGCATGAAAATGCCTGACTATTTTAGGAACTTCTACTGTTTATGGTTATACTCGGACAAAAAAGGTTTGGGTAATGCCCTAAATGAAAAGTAGCATGCACACATCGAATTAGGCTGGCTCAGGGAGGCAATGTGGCATAGAGGACTGGGCGTGGGCATCGTCTCTAAGCTGGGGCCTGAATCCCAGCTCCGCACTTGCAGCTGTGTGGTCTGACTCACAGCACTTAATCTCATGGCTGTAAACAAGGGGTAGTGATCCTTTCTTTGGTAGTTGTGAGGATTACAGTCAACAAATGTAAAATGTTTATTTGGGCCAGAGAAAGCACACATATTCTCATGGTACCACTAGAACCTTAGAACCAGGAATTTGCCTACATCCTCATTGCAAGTGTGTATGCTTCAAAAATGTTTTATCAACTATCTTAATGGTAAAGGGAAGGAATATGCCTCATACCTACAGCAAGCACGTTAATCTATTGTTCCGAAATCTACACGACTTACTTTATGTAAAAAGTAAGTGGCCCGAAATATTCTGTATGCCTCTTCAAAAATGAAAATCTTTTTACTTTTTGGCCCACCTTTTCAATTAATTTGAACAGGTCAGTGTGTTGTTCTAATTATATTATATGCCTTGTAATTGTCAGCTAGCAAATATCTATACCATGCATTTAAGTAGGAAAAAAATCATGAAAGATTTAGTTTGCTCAGTGACCAGGAAGCCCCCACCTGGGGATTTTTGACTCCTTAAATTAAATGCAAGGATCCAATAGAGTCCAGTAACCTAAATTGTTCACTGTGACCTAGTGACTGCCCCAGCCATGAAGAAACTTTATCAGAAGTGGAAAGGGAAGCCCTTCAGTGAGAGTTAGACCCCTACTCAAAACCTTGATCCTTGGTGGATACTGGAGATAGTTCACATCATCATAGCTATTTATAAACATAGACTGTGAAAAAGATAAAATATGCTGAACAACAAATTTTAATTAACTACAACATTTTAAGAGAATTAACTACTCATTTTAAAAAAGCAATATAGTTTCCTCTGCAAGTGTGAACTTCAAAGCCTGTTCTCTTAGATTCAAATCTCAGCCTATCGATATACTTACTGGCCATGTGACTGACTCAAGTCATTAACCCTCTCTGTCCCTCAGTTTCCTCATCTATAACATGAATATAATAGTATAACTACCTAAGAGGATGACTGACAGGATTAAATGAGTTCATTTATGTAAAGCACTTTAATAAGCTACAAAATGCTTGCTTTAACTATAATTATTTTAAACCTTTTAAAAAGGTTTTAAGAAACCATTTTTAATACGATCTACCCCCATATAATCAACCAATGACATCTAGTCAGGTATTGTTGCTTTGAATTAATCTGAAACATCCAGAATTGGGTTGTTTGTTTGTTTTATGTCTTTCTGACATAACTCCTCATTTCACCAGTAGATTTATATATTTTTGCCTTAAAGACACAATTACCTGCTTTTCAGCTCTAGACCCTTTTTTAAAAAGCAGCCCTAGCCTTAATTTGAGACCAGGAGAGCTTATTCTTCTATAATTCCATTTTGCTATGTCCCTTAGGTTTCTCCCACCTTGATGTAATGCTCGTGGAATGCTATGACCCAAAAGGGGACCAATGGAACATTCTCCAGACTCCCATTTTGGAGGGCCGAAGTGGTCCTGGCTGTGCGGTGCTTGATGACAGTATTTACCTTGTGGGAGGCTACAGCTGGAGCATGGTATGTACCCACAGTGAACTGCTCCTCCTGCTTTTTCTTTGTGCTTCCTCTTTGTTTCCCTCAAAATGTGTTATCACCCATGCATGTACCTTTTAATAGTACCATGCTTATATGCAAATAGCAAATTACTTTAAGTAATAGAATCAGTGTGGTTGCTGTGGAGCTGGTTTGCTCCCGGATCAACTGTATCATGAAATGGGAGAGGTCTCTGGTTCTCTCCCTTTTCCATGCTGTTTGCAGTTAAGGCTTTCCAACTGACAGTCAGACGAATCTGGTTTTATTTGATGTTGTAATGAAATTGTTTGAACTGTAGAGTCTGAAAAGTTTCAGGCCAGTAAGGTATGAAAACGGAAATCAGTTGTTCAATATCTACAAATTCCATTTAGGATATGTAATTTGCCATTGTGTTTCACTTTTCTCCCTGCTTATCATTAACATTTCCAAACATGCTCCACAATTGAGAGTACTGTGGCCTTGTTAACACGTCATCTAACTTCGACATCCATCAACATTTTGTCATCCTTAACTTCATTTATTCTTTCTCTTTTTACTTTTATAAATAATTTTTTGTTTTTATTGTTGTTCAATTATAATTGTCCCCATTTTCCTCCCACCAATCTCCCCCACCCTACCCATGTATCCTTTCTTCAAAACATTTTTACTGAAGTAAATTCTAGACATCATATTATTTTACTGTAAATGTGTCAGTAGTTATCTTTTTAAAAATCTTTCATTTATGTAAACACACGGTCATTATCACATCCAACAAAACTAACAACAATTTCTTTGTATCTAACCTATATTTAAACTTCTGTTCATTGAAAAAATGTATTTTTCAAATCGATATGTTTAAACAGGTCTCACTGGTATTAGTTACCACCTCTTACACATTTCCTGCAGACTGTAACATTATCCCTGTCTCACCTCACGTTCCACACCAGTGACTTGTTGAAAAGTAGGGTCAGTTATCACATAGAATATCCAGCACTCAGTTATTAGCTAATGACTTCCTTGTGGTGTCATTTAAAATCATCTTGCCCCATATTTCCCATAGACAGGAAGTAAGAGATAAGAGCTTAAGGTCAGCTTTTTCTTTAAAAAAATGTTATTTATTTTTGGCAAAAACACTTGAGGAGATGACTCTATCGTTCAAATTGCATCATATCAAGAGACACATAGGATCTAGTGTCTACATAATCATGTTTTAAATAATGACGTCTTATCTTTTCTTATTTAAATGTGTTGGTTTTGTAAGATTAATTTGTGGTTTCAATAACATGAGTTTTATTTCTTTGGCATCAAATAAAGTTGTTATATAAAGTTTTGGGGGGAAGCTTTAAAAAGTTATTAGTTATATGGAGGCAAATATGTATTGACATATATAGCCAGCTCTCTGCACATGTGCCTGGTTGCTGGTACGAGTCACTGGCTGCAAGAGCATACACATGTGGAACTAGACACCAGGAGTACAGTTTCAGAAATGATTGTTAGGTTGGTAGGGATTTTGTTTGTTGCCTATGATAACAAGAAAGCTGCTTTGGTCTGGGAAGGGAAATGTTATACAAGCACTAGCCCCAGAGGTTGACAAAGAAAACAAGAACTTTTTGTTTGTTTGTTTCTCCTGTGGCTGGCCTCTTGAAAATAAATAAATCATGTGGCCTCTTGAACATAAATTAATCAGTGTGCAAAGAAGTCAGCAAGCTTTTATCTCCAGTTTATTTTTAAATGGTTTTGAATCCTAGCTCTAATTCTCTCTGCAGTAAAATAAAAATGAAAACATGAGGCAACAATCTAAAATCCAATTTATTTCAATTATTTGACTATTTAAGGTGAATTTTTTTAAAGTTAAACCAGCAGGGTAATTTCTATTTTTTGGTCAATTATTTTAAGGGATTTGTTGATCATCTAGGGTGTTCTAGGTACTTGACTTTTATTATTTGTCACACACACACATAAGAGCAGATTTTAAAATCTTGTGAATATCAAATTTTGCCTTGGATTAAAACAGTTTAAAATCCATTGCTTTCATTTTGAAGTTTTTAAACAAGAGCAGAGAGTTGATATCTTTGCAAGGTGAATGTGATAAATAAGGTTGCCATTGCACTTCTCTGAATATTCTCCCCTAAACGCTCCCTGTTCTACCATTACAGGGGGCCTACAAGTCATCTACAATATGCTATTGTCCGGAAAAAGGCACCTGGACAGAACTGGAAGGAGATGTAGCAGAACCACTGGCAGGCCCAGCCTGTGCAACAGTTATCCTGCCCGCCTGTGTACCTTACAATAAATAACACCAGGAAACCCTGGGATGAACAGTATTCCTTTCTAGGAAAGAATGGCAGGTGACTTCACGCTTACAACTAGGAACAGCGCATTTGAATGGTACAGCTGCGGCAACCCACCTTTGGTTGCTGATGATTTACAAGTCCCTGTGAAAGGAAAAGACCTGTTCAAGCAGATGCGGTCTGTAACTCGGTTCACAGCAAACTTCCTGTGGTGACAAACTCTTCCATTTCAGACTGGTTTTAACTCGTCCCAGCTTTACAAACACTCCTCCCATGGATCTTAACTTGCAAAAGGAAAAAGATAAAATACAGAAGAGTGCCCTCAGAAGGACCTAAGATCAGTATTGTGCATTGTAGTCTACCCGCATGTGATCTATGTTGAAGTTTTGGGGATATTGTGTTCATGAATGATTCAAAACTGGACCCACTAAAATACTTGCCCTGCATTATGGAAATTGCCACTTGATTTTATATTCCTAACCTGTGGCTACTTCATAGACTCTATAGGCTACACACTCATGGGAAATCATATAAGATCAAAGAGAAACACTTTCGTTTCCGTATGACTTTATTTCACATACCTTCTTCCCTTGCAGCCTCATGGGATCAGAGAAGAGAAGATGCTGGGTCTTACAGCAATTGCTTTCTGCCCTGTCGGCTCCATGCTAACCAAAGTCATCATTTCTGTGTCCTCAGTTTTATCTGAAAGATTAAAACAAAGTACCTGGTGTCACTATTCAGTTCATGGAGGTTTTTTCTTTTTTCTTTTTTGCAGTGTATAGATAAGTGGTGAACACACCTGTTATTTGCTTCAAACTGTAGGATTATCAGGCAGTCATACAATATTGTGTTTTCTGTTGGGTGACATATCTGACCCAAACGACCCACAGTGAAAACTGGGAGATTGCTTTCAGTAATTCAGAAACAAAAAGAAAAAAAAAAAAACATTTCTTTTGAGTACAGTCCCAGTTGTCCCTCTGTCCTTAAACACACAACTTAAAAGAGCCACAGGAGCAAATTAGAGCTCCTATCAAATATTTCCCCCTCTTCCTTACCTTGGCTCTAGAAAAGGCACATGACTTACCCTAATCATTCCCCCAATTCATCATATGTGCTTGTCATCACCAGAGACGCCTGAGCTCAGTTGAGCGAGCCATCGCTAGTTGCCCTTAGGAGCCTGAGGAATTTGGGAACTGAAGATCAGGAGAGCGTGAGATCATCTCAGTCTGGCCAGTTGAAAGAACCAAACTGGCAAGAATGTGAATTTGATTTTCAAGCTCTTCGGATCTGGAACAACATCTGTTAGGAGTAAATTAAAAAGCTTAAAATATTTTTAATCACCCAGAGATGTTGTTGAATCCCTCAACAAGTGTGTCATTCAAAACAACACCATGGGGGAAGCCACAGGTTAAAAAAGCCTGATGACAAGCTTCACTGCGGAACATGTCAAGACAGACAGGTGTCCTGGAATCCAGTGCCGTTTCCACCGTCGAGTGCAATCTTTGTTGTTTTTGTATTTATTTGTATGTTCAGATCCAAAGGATCCGTTGTAAAATATATATATAAATATATATCCAGTGCAATTAACTTTCATTTTGTTTTCCTTGAAAGCCCATGAATAGAGAGAGAGAGAAAAGTTACAGTACTTTGCGGGAACATCCCAGCTGACATCGCAAAGAGAGCGAGGTCTGCTTCAGAACGTTCACTGTCCGTGGTCACCGTCCCATCTGGATGTCTCAGTGTATGCAAGGGTATTTGCTTTCCTTAGACTGGTTCTTCGTTTATTTTTATTTCTAGCCAGGATAAATAAAAGCATTTATGAGAACTATAAGTAAAGCTTTCTGTATTTCAGAGAGACACAACTATTAGAAAGTGAAAAGTGAATAAATAAGTCACAGAGGATGTAAATTTTGTACAGTATTAGAATGTGTAAATGAAGCTTGCTTGGAAGGGGAAAACTTTAAATAAAAACTTTATGTACTAATTCAACTGTCTCTCATATTTCTACTTATAAAGCATATGTATAAATCTTTACATTGGATTGTTTAAATGTTTGTAATATACAAAGACCTAATATTTTTATTCTGCAGTATACTTAACAAGTTTATTCAGCTTCCTGGCAAAAAAAAAATACACACACACACACATATACATATATATACACACACACACACATATATACATATAATGGACAGTACTAAAAGCTACGGAATGCTTCAGGAAAAATGTTGTGAGTTGAGTCTGATTTTTCCACTGTAAAACTGTTATAATAAGGCATAACTTACCCAAGATCTAATAGCTAAATATTCATAGAAATTATTAGAAGCACCATATGTATTAAATAATACTTGTATACTTTCTAAAAAGTAAGTGAACCACACATTTTTTTTTTTTTTAGATTTTTAAAACTTATTTTTAGAGAGAGAGGAAGGGTGGGAGAAAGAAAGGGAAAAACATTGATACTCAACAGAAACAGATAGGTTGTCAGTGCCCCACCTAGGCACTGTCCCACAACCCAGGCATGCACCCTGACGAAGAATTGAACCAACAACCTTTTGCTTTGCAGGATGATATTCAACCCACTGAGCCATGCTGGTCAGGGAAAGAATAAGTGAACCACACACTTAATTAGATAACTTCTCTAAATATATTTAACTTTATTTTCTTTTTTAAAAAATCTGAAGAAGAGGCTGCAGGGGAAGGAAAGAGGCTGTGGGAGACAACAGGGAAAACTGAGGCATGTAGTTGAAGGTATAGTTGGGCAACCTTCCAGATAAACAGTTATGAAGCATTGGAGGCAACTTCCTGAAGCTTATAATTTAGAAAGAATTTACTTAAATGCTTCCCAGTTAAATCTACCATTATTAGGCATTAAGCTCACAAAGGATTATTTGATCCTTCCTAGAAGTATTTCTTGAAAGCAGGAGTAGTGAGATTTCTGTCTTCTTCCCCTGCACCTTCGCCTCCCGACACTAGCGTGGTGTGCCAGAGAACGGCCTCTCTCTGCGGTGGCCTCTCTCTGCAGTAGCCTCTGTCACCACCTTCTCCAGATTCGGTGGCTAGTTGTTGTTGCAGAGCTTCTTCAAATGCCCTGAATCTCCAAACTCTAGTGCTGACCTGCTAGCGAGAGCAATGAAGTGAATCTAGTGTTCTTTTCCTAATCCCAAGCAACCACCTTCTTGACGTCCGTAACTAGCCAGGCTAAAACTGGGAGAGTGAGCATAGAAACCAGAGCTTTTAATTAATTGATTGTGTCTATAGGCTTAAAGTTATTACCTGCATTGCCCCCCTATTAAAACCAAATTTATAATTTTCCCAGCTGCTTGACACTGATAGCACTTAGCAAATTGTGAAATTATCAACATTGTAAGTATCAAGTATTTATTGAACATATCGAAAAAGGCAGCCCATAAATGGTAGAGTTCTCATTAAACTGGGTTCTCTAGATCAAGATATTTTTAAAATGAATGACTAAATGGGCCAAAACAGGATCGATAAGCATAACAAAGCCAATTAATACACATTGGTGGGTATCTTGATAAAGCGAGTTCCCATACATGAGGTAGCAGGAAGATCTTGACTGATTAAGCCTGACTTCCAAGAAGCAGCTGCCTAGAGGGTGTTAAATGTTGATAGAAAATAAAATGGCAGTGAGAAGTGAAAAGGCCACACTAAGAAAATATCCAAATAGTATGTTTGCCTTGTGTAGCCATAGCTGTAACTGTACAATGACACTCTGGATGGTGTGTTCAGTGTGGGCCAATTATTAGATGGGGTTTCTTAGAGGAGGTATTTAGCACTTGTTGACTCGACAGGCTTGATGCCATGACAGGTGGTTCAGTTCTAGAAATGCATTTGACAAATGTGCTTCAAGAATACAGTACAAAAGTTTAGGAATAAGAAAAAATTCCACAAATTGTGTGGATTATTCTCTTCTATTTTATTTTATATGTTCTCCGCACATACTAGAACTCAGAAAATCTCAGTTCTTCACGTTGGCAGGAGTAGTAGTACCTTATTGTTTTTAACTCTCTAATGATGCTAAAAACACAATGGTTTGGGGGTGAGTTGACATGCGAGACTACATACTGCTTAGGCTCTGGATAATTCGATGACTTCGGGTAAAGTAACCCCTGGTGGTAACGTCCTCTTTCATTTCTAACATTATAAGCTCACTCCTCTGTGACCTTCCAAATCTTCCAGTACAAAATAATGACACTTTGGGGTGGGTGGGGGACAGGTATGCACTTGGCTGCAGGACAAAGGTCATCCCACATTTAGGGAGATGCCAGGCTCCTGGCTTCCAATTAAGTTGCTCAAATCTGGAACATTTGGGAATTGATAGCACTAAATTAAGAAAAAGGAATAAAAAGAACAGCATTTAGTTATTAATTCAAAGTTACTATATCAAGAATAGTATATAATACTTCCACTAACTGAGCGCTTACTATGAGTCAAGGACAATGCTGGGAATTTTATACATATTTTCTTGTTTATTCCTCTGAACAGCTCTACAAGGTAAATGTTATTCTTATATTAAAGGTAAGGGCAACTCTGCTCAGAAAAGATAAACTACTTGATAAAGTTAAATAGCTGATAAGTAGCAGAGCTAGGGTACACACCAAGGCAGTAATCTAAGGTCATCCTCAAATTACCACAGTCTCCTGCTCACAAAGAAATTTCCTACATCAATCATTTAAAGTTCTGTGGGAATTCCTGGCAGATTGGCTGCTTTTTCCACATATGAATAGAACATGCTGGAGGGGGAAAGTGAACAATTAATGATGACATATTCTGGTTAATGCTGTATTGTTTGTGAGAATGAACGACGGGGAAGCACAGGAGTGAGCAGAACTAGCAGGAACTTGCTCTGTGACCTCGGGAGGTCACTTAGTTTCTCCATCTTTAGGTTTGTTATCTGTCTATGGAATGATAATCTTTTCTTCAAAAAACTATTGTGAAAATCATTTGTAAAGAATGTGTAAACATACACTCTACCTTGTAAACTCCAGAGTAAAATATAAGAGACACATCAGCTGTTAGGATGTGATAACTAAGTTCAAGTTTTTAGCCTGGCATGCCAGATACCTTAAAGTGTGGCCCCAGCCTACTTTTAAGTCACATTATTCTTTACTGCTCTGTTCACTGAGTGACATGAATCTTCGCTTTTCCACAAACACAGCTATGCTCTTCCCACTTTGCCCTTTTGCCTGTGCATTTTCTCCACCAAGAATGCCATTTTGTGCTCAACACTGTCCATTAAAATCCTGTCCCTCAATGTCCCCATTCAAACTCCACTGCCGTCATTAAGGCTTCATGATCACTACAGTCTTATGTGACGCTGTATCTGACTTCGGCCACCAACCCCTTGGTGTCTCTGGGCCACACTGGAAGAAGAAGAATTGTCTCAGCCACCTATTAAATATACAAACACTAACAAAACCAAAAAATCTCATAGTATTTGAAGCAAATTTATAATTTTGTGTTGGGCCACATTCATAGCCATCCTGGGCCATGGGCTGAACACCCCTGCACCTATTCAATGCTGTTTGTAAGATTTTATGTCTTACTCTCTTACTAGATTCATTGTTCTTTGAGAGTAGAGACAAGTGAAGTATGTCTTAAATAAAGCCATGAAGTGTTTGTTGGATAAAGTACTATATTTAATGTATAATATAATCAAATTATTAAAATTTGGGGAAATACCAAGGGAAAAAAAGAAAATTACTTTGACTCCACCATCCTACACACTAACTTTTTCTTTTGGGCAGTGTGTGAACTCTAACCGGTCTTTTCATTGCATTCTGCACAGCTGAATTTATATCTTGACATCTTAACTTTTTAGCATTTCACAAGCATGTTTCCCTGTGACTAGGTGGTCTTTATAGCAAGTTTTAATGATTTCATAGTATGCTGAAAGAATATTCAGGCACTGGCAAATTTTGACTTATGCCCTCAAACAACATTCTCATGTGTTCTTTCTGATTCCCTCCCACCAATTTCATGCTACAGTTCGTGTTCTCCTCAACTGCCAGTATTATTTCCCCATAACAAACACTTTAAAACTTCTGGCTCTCCAGAAATATTGCTTATTTAGTTCATCTCTGGTCATTTTCCTCATTTAACATCTCTGCCGAGAAATGCCGCAATTCCCCCAGCCTCCAGGATTTTCCAGAATGCTCGTGGTAAACTGTGCTTTCCTTGTGAATGGACTTAGACCACCAAAGATTCCACCTCAGGCCACATGGCATTCATACAGTTTGGCAGGAAGTTCTTTACTTGTCTTACGAGTTTGTCTTAAAAGTAATTCAGACAATTAAAACCAGCTGGGATGGAATGCCATATTAAATTTATTCATTTCTTTTCCAACATGATTGACCAATGTTAATCTGACTTTCAGGAAAGAAAGAAAAGAAAAGAAAAGAAGGAAAAGAAAGAACTTTAAAGCCAAACAGCCCTGGAGGCTACACGTCTGATGAGAAAATATAATCCAACTCTCCGGCTAGCCGATCCCTAAGGAGGTCATCATCTCCTCTCAATCCTTAGAATATTTACTATCTATACTGTTTGTATAGCACCTATCACACCATATCCTATTGATGGTGTTTTATGCTATATTTATGCCTTGTTTTAACTAATCCTCTTCCTGTAGAATAGACAATGCCTGAAATGTGTCTCCCCACAATGCTTTGCCCCTTGCGATACTCAGTAAATGGATATTTCAGAGGTATCAGAATCCCAGGAGTAGCACAGGCACTTCTGACTCAGACGTTTCATGCTCATAATCTTTAAAATATAAGTTATATATGGATTTTCTCAGAGGCAGTTCTGACTGCTGCCAATATGACAAACCCTGTCTGCAAGTGAGTGCAAGTTAGTTGCCTTTGTTAAATTAACCATGTTTTTTTCTATTTAATGACTGTGAAAATCAGAATTTTTAATGCAAAAACCCTTGTTCAGTTGTGTTAAAAACCCTACTATTATGAAAATCTTTGCCCCAGTACATAAATGGGAGAAGAATTGTGTAATCCTGGCCTCCAGCTCAGAAAACATTTACAAATACTGTGAGGAGTGATCTCTTCACAAATGATGAGGATGAATATGTAATAAATCTCTCGGTATCCCCAGAGAATATTTTCAGTATTATACTACCAGTCTTTTGTTCATTTATTCCTTCCACTCTGAGCAAACCAATATGAGTTGCCCTGGCAAGAATATAAATATATGTAAGTAATTGTAGTGCAAAGTATATGTGCAATAAAGAAATACAAATAAGTGGATGTGGAAGTTCCAGAAAGGAAGAATTTGTGTCCAACCAGGGGAATCAGGGGAGGTGGGGGCAAAGAGAATATATAAAGTCAATCCTAAAGAATAGGTAGAAAGCAAAGAAATATTTTTCTTCAATTAATGTTTGTAAGCTAATTCTTCAAAATACAATGTATAACGACTAAGCCAGCTTCATATGGAAAACTGCTAGGTATTATAATCACCTCTAGATTAGAGTATTGAATGTGGTATAGTTGATGAAGAAAATAAAAAAGTATGAGGGCGAGGACTTTTCATGCTCAGATAGAATGAAGTAAATCTCTGGCAAGACAAGATTTTCACTGCGATGACTAGCAACATATGAATAAGCGTTTTAAAAATATTTTATATTAAATATTACACAGGTATTACAGTAATTAGGACTAGATGAACTAAAGTTCCAGAGCTTCCAGAGATAGAAACAGTGTTCCGAGGTGAGCTGATGATAGCCAGTAATTTTTTTCTCTGGGGACATAAATTTTAAGCTTTGACCACAAGTTGTTCCCACATAGAGAGCCTGTTCTGTGGGAAAGGGAAACCAGCCAACTCTCAGCTGTCACAAAGAACTAGAGTGACAAAATGAAAACCTGGGGAGCTCTAAACGCACAGCCAATTTTCCCTGAAGGTCATCTTTGTAGTTCTGGGGAACCAGACCAAAAACTTCCAGAAGGCAAGAAAAAGTTCCCACAAATTTACGGTGCTTAGGAGCTAGACTTGCCAGGTGAAGAGATCTACTTCAGATACATGAATGCTCATCCTGTAAGAAACTTGCACATTTTAAAGTTGTATGAGTTAGAAGGATAAAGAGGTAAGCTGACAACCACAGGAGGGAAGAAGAGCTAAATCTTCTCCAGATTTCAAGGCTGAGGGGACAAAGACCAGACTCTCAGCCGAAAGCTTGAGAGAGGGTCTGCCCTAGGAATAAGGACATATCAAAGGTAGTCTGAGATATAATGACGTGAGTCCTAGCCCAGCTCAGTCCCTGATGGGATCGAGATAATCACCTTCATACTCTATCTGCATAACAGAGAAAGGCAGGAGCCTTCTCTGGTAGGAGATAAAATTATATGGAGCCACTACAGTTCTTTTAACATAAACAGTACATTCAGTCAAAAATGTCTAGACATTAGAAAAAATAACAGAATTAAACAGATTAGAAATATATCCACTGCTGATCCAGAGTTTTGAGTTAGCAAATAAGTAGCTATGATTGACATGTTAAAATGAAGGAAAAATAGACAAATCAATGAAAGGATGAAGAATTTCACCCAAGAGTTAGACTTTTTAAACATTAAGATGATTATTTGAGAGAAAACAACATGTTAATTAAGAACTCAATGAATGGAGCTAACAGTAAATTAGACACAGCCAAACACAGAACTGGTAAACTGGAAAAGGGGTTAATAGAAAATGCCTAAAATGAAGTATGAAGGAAAAAAAATAGACGAGTATATACATTCAAGCGAAAGAGACTTCTGGGAAATGCTCTAAATGTCTAACATATGTGCCATTATAATTCCAGAAAGAAAGAAGAGATGGTGGTAAAGCCATATTCCAAACAATATTGACCAAGAGTTTTCCAAAATTGTTAAATGATATCAACCCACAAATTCAAGAAGCTTAACAACCCCAAGCTGAATAAAGATAAAATCACACAGTATATCTTCGTAAAATTTATGAAAACCAAGGTCAAAAAATAAAGTCACCTTATTTTAAAGGAATAATAATGAAATTTCAACAGAAAAGATGAAAGCCACAAGACATTATTATAACATTTTTACAGTGCTGAAAGAAAATAAAAGCCAACTCAGAATTTCGTATCTGGTGAAAATATTCTCAAAAATCTGAAAATGAACAAAAAATCATTTTAGACAAATAAAAACCAAGTAAGTTCATTAACAGTAGGTCTACGTTGAAAGAAATACCAAAGAGATATTTTCAGGCAAAAGAAAGTGATCACAGATAGAATCATGAAAAAAATAGGAGGGAATTAAAAACACAGAAAAAGATAAATATTTGGGTAACTATGGATGAATGTTGGCCATACAAAAAGTAATTGTGAATTCTTTAAAATTAAAACTGAGTCATACAGTGAGAATAATTTAAAAAGCAGATGGGAGTGGTAAATAGAGTTTAAGTGTTCTCAGTTTCTTTCAGTGTTAGGAAAGAGATAAAAGTAATAATTTGTAATACATCAAGGAGGAATATTGCGGACCATTAAATGAATAATAAAAAATATAAAATTAACAAATGAAAAAGAGAAAAGTATAATAAAAGTATTTAATTAATCCAAGAAAAAGCAAGAAAAGAGAGAAAAGAATATAAAACAGACCAAATAAAAAACAAATAGTAAGGTGGAGGCATAAAACCAAATGTCAGTAATTTTATTCCAGATCAATGTACTAAACACTATAAGTTAAAAAAATAAGATTATCAGACTGTTTCTGAAAAAAAACCCATAGGATGCTTATAGGAGACAGAATTTAATTATGAGAATATGCCCCCAAAAAGCTAATGCAACTATAATACCATTAGATATAGTATAAACACAGAATAAACAAAGTTCATCAAAATAGGCATAACTCCTTTCTATATTGAAAGCCTAGCAACTCTAAGTTGGTAATAATTTGACATATTAGATGCTGTTTTGCATGTCATAAATCAGTTGTAGCTGATTAATGTTTTAAAAAATAATTTTTTATAAAGAGTTATTTAACATGAATTTAAAAGGGAAAGAAGATAATAGATTAGATATTATTAAGATAAATTAATAGATAGATGATAGATGATAGATAGATCGATAGATAGATAGATAGATAGATAGATAGATAGATAGATAATCTTGGATATTTACTATAAACTTTCTTAAAATTTATGTCTATTGCTTAAATTTCTAACATGATTCTTAGATCTTTAGGCCATCCCTATGGTATTGTTTCTTTAAACATATTTTATAGTCTTCAGGAGATCGGCCCTGCACATCCCCAGACGCTTACCCCAAACACACAACCCTCTCAGTAATGTTTAGAGAAAAAAGACACTAGGTTGCCAAATGCCCTAAAACCCTGGGGTAAAGAGGAGAGGCAAAGTGAGGTTATTGGCAGGATGACATATTCTGAGAATAAAAAGATAGAGGTTTATTCTGTGGAACGGAAATATATAAATTATTGTTCATCCCAAAGTGGACACACAGAAAAAGCCCTTTGGGGAGGTAAAAAGTCGAGGAATGTATCTGGTGTATATCACCTTGGAAATCAACTAGACTCTCAGATTCAGGCCTGACTCTTAAAAATGCCAGCAAAGGCAGACCAAAGAAATTGTGTGAGAAGCGAGTAGTTAATGGGAGAGGCAGATAGTGTTAATCAATTGCAAAGGGCTTGTTCCATCAAAAAAGACTCCACTAATCTGCAGAAGCCTAAGTCACAGGACCTCTAAGACACATTCTGTTCGCGTCAGTGTTCCATACCAATTACAGATTTCTGAAGGGCCATCAGAGCAAAACTATGCCCTTGATATGTAAGCCGACGCTGCTGTAACTAAGATTGCAATTGGACTGGGACAAATCTCTATGATCTTGATATATGAAAATCCAAATAGGTGGTTTCCATAGAAATGAATAAAAACATTTCCAAATTACTTATTCAGGATTAATCCACTGCAGCTCTGCAAAGCAAATACATTTGATTAGGCTCAGTAAAGCAACCAATGAAAAATAAACTAAAATTGTCCAGGAAGGTACCATAGTTGCCTTCAATAACAGAAAATCCTCACACAGCTAAAAAATGTGGATTTCACTAAGGGAACACCACAGTCCAGAGCAGGAGCTGTGTTCACACAAGTGAGGTTCAAATCCTGGCCAAGCCGCTGCCAACCATATGACCTGAGGACGGGTCCAAGGTTTAAATGTTGCCTCACCAAGTTTCTAAAGAAAAATGAGGGAAAAGTCTGTCTGCCAGGAAGGGACATCACGAGGTATAGCACCTCCTCATACACTCCTCAGAAAGTTTCACACCTGGCTGGTGACACTGGTGGCCAGGGCAGCCCTGGAGAAAGTGGACCTGATGCCAGGCCTCACAGAGAAGTTGGGCAGGTCACCAGAGGAGGTGGACTACATCCGGGAAGGATCAGGGTGGTTCCAGCACTCGGCTTTGTGCAGGCTCTGGCCTTCAGGCCAGGCTGGGTGAGCTCTGGCAGCTGGAGCCTCCAGTCCTGAACAGTCTGCATGGTGGCCCATCTGGTGCCAAACACCTGCAACTCCCCGCAGGAGGTCCCAGGTATTAGGAAGTCAAGAAGGGTTGGACCAGCTGTTTGCCGAGGCCTCGCCCGTTTCCCTGTGGTGTAGTGTTGGACGAACACACCCCTCCCCACACACACACACATGCTCCCTCCCACGTCACACCTTCCTCTGTGATGTGCTGGAGGAGACACCACCAACACCTGGCTGGAGTTAGTTCGGTGTGTGCTAGACATCGAGAGGAGTGGGAAGCTGAGAAGAAGCCCTCCCAGTTTCTACTCTATTCTTGGCTTCATTTGACACACAAGTGGCTGTAGGTGGGTAATTTGTCCCATAAGTTTTTTGTCTTATCTTCTGGCCTCCCCTTGCCCAGTGATCAATATCCAGTGGTTTTCCCCATCCAGTGTGACGATGCTCTACCTGGCCTACTGGCCACCTTGCCATCTGCCCTCCTCCCTGGTCACAGGCTGTTTCACTGCCATCTGCCTCTACCATCTGGCTTTCACATGGAGCAAGGAGGTGGTGTCCCTTACCAAAAAAGAAAGGACATGTGCTCCCCTCAGCAGATTCTCCTCTTGGTGAACTGGAAGGACTCTCCAAAGAAGCCTGTTGACCCCAAGGCAATGGGCACCACTCCTCTGTCCCATGCTGTGATTTTCCTGTCTCCACCTATATCCAGAGAAAACCAGTCCCCATTGTGCATGTCACCTCTTAATCCTGAGAACACATCACCCAATGACAACAGTTAACTTGGCTGATGCCTCCACCCATTTACCTAAAAAGCCAATTGGCACAGGGACCCAAGTTTCCAGCTTTCCCTTGGACCCAGGAACCACCTCTCAGCCCACATCTGGGGCATGATGGCCAGCAGCCTGGACACTCTTCACTGTTGGGAAACGTGGTAGCCCCAGCGCAGGCTGTAGGCCTGGCCAGCCAGAGGCAGAATAGTGCGCTCAGGTGGTGCCGGTTTGCAATGTCAGGTTCCGCATCTGATGCCACTGTCAACACCCAGCTGGCCTTTGATGACAACCCAGGTATTCTCCCCATTGACACATTCACTACTGCTGGCTTTTGAATTGCCACCAGGATGCCTAATGCTGGGTACAACAAGCTCATGGTTGGCTGGTACATTGCCAGGCCCACTTGTGATTGTGAGACCTACAGTTCTCATGGATGGTCCACCCCAGGCCCCACTCATTCCCAGGCATCCAGATCATTAACAGTGGAGATACACTTAGGAAGGCACATAACACTGCTTCTGTATGTCATTTTGTCCATACAACCTGGGATCTGCCTACCTGGTTGCAGCAAGGTTGCTATGGGAGGAGAGAAAAGCACCACCCCAGTGCTTGGATACACTATTGGTTCCACCTTATACCTGATCACCTGGAGCCCACCTGTCCATAATACAGGTGGTGTCGTGATAGGAGGAAATAACAAGGTTCCCGTGATTGGAGGCCCCACTGTTCACACTTGCCATCAGTGCACCTGCAGCCCTTGTGGACACAGAAAACCTTCTACACTTGCAACAGCCATCACCGTGGAGAAGAAACGTATGTCAAGAGACATGTCTCTTTCCATCTTTCATCGACCACCTGATGCTCACCTGGCTATACCACATTCATTGTAGGTTCATTTACCAGCACCATCCCTGTGTCTAGACACATGTTTAGCTACACCTTATTTCTAAGTACCTAGAGCCTGCCTGTGCAGAATACAGGTGATGCTATGGGAGAGTACAATATCTGCTTTTGTTTTTCTGTGGAACCCAAAATAATATGCTGAAAACTTACAATATACCATGTCATTGCAATGTTTAAAGCTGATATATATGTGTATATACATACCAGGTCTGTCCAGAAAAAGTCCAACCATTGTTAATATAACTAGAACGGTTTGCGTCACATCGATGTAACCTGGCAGCCAAGGAGAGTGGATTGGAATGAGCAGGTGTGAATAATGGCAACTCACTGTACTAGTCAGTGGGGGTGGTAGACTTGTTGAATGAGCATGTGTACTGTGTGGCCCTCACATTCAAAATGACTGAGCTGTAGAGCAAGAAGTCTGCATCAATTTTTTTTAATTTTAATTTTTTAATTTTCTTTATATATTTTATTGATTATGCTATTACATTTGTCCCATTTTCCCCCTTCACTCCCCTCCATCCTGCACACCCTCTCCCACCCACATTCCCCTGCTTTAGTTCACATCCATGTGTCATAAGTTCTTTAGCTTCTACATTTCCCATACTATTCTTGCCCTCCCCCTCTCTATTTTCTACCTATTCTCTATGCTACTTATTCTCTATATCTTTTCCCCCTCTCTCCTCCTCCCACTCCCCTGTTGCTAACCCTACATGTGATCTCCATTTCTGTAGTTCTGTTCCTGTTCTAGTTGTTTGCTTAGTTTATTTTTGCTTCAAATTTTACATTAAGCTTGAACATTCCTCTGTGGAAACTATTCAGATGATTCAGAAGTCCATAGCTATGGGCTACTGGTGATTGGCAGCTTCATCACAACAATGTGCTCATGCATCATGTCTCGTGCAGAGTGTTTTGGCAAAACATCAAATCACCCAGATGACTCAGCCCTCCTGCATCCCAGATTTGGGGCCCTGTGATTTCTGCCTTTTTCCAAAACTGAAATCACTGAAAGGAAAGAGATTTCAGCCTGTCATGAGATTCAGGAAAACATGACAGAACAGCTGATGGCAATTCCTACAAAGGATTTTGCAGAGTGTTTTGAACAGTGGATGAGATGTTGAAAGAACTGTATGGGGTCCCAAAATGTCTACTTTGAAGGGGACTGAGACATCATGATCCTGTGTACAATGTTTCCTATAGCTTGTATCTTCTTCAATAAAGGTCTCTATTTTTCATATTACATGGTTAGTTCTCTAGAGAGCTCTGACTAATACAACACTTTTTAGAAAATATCCATATTACATTTAACCTCTGTAAAGGTTCTATGGAGATGCAAGGACACATTGCATCAAAAATAAGCTTTGGAAGTAAATTTAATTGGTCCCATTCTTCCATTTTCTCTGCTAATCTCTGAGCTCCACAAGGGAGACATTCAGTCTGCTTTGGCAAAGTCCCTACCTATTAAGGGAATGATAAAACAAGCCATGATTTGGAAGAAAATATTTATAAATCATAAATCTGACAATGGGTGAATATCTAGAATAAAGAACTTTCAAAATTCAACGGTAAAAACACAACCAATCCAATTAGAAAATGGACAAAGGACACAAATGACATAGAGATGGCAAATGAGCTCATAAAAAGATCCTCAATATTATTAACCATCAAAGAAATGCAAATTAAAACCACAACGATAGCACTACACACCAATCAGAATAGCGGAAATTTAAAAAACAGTGGCATCATCAAATGTCAGCAATGGTATGGACTACTCATACATCGCTGCTGGGGATAAAAAATGGTACAGCCACTCTAGAGAGCAGTTTATCAGCTTCTTAAAAATCAAGTATGCAACTACGGTACAATCCAACGAGTATAGTTCCAGACATTTATCTCAGAGAAATGAAAATGTGTGCTATACAAATACTTGTACATTGTGTTTACAACAACTGTATTCATAGTAACCCAGTACAGAAAACAACCGAAATGTCCCTCCGTAGGTGAATGTTAAAAAATGGTGGTAAACTTGTACCGTGGACGACTAAACAATGAAAAGGAATGAACTATTGGTACAGGTGACGGCCTAGGTACATCTCCAGAGGATCAGGTTGAGAGAAAGAGCTAACCCCAAAAAGTCACATACCATATGAATCCATTTATATCACATTCTTAAGTGACAAAATTAAAGAACAGAGAACAGATTAGTGGCTGTTGGGGGTTAAGGCAGAACTGGGGGCAGCAGAAAGTAGGGCAACATGAGGAATCCTTGCAGTGGTGAAATGTTCTGTCTTGACTATATCATTGTCAGTATCCTGGTTATATTGTACTATAGTTCTGCAAGGGGTTACCACTGCAGGAAACTGAGTGAAGGGTACACAGGCTCTCCCTGCATTACTTCTTACAGGTGTACGTAAATCTACAATTACCTTACCATAAAACATTTCATCTTTTTTCAAAAAATCCTAAAGTTTAATTAAGAAAACCAAAAGTGATGATGTTTTCCTGGAGTTGACTGCATTGTGTTTTCTACTATTGTATGGAATGAAAGGTAAAAAGATTAGGATGAGTTGTCCAAAACAGTCCATTAAAGGAGAGAAAGAGAGACAATACAGACATACCTTAAAATTTTTGTTGTAACTGAAAATATTCACATGTACATTCATGGCTGTTCTTTGAGTTTCAGATAAGGTTAGAACTATGTTGGTGGCACACACCCAGAGTATGATGTCCACTATTTCCTGTTTGGTTCTTCAAAGAAAAAAAAGAGCTTAAAGAATTTGGGACATGACCAGAGTACTCCATTTCTAAGTTTTTACGTGCATTTTCAGTTTTTGTTTCTTCTTCTTTTTCAAGTACTTTACAGCTATCTTCCACACAAGTCTAAACCAACAGTATTTTTTTAAAGCAACTCACTGGTTCTTTCCTCAGAAAACATAAAAATGAAATTACTATACCAGCAGTCCTTCCCCAGGGGTATTACTCTCAATACATGTTACAAATTCTTTAGTACAGATCTAATTCCAATATATTTTTAAATTGAGGTGAATATTTAGATGGGCTTATTCATATTTTTTCTATAAAGTATGTGTTATCTTTGTAATAAATTGTTGAAAAAATAAGTTGTTAATGTTCCTATAATAAAAAATGAAGAAAATAAATTCATACTTTGTGATTAAAAAATAAATTATCACTGTCTTTCTTAGTTCTTTTTCTACCACCACAAAAAAAAATAGGAATTTCTGTCCAAGGCAAATTTTTTATTCACCTCATTTTCCCCTTGCACTCAGTACAATCCTTGGCCACCTCTTCCAGTTCCAGGTAGTATTTGTGCTCAGAAAATAGAGATTTTCACCATCAGTGAAAACGAAGTATAACCG
Source organism: Tonatia bakeri (assembly GCA_004024845.1). Classification (NCBI taxonomy): domain Eukaryota; kingdom Metazoa; phylum Chordata; class Mammalia; order Chiroptera; family Phyllostomidae; genus Tonatia; species Tonatia bakeri. Next base: position 52,117 of record PVIA01000173.1, read on the forward strand.
GAATGTAGAAATATGTTATCTAAGTTTTACAAAATAGCTACATGTTTATAGTACATCCTAAGTCCAAATATATGTTGTCAGAGAGAATTTCCAACTGTGCTGTCCTGGGGTGAATTTAGATGGTAGAGACAGTACATTAATAAAACAATGAATCTGCAAAGGGGAAAATGTATAAGGTGTTTTCATTTGGGGAGTAAACCCGATGGTTGAGTAATTGCTGTCCATCCTGTTTAATGGTGAGTGGGTTGCCCATGTCTTGAGAGTAGTGTTTATGATTACCTGGACCATCTGTCCTGCCCTGCCTAATTCGATCACACACCTGTGCAGTGGTGCAGGGAGGTTTGGTAGCAGAATTGTGTGTTTGTGTGTAAAAGATTTAGAAAGATAAAAGTGTGTACACCCTGAAGTTGAAAACTATGTGCCTTTGTGTATAAAAGATTGCTGTCCACAAATGTGCATGCACACTCCCACTGTGGAGAAGCCTAAAGCGTTTGCTTGTGTTCCAAACCAAATAGAAGTAAAGTAGACATTATAGCTCACGTGATGTACGAGAAAGAACACTGAAGGGGAAATCGGGAGACCACCCACAAGCTCCATCACTGACAATCCAGTTTCCACCCTGGACTTTGACTCCCTGCTTAGAGCGCCGGTGGCTTTTAGCAAACTACCTGAAGACGATGGTTTCTCAGAGGACACTGAGCAGGAAAGAGAAACCCCCTGAAAGAGAAACAAGTGCACTTGGGGTGAACCCCACAAGGGAAAGCTGAATCTCAAGGTTTAGGATTTAATTTTTCTGGCAATGGTGTTTTTCTGCACTCAAGGGAATCACTCTTTACTCCACTTTATTTTGTACATAGTATCTTCAAGGCACAGTGTTTAATCTATAATTACCTTACCACGTAATTCAGACCTTTGTATGCAGCAGTAGGATAGGCACCATGTAAATGGTCTGATGCTACATTGTTTTGCCAGGATAGGTCTTATCATTCCCACTTTTTAATATCTCTGTTCAGGCCCAACTTGGTGAAGAAGTGGGATGGTAGTTTCAAATATTAAAACAAGTCCCCAAGAAGCCACTGAGTCAAAAGGTTGGGAAATATTGATCAGAACATATGCTTCTTTCTACCAAGGAAAGTTTAAAATATCTCATCCCATTCCCCCACAAAAAAAGAAAAGCTATGAGGTAGGTTGAGCACGATAGTGGGTGTCAGGTAGAGCTGCATCAAGAGAAAGAAGGAACGGGGAAAGGGACAGGGAGAGGGTGGAAGAGAAACAAGAAGTAATGTGTACAGAAAATTGGCAGAACCTGGGAGAAAAAAGTGTGGACAGGATCAGAATAACCTAGTTTTTAATCATCACGACTACAGGATATAACCGATTTTTTTACTGTTGTGGTCATCTCAGTGTTTACTTCCAGGGCCTAAGTATCGTGCTTAACCATGTGGCAGGTGTTCAGGAAGAAAAGAAAGAGGGCAGGAAGGGAGAAAGAGACAGGAGGGAGGGAAAGAAGGGAAGAAAGAGAAAACTTGTTAAATGACCAATCTTTCCTGTGTTTGATGGGAGGAGACCTCTTCTACAAGAAAAAAAACCTTATGATCTCCTACCCTCTTTCTCTGGGTCTCCAGGTAAAAACATCCCAGAAGAGACTGCTCCCTTTGTGTTGGTAAATTTCATAACAAAGAATCTCATTGGAAATTTTTGCCCTTGTTTCAGGTCAGCCTCTTATCTTAGATGTCCAGTCTGCTGATGATGTAATTGTACTTGAATCTTTATTAAACTGTTCTTACTTTGCCTGTGAATCACTTTGGGAAACAAAACTGACAGCATATTCTAAGCAATAAACGGAGCCAAATTTGCAAGTTTGGGTCCAACCTTCTCACACTATCCGAAAGTGTCTAACATTGAAATTCCAGCTTCAGTGAAGTGTACTAATGCATATTTTAATTAATGCAAACTGTGAGGTCTAGCGATGTAGTGGAAACATTCCCTTTAAAGAGAAAAATAATTGCAGTAGGATACAGGGATTTAGCCCACACCTATAATTTTCAAAGAAATTATTCCTAATAAATATAGGAACATCACCTTACCTAAAAATTAAGTTCACTTTAATTAGTGACTCTAAGAAAACTGTAAAATGTATTATACCAGTAAAAAGAAAACAGACATGGAATGTAATAATATTAAGAAGTCTTGCAGAATATTATCCATAAAGGATTTTAACTGAAGGATTTCTTATATTTTTAACTCAAATTCTCATCTGAAATTCACCACAAGATTTGTACATAATAGGATGCTATTTTCAAAAGGCATTTCATTCCAGCAGAAATGTAGATGCTGTTAAGAGTCCATAGACAATACTTAATAGTAAAATTGACTCAAAAGATACAAAAACAAGGTGCAAATCTAAAATAAAAAATGTTCTCAATGGACATAAAAGCAAACAAACAGAAAATGTTATATGGTAGCTATAAATACCATTCCCTATAATTGTAGTGACTTAACAGAACAGAAATGTATTTCTCACTCAAAATCTACTGTAGGTCAAAGTGACCCACAGGAGTCTCTCTCGACACTGAGTGAGGACACTCTGTGCAGCAATTCACCGATCCAGGCTGACAGAGCTCCGTCCTCCCACAGCTGTACCATCTGGAACACATGAGCTCCTGGTTCAGTAGAACAAAGAGGAGTCTGGGGGATAGCACACCGACATCTACATGCCTCTGCCCAATACGCTTCTGCTCTCCTATCACTGTCCAAAGCAAAGCCCACAGCTCTATCTTTGGGATTCAGGGAAATTTCATCTTCCATGTGGATGGAGAGGGGATCAAATATATTGGTGGACAAGAACAATGTCTACCACAAATGGTAAAAGCAGGCTGTGGAGGAGGAACTCAATTTTTCTGACTATATGTAGGATGACTCTCTTCCTATAGGTAGGGATTGCTTCATTCATAACCCCAAGGAGTAGGACCAGTGTCAGGAGGAGAGAGGAGCGGCTGCATCTCTTTACCATCCTGATGTGCCACCTGAATGCTCTCCCCTGTCCATCCTGAACCTCCTCAGACTTCTATTCTGTTTCACCTCCACTCTCATGTAAGACACTCACCTCCTCTAGGAAACTAAAACCAATCCTCCTAGACTGGGTAGATAGCCCTTTTACGTGGTTTTGTAACATCCTGTAGGTACTCCTCTCTATCAGAGTGTTCATATAATAAAGATGAAATCTCTCGATACATGTAGATGCATATAAATTAGTATATGCTAAGAGGGACAAAAAAGCCCATAATTTATTTATAAAAAATTGTGTATTTATTCATGCATATTTAAACTTCAGTCACCTTCGAAGTACTCTCCATTTGATGAAATACACCTGTGGAGATGTTTTTTCCAGTGCTCAACACAGTTTTTGAATTTGTCAGTTTTTGAATTTGTCAATATTGACACCTTTTAGTGCTTCTGCTGTTTCTCATTTCATTTTTTCCACATCAGTAAAACATTTCCCTTTTAGGACTTTTCTCATCCAGGGAAACCAAAAAAAGTCCCTTCAGGGCAATATCAGGAGAATAGGGAGGGTGGGGCACAGGGGTCATGCTGTTTTTGGTCAAAAACTGCTGAACAGTCAGCACAGTGTAGGCAGGTGTGCTCCTAAGTCACCCATCATGCAATGGGCAAATGCACTGGAAAAGTCTTCAGAAAAATTCACTGAAGCCAAACACAGCCTCTCACAACGTTAGTTGGTACACTGATACACATGGGTTCCTAGAACACCCACCCACCTAGTGGGGGAAGCTTGTACTACAAGGGGCCTGCCCTCCAGAAGATAATTCTGTCTTTTGGGGGGTCCCTTCTCATACTTGACACCTGGTAAACAACAAAAAATGTCATCAGCATCAACATTATCATCATAGCATCCAGCACTTTGTAACTATTAATTTAACAGCCTCTCGGACAAAACTGAGATCCCATACTCTGCCTCTTCATTAAGGATACAACCTACTCCAGGTCACTCTGCTCCCACACAGCTCATAACAGCCTGGACCCCTGCCCTGGACTTGAGCGCCTCACAGCCTCTGCTTTCCAGTGGTTCCATGTACCCCTCCTTCCCTAACCCCCTCTGTTTGTTTATATTCACCTTCTTCTACAGTTCTTCTTAGACTGTTACAGTGTATACAAGCACTAAGCCTTTTAGTAACACATACACATTAGTAAATGGTTTCATTTGGGATGAGAATGGACATTAGGCTATTATGACAGAAAATTAAGGAAACAAATGTTTAAAAATGCTTGCTGTTCACTTCCATGTCCATTACTAAAGTACCGTCTCCTCCCTCCTATTCCAGATACTCTCTTTTCTGACACCTCACACACAGTGCAGATAATTCTACTTCAAATTATATTTGTCCAACACTTTTGCACTTTTATTTTCTAATAATTGCACAAAGCCCATTAACTTGTACAGACACCTGAAATCATTCCTTCATTAAATAATAATTTACATATATAACATTAATATGCATATGCTCTCCTATACATGTGTTATCTTGTTTGATCAGAAATATAGCACATTAAAGGTCCTCTTTTAAGGGCTATAAAATGAGTGCATCATATGATAAATAACCAGCACCAACTATTAGTTTTATCATAGACTGGCATAAATTAGCACATTGTAACTATGTACATTTATATATGCTTTCTTAACATTCACTCCAGAAATAGGTTTTATTGAAATACTCTATAAATCTGGTTTTCCCAAGAATAACTCCTGGCTTCTGTGGGTGTCACAGTGTCTTCTCCCTGGAGGGTAAAAACTCTGATCTTCTCATCAGTGTCAGCCATGAATAATTTTACCACCTCCCCAGGAGGTTATGTGCTTTAGAATTTTTCATTGGCCTGTGAAACATTTATTATATTCTGAGAACTCATTAAGCATGGTATAAAACATGGGAGAGATATAGTCCCTATCCAGTACCCTCTTCATCTAAATAGCACAAGCAACCAAATAAAAATAGTGCGTCACAAAGATTGCTTTCAATTTCCTTCATTTCTTTTTAGGATTATGATGTCATTTTTCAAAAACCATGTCCGGGAGCTCTGGTCTAAGCAGAGCCTATGGTCATACAAGATTAGAGGATGGTTCACCAAAGAAATGAGTTTTGAGTAAGACCCACTGAAGCAGAATTGGGCCATACATCAGAAGAAATGCTGAAATGGAGCTTAGCATTAAAGAACTGAAACACCAGCTTCGTAGGCAGAAGCATCCATGATAAAACTCTAACTTTGGAGGAAAGAAATGTTTAAGTTCCTGGTCCCTACTCTTAATGGTGATGAAGTCTGCGGCCTTAGGCAAATGATTTCACCTCTTCCTACTTCTGTCTCCCCAGGTGTGAAAAGGGTGACCTTTCTGTTCTGTGCTGCTTACAGAGATGAGGGGAGTGCATAGAATAAGATCCACAGTGAGCATTCTGAGATCTTGGTTTCAGGGTCCTAAGCTCTCAGCTGACGCTGAACAACAAAGCAGCCAGAATCTGGCACGAGTCCCAGTCTTGGGCTGGTGTTCAGCACATGGGGAGAGCAAAGCTCCCTTTGCTTCTCACCTAGATCCTCCTCCAGCCCAGGGAGGTGACCAGTTGTTCTGGTCCCCCCAGAGGGGAGGCTGAGGTCTGCGGACGTGGGCAGATAGGGAATAGCCAGCGGAGCCACTGTCTGTCTGGGACCATATGTGCAAGATGGTCATATGTCAAGGGACCCGGCCATTTGTCTCTACTCCAAATTATGTTCATTAGGATTTACGTGGGGCTTAATTATTTATCAACACTGTATCATTTCATTGGGCTGTCACAGAATCCCAAGTGCCATCATTCAAGAGCCGCAGAGCACTAGAGGATTGGAGTCTGGAGACAGCCAGCCCTGGATTGGAATTCCAGCTTAGGCACTCACCACCCTGTGACCTTGTGCAGCACCCTGTGTCCCTCCGCCCTAAATCTCTATCTACGATATACAGATCATGAAAAGTTATCTAATAGGGTGTAACTATGAGTTCAAGTAAGGTGCTTAGTGCAGTTGTCTGGCTCATCGTAAGCACTTTGTAAATGCTGGCCATGCTTTACTATTATTCCGAAGGCTATTTTTAGAGCAGTTTTAAGTTCACAGCAAAATTCATGGGAAAATACAGAAATTTCCCCTATATGCCCTGCCTCTTACCCTACACACACAGCCTCCCCATCACCAACATCCCCCAGCAGAGTGGTATGTTTGTTACAATTGATGAACCTACATTAGCACATCATTGATCCATAGTTGACATTAAGGTTCACTCTTGGTATATATTCTATGGGTTTGGACATATGACATGTATCCACCATAGTATCATCCAAAGTATTTTAACTGCCCTAAATTTTTTCTCTGCTCTACCTATTCATCCCTCCCTCCCCTAGAATGGTGCTTTCACTGACCCTTTCACTGATTCCACAATTTTGCCTTTTCTAGAATGCCATGTACTTGGAGTCCTACATTGTGTAGCCTTTTCAGATGGGCTTCTTTCACTCAATAATATGCATTTAAGTTTCCTCCATGTCTTTTAGTGAACTAATAGCTCATTTCTTTTTAGTGTTGAATAATATTTCATTGTCTGAATATGCCACCTGGTTATGTTTTAAATGCAGGTGTTAAACACACACAGAAAGGTTATACAGTATAACCAATATCATGCAGCCAGTGAGCAACAAATCAGGACTCCTGCCTGGAATTCTCTCATCAGCATCCCCCTGCAGTCCAGCTTCAGGTGAGCCCAGGTAGCTGGCAAATTCACTAGGCTATGCTAAATGCAGGCTCCATTCTCAGAAAGCGGTCAGTAGACTTTGTATTTTTATTGTTGGAAAGAAATTTGTATTCCCCTTGGGTAGAGATGGAGCCACCCGTTGGGTCACAGGTGGGTCCGGGGCCTGTGAAGGACCGGGGGGGGCAGTGACGGGAAGCACCCGCTCTCTCTCCCACCTGCCAGAGCAGAGCTGCTCCAACTCATACTCTGCTATGGTGGGTCTGGGGTGGGGCATGATGTTCTGCATTTCTAATAAAATCCCAGGTGATGCCGTGTTGCTGGTCCACAGACCACACTTTGAGAAGAAAGAGTCTAGCCTGTCATGCTTTCTTGAGGGGAAAATGGAAATGATTTTATAATTCATCTGGCAGTTCTTTATTGAGTCTCTACCACATGCTAAGTACTGGAGATCCAGTGAGGAGGGAGTCAAAGGTGCTGGGATCCATGCCCTCAAGGACTGTACATTCTAGAAAAGAGGACAATTAACAAAGAAATAAAATAGAAACAAACTGCAACAAATGATACAAAGGACGGAAACAGGGCCTGAGACAGAAAGTAAAATGAAGATGTTCTTTAGACCGCCCAGGGAAGATCTCTCTGGGAAGGTATCATTTAACCTGAGGTGTGAAGGGTGAGACAGCAGCTCTGCAAAAAGCAGAAGAGGAACATTCTAAGCTAACACATTCTTAACATCTCTAACTGGCAAAAGAGGAGAAAAGGAAGTTTGAATTTCATTTTAGTGCATTCATTCTGTGGTGAAGAATGGATACTAGGAGAGAAAAATGGCAACAAGGAAACCAGCCAAAGGCCATCGCAGGAGTCTGGAAAGAGATGATGAATTTGGGGCATTTAGTGCTGAAGTAAAGCATGAAAGTCGGCCTAGCAGGAGAGGGTTAGGCCTGGGCAAACCACCCGGAGCTTTCAGTCTCTGTCCTCAGCTTTAAGCCAGTCTATTCCAGAGACAACAACAAAGACCCCACAAAGGAAAATGATGCCCACACTACAGAAGGGTGGCCCCTGGGGGAGAAGGAAACACACCGCCTTAGGAGGAAGACTCTCCAGGTGGCAGCAATGATGTTGAAAGTCAGACAACGCTCCAAAGCTCCAGTGCCATGCTGCCCAGCATCGTAGCCACTAGCTGTGTGTCTGTTTAAATATAAATCAATCAAAATTAAATTAAATTAAATTTTTTTAAAGATTTTATTTACTTTCAGAGAGAAGGGAAGGGAGGGAGAAAGAGAGGGAGGGAAACATCAGTGTGTGAGAGATGCATCAATAGGTTGCCTCTCACATACCCGCAGCTGACGACCTGGCCCGCAACCCTGGGATGTGCCCTTCCCAGGAATGAATTGGCATCCTTTCAGTTCACAGGCCAGTGCTCAACCCACTGAGCCACACCAGCCAGGGCAAATAAAATTAAACTTCAGTTTCTCAGTCTTGCTAGTCACATTTCAATTGCTCCATAATGCTTACTGTTAATGGTTACTGTTTTGAACAAAAGAGACTCACAGAACATTTCAATCATCACAAAAAGTTCTAAAGGACAGCACTGCCCTAGATGGCTAAGATGTGACTTAAAATAAAGGAATGATGAAAACTCATTAGATATTTCCTGAAGGAATAATATTTGTTATTTTATATGGGCTGTATACAGGTAGTATGGCCTAGGGTATAGTTGCTAGACAAGTAAGCAGGAGCAAAAATGTGTGATGGGCTCCCATGGATAAGCACTGAAAGAATAGATACCGCATGAAGACAACGGAGTAAGAAACTAAGGGTGCTGGTTTAAGGGTCATTACCTTGCCAAATCTAAGGGACCTAGGCAGGAACTTAACTGAGGCCAAAACAAAAACGAGGATTTTGAGAACTGAACGTGGTAGAGAGATTTGAGATGTGGATGCTGGTCAGTCATGAACACAGTAGAGGGCGGAGGAGTAGCAGGTAAGACAGAAAGTGAGTCCAGATAAGGAAATTCCACCGTCAGAGATCTTGGGGGAGAAACGGTCTGAGTGATATTCAAGTCCAACATGTAGCCTTGCCCGTGGGGGCTGCAATGGAGCTAAAGACTGTATTCGGGAACTACAGGACCAGGATTGGGTAAAGGTCATCAACAGGGATTGTCTTTAACTTTTCATTAGAAATATTTCAACCTTATATAAAAGTAGAAAAATAGTAAAATTAACTGCGATACACTCAACCACGCATCGACAAATAGTAACTCATGGTAAATCTTATTGATGTGGGTTTTTATGTCACCAAACATTGTAAAGTGGGATCAGGTGGTTAAAGCAGAAAAAAAGAAGGGACATCCTCCTCCTCGAGGTCAACAGGGGAAACTAAATAGAAGAGGTAAAATTCAAAAGAGGAACAGTGCTGATATTTGTTCCTACGAGCAATAGAAAGCAGCTGACACAACATCTGGCAGGTAATAGAGACTCAATCAATAAGAAGACAGAGAGGCATGGACAGTGGAGAGAGCAAGGAATATCCTAGTCTCTTGTCCCTACGTCTGGGGGGTATTTAAGCAGAAAGAGACAGGCAGAATGAAGGAATACACCCTTTGAAAAAGACTTCAAAATTTTAAGAATCTATGTATACACTTCCCATAGATTATAATGATAATAATCAGGCCAGGCCACATCACGTTAACACAATGTTAAGCGAAAACAACATAACAGAGGTTACCTCTATTTGAAAATAAAACACAGCTACAAAGATCCGTCTCCATTAGTGTGACTCCAGCTGGCTTTCCATCTCCCTCTGGCTGCCCTGTCCGGCTGCAGAGCATCTCAGCCTCACCTCAGCAATTTGTCCTCAAAATACACACAAAAAAACTCTTTCTGAGCCAGGGCACAGCAGCAAATGCAGGGCCCTGCAATGCCTCAAAATCCTCCAATGGTTTCTCATATTTCTTTCAGTTGTAATAGAATTTGCAAGTGGCGGAAGCCACGATCACATCAAAGGCTGCTTTCAAGGTTGGCCTCTTGGAGCATTTTTTTGTCCTAAATACAACAAGCAAAAGCATGGACATTCATATTGCTATGTGTTTAAAGCAAGATTCCAAATCTGTCTTCCTTTTCCTAGAAAAAAATCACACCAAAGTCTCCTGACACCACCGAAGTTCAATGTTTGGTTTCGTAAGACATTTTTCTGGTTCAGTTCAGTCTCAAGTCCGTTGAGCTGGTCGGGTGGGTACCACTAATACATGTGGTTTACATTAATGCTATTCATGATGTTTATCGTAACTCCACAGGAAGCAGCTCGCCATATGGTATTCACGTTTGCATGTTGCTAAAAAACATTCAGAATCCCCATTTTTAAGGAGAATTCATCAATTGCAACGTAAATAAAACACATGCCTCTGCATTTGTTATGAAAAAAGGCCATTTAGAATCGGAGTAGAAATACCACAACAGTACACTTGGAATTAAATGTTAACATCAAATGTCTTCCCAAGTCGGCATTGTGATTTGGGCATCAGCTGATACCCGCAAAACAAAACAGATGCTTAGAAAGGGGCATTTCAAGTGAGTAAGAGTTTGGTGGCTTCAAGGAGGAGAGCCAGTGATTCAGTGCAAAAAGGGTAAATTTCCTCCGCACCTTCCTAACTGAGGACATTGTGCTCATCTCAGGCGGGTACTAAGTGGTGCAGTAAAGCAGCAAATTAGAAGAATGTAAAGTCTTTAGTAGGAATTGCACGCAGGGGAAAAATGCCTCCTAATGCTCATATTTGTTTTCATGTAAATAATGTACACTCTTCCTAAAATCAGACTGGCACAGGCTTAAGTAAGACATCAAAATCCACAATAGATAATGTACTGGACTCCAGACTAGCAAGGACACAGTAATCCTCCTATTTGGGTGCAAATCTTGCAGGCAAATGAGACAGATCTCCTCAATGCTGAAATCTAGCAGTTTCGGTGTTTGGCTTCCTCTCCTATTCTTGATAGGCACGTGTGTTCTTGTTCTCATTCTCTCTTTCTACCCCTCTCTGATTTCTTATTACACTAAATTGTATGCTAATTGGTTGAGTGATCCCAGATGATATCACTTCTATTTTAATTGGTATAACTGCTATTATTATTCCTTCCCCATCCCTCTGTTTGTCACCCTTGCACAGATCCCAGAGCTCTCCCTGAAGTTAATCGGAGTCCCACTGTCCCTCAGACACCGGTCCCACAGACCCTGGTCCATCAGAGTCATCAGGGTGAATCTCAGTGGCCTGGAGTCTCACTCACATTCTGTTATGACCCAGAGACTTGGAACAAGGGCAGATACCCCCATTTCCAAAATGTCCTTCATTGGCTTTCTATGAGCCTCTCCTTCATTTTTCCATCCCTAAGAGCTTCTGGCACATACAAACAATATCTCAACATTTAACACCTAATTGTAATGTGCCTTGCATTGTCCAGTGGGGGCATTATACTCTCACAGGTTAAGCTCATTTGCCTTCCTCAGAAAACTTCTCAAGGATACATGTTGTGGAGCACAATGCACTCACTATTTCCTGCCTGCTGCCCTCTGCCATGCCCTGGCAATCAGGAAGGTCCAGCCCCAGCTCTCCCAGAGCTCACAACCCCAGGGCCCAGAACAAAGGCGATAACAAAGGATTTATAATATAGTGCTCAGAAGGATGTTTACGATGTCCTAGGAGGACGCTGCTGTGTCTGGGGAGTCCGGAGTTCCCCTTGTATGGTGACATCTAAAATAGATAAGCAGAATGAGTAGTATTTCACAGGGAAAGGTTGGGGCAGGACCTCTTAGCCCAGAGAAACAAGGTCTATGTGTCTGTGTCTCTGTGTCCCAGGAGATGCAGGAGAGCCACTGAGGAGGCCAGCAAAGATGGGACCAAAAAAAAAAAAAACGAGCGTGACGTAATCAGAGACACTCCAGACTACGTTTTTAGGTTAATGCATATGAAATTACCAAACTTAACCAGAAATTTCTGACCTAAAATTACAGCATTTTCGCATAGACAAATCACAATATTACATTTCTTTGTACTTCCCAGGCATGCTACCTATGATTCTCTTTCAAGTCCACCCGCACCAGTCCCTGCCCCCACAGTGTTCGTTAGGTCGTTTTCATCTTGCTGGAAGGAGGAAGGTCAGTGTCCTAACTGAGAATACTCATTCCAGGATGGTTAAAAATTGAAAGACTCTAATGGAAACTTCCCACCACATGAGGCTCTCGAAACACTTCAGCTATCTTTATGGCCGATCAACTCCAGAGACTTCCTTTGTCAGAGTAAGGGATGTCAGAAATGATTTTTCATTGGTGAAATGAGTGGTGATCAAGATGTGTGTATTGACCGAAATATTGTGCAGGCATTCCCACTCGCGCGTGAACGGGGTGTACGAATCCAGCGAGCCCCGCAGCCGATGCAATTAGGAGTGGAGCCTGAGGCTTGATTGGGAAATTGCCCTGGGTCCAGCTGCTGACTCAGAGGATTCTCCTTGTCTGAATCTGGCTGGAGTGTTAGCGGAATCCTGCTGCTAAATTACTGCCTCTTTGCCTCTAGTGAACCGTCCATGCAAGGCGCTGTTGGAGCACTCCAAGGGACCCAGAGCTAGGATTTTATCAAGCTTACAGAACAGGTTATATGACTCCTTTCCTGTCTCCTGGCTTAAAAAAAGAAGAAGAAGAAGAAATCTGTATGTGTGGCAGAATTTGATCTGAGCCTGCTGTCAGTAAAACCTGGTGTCAGGTTTGTCCCAATCTAAGAGACCTATCACACTTACCAACTTTCAGCCTTTGGAGGTTACCAGTACTTTCCCCTGAAAGCTTAATGGGAATGATCAGATTGGTGTCAGTGAGTTCACATCATTCCTCTAGCATAGCTCCTTGCACAGCAATGGGCGTGCAATGGGAAGGCAATCAAATCATTGATTACATTAAGGCTAGGACACAGGCTGAGATGAATAGGAATATGATTGCATATCAGCTAATGAGAGGAAGTTAGAGATATTGGGGGGAAGGTAATTTTCTTCTCCCAAACATTGGAGAGAACAGTGTCTCTCTTCTCTAAGAGGTCCCTGGAGCCGTAATCAGAATGACCAGGTATGGCACTCTGGAATTATATTCTGGCCTTCACCTTTAAGAATGTTCTATTAATGGGCATTGGGGCCTTATGGCAAAAGAGTTGTCATAGAGAGAACAGCACTGCAGAGATCATCCCTTCCAATCCCCTCAGTTAATAGATAGAGAATCAGAGACCTCACAGTCTCTCTGATAATTTGTAACAATTGGCGCTACAATCTAGATTTTTCTCATTCCCACTAAGGGGTTCATTTCACCAGACAGTGGCCCTCAAACATGCGTGCGCATCACAACCCTCTGGATGGCTTGTTAAAACACAGATGTTGGGAGCACCCCTAGAATGTCTAAGTAGGTCTGGGGTAAGGCCTGAGAGTTTGCGTTTATAACAATCTTCGGGTCAGGCTGATGCAGTTGGTCCAAAGACCACATTTGGAGAACTCCTGTACCACACTAGATTCCTTTCTTGCTGCTTAACCATTCCACACCCCTACCCTTCCCACTGTACCTATTTCTTACAGTCTGGGTCAGCTCCACCTCCACGACCTCCAGCTTCAAACTGAACCAAACGTCTCCAAAGAAGCACCCTGTCTTTCATGATACTCAGCTCAACATCCTACACTGTCATTACAGGTTTAACAATGGTCCACCTCCAGGGAACTTCAAGGGCATATTTTGTTTTCTTTCTGAAACCTAGGATGTCTGTGAAGAAGCAGTGCAAGCTGAGTTGGAGAAGCTTCTTGGGGCCAGATCACCCTGGGTCTGGAATATCAAGTTAGGACTCAGGACAACCAATCTGACCCAGTTTTAGTGCTTAAACTTCTACACCCTGAGAAACCACTTAACCTCAGGAGGGCCAGGATGGTTGTTCACCCTATAAAGTATGGAGTTTGATAGGTGATTTTTAGGTAATAAAATCCAGTGATTGTTTCGCCATACATGTGTTCCCATGTTCTGTCAGGCCAAGGGAGACAAAATAACATGGTAGTCCAGACCACTCGTGGTCTACTGAAGGAAAAAGATAGGTAGACAGTAAATTATCTTATCACAGCAGGTCCTTCAATAACATTGTTTCATTCAACATCATTTCATTATGTTATAGTTGATGAGATGTTGTAGGAACTTAACTCTTGCTTATATCAATTAGTCTAGGGTAAAACTGGTTTCATCACACGCCGTTTCGTTTATAGTCACAGAACCTATAGACAACATTAAGGAGGACTTACTGTGTATGATAAGTACTTTAATCAAAGGTGTTTCTGCACAAGGTTGTGCTTTAAAAGTATTAGGGGTACAAGGGAGTGAGCTTGAGAGAAGAAAAAGCATGTGAGTTTCAAGGCAATGATTTTTGTAATAGGGAAAGCTAAATATGCCCATGGGTCAAAGGGTCAGGAAAAAAATAGGGGATAGTTCCCAACTGCGGAGGGGAGAATGGAGCAGGCCGTGGAATTACCTGGAGAGGGCGCGCTTTGGTTTCACTTACCCATGGCAGGCTCTCTGCCAACCCTTCATGTTGTTGTTGACCACAGCAGTGCAGCAGGAGAGGCCAGGTCATGAAGGAGACAGAGCACACCAACAGGGATGGTCCCAAGGGAGGCAAGAGGAGGGAGAGTCAGGCATACCTGCAGGGAGTTAGCCTTGGATAAGGGGAGCACTCCATCCTTCCCAGAGACCAGAAAAAGGAAAGTGTTTCTTTGATGTCCCTAATCTCCCTTTTAAATTCAACCCATTGCTCTCCTTCCTTGAATCCCAGATCCAGCCCATTCCTGCTCAGTAAACTTCAGGAAATCATCCAATTTCTCTATTTGTAAAATAGAGATAGCAAGGCCCACTTCAGCAAGACTCGTGAAAATCGGGTGAGAGAAGCCAGAGCTTCAGAGACAGCACCTCAGTCATGTTGGCTGTTCATTCAGTGACTTCATTTCTATCACTCATGTCTTTTTTTCCTACACTGTGTGCAATCTCACTTACAGATCAGGGTGTCAAACCCATTTTCACCGGGGGCCACATCAGCCTCACAGTTGCCTTCAAAGGGCCGAAATAACTTTAGGACTGTATAAATGTAACTACTCCTCAACTGTGAAGGAGTTGAAATTACATTCAGCTCTTTGAAGGCAACCGCAAGGCTGATGTGGCCCCTGGTAAAAATGAGTTTGATACCCCTGTTCTAGATCCTTCTTTCTCTTACCTGTCATTATATGATTACCTTTGAGTTTAAAAGCCCCTCTAAGAAACCTACAGGTACACGTTCTCTCCAGAAAAATGCTTATCAATTTTGCAGACATTTCAGGGAGTTGACTGACCATTTGGAGCCCATCTGTGGATTTCCCCAGATTTGGAACTTCAGTTTTAGAGCAGGAATCTATGAAATGGGATTTGCCACCCAATCCACTGGGGAGTGAGGAAAATGTATAATTTATATACATCAGGTTTTCATTGTTATTTTTTGCATTGGTATATGTATACAATGGTGATAGAGTACCTGTCTATTTTAAGATAAAGATATACAAATGTGGGGTCCTCGAATCACTAAAGGTTACTGTGAAATTACATCCCACTCAGAGGAAATTAATGTTTTGAGTAACTAATGTATAAGTAATAGAAGAAAGGAATAGAATTTCAGACCGGCCAGTACAAGGGAACATTGGCAGACAGGAAGGAACCAGGGCCTTCCTGGAGGTCTTTGTGGTATCCCTGAATCACCCCCACCAGGCTGCTGCCTGCTCTTTTTTCTGCCCAGGCAGAGCCCCGAGAGGAAGGAAGGAAGAGAATGATTGGTATTATCCTAGCCCACAAAGACAAAGAGAGAGGATTTATTGCTGCTCAACACTTAAGACCTCCATACCCTGCTATCATTCATCCCCCCTTAAACAAATGCTGGTTGTCATCAAGATGATTATTATTACTATGCAGACCAGATCCTCTGATGAATCGAAGCTGATGAAGCACTCCTCTCAAGTAAAGAGACTAAACTATTCCCAGGTGGCCTGATTTATTCCCAGGAAGTTGTGATTTTCCAAGTGGAACTCTGATCACTGAAAAGCATTCCCTTGTTGCATGAGGGTGGAGAGTTAACCCTGCAGAGCACACATTTCTGGAGCAGCAGTGAAGGGAGAGATCCAGGTGCACACGCAGGTGACCAAAGGAAAACACAGCAGTTCCCCTCGGTGTCTTCTACAGCAGCATCCTTGAACCTGACCATGCCTAAAAATCTGCTGGAGAGCATGGGAAAGGTTTCCTAGTCCCAGCCCCAGAGATTTAGATACCCTAGTCAGGGCAGGGTCAGTGGATTTGCATTTCTGACAAGCTCCCAAGTGACATCTGTGCTGTGGGACAGATGTATGTGGCCACCACCATCACCCTTTGAGTAGCAGCAGGTACCCTGCAGTCAGAGTCCCAACTTCAAATGCCTCCCCATTGGTCTCTCTCCCTCTGTGCTCCCTGCTTTAGCGTCTTGGCTCTGCTGCCTGCTAGAATGATCTTTCTAAAACCTGAGTATATCTATCATTCCTTACTCAAAACAAGGTTCACTATGAACTCCAGTTAACTCTAAATAGAAGCCAAATGGCTTAACATGGCACCAGAAAGCATGTAGTATAGTAGGCCATATTTGTTTTGTCCCCCCCACCACCACATTTGTACCCATGCAGAGTGCATGCGCCTTCTCTCCTGGTATTCTTTCTTCCTGTCAGAGGAAACCTGAAGACACACAGGGCCACGCCAAGTCATATCAAGAGGGTAATTTGGTGACACTCAACAGCCACAAGTTGTCTCCTGGCTCTCCTTCCCTCAACCCAACTGTGGTCACACACTAATGAGCATGTCCCAGCTCCAGGGCCTTTTTTCTTCTCTTACTTCATTCTGATAAAATGGAAGTATCAACAGAACAAAAGCCCCCTTTTCAGGCCCTCTTTGCCAGAGCTAGCTTGACTGACTCTGCTTTATGAGACTCTTATCTTCAGGACCAGAAAATTACTGGAAGCACCCTGAGGGTGCAGAGACTCGGAGAACTTACAAAACGGGATGCACCAGATGGCAAAGCCTGGACCCTGCCTACACAGATAACATCAAAACCAGGTGAAGCCCGTGCAAGTCCGATGGGAACATCCTGCTCTACAACCACCCCAATTACCTAATAAAAGCCCAAAGCCCCTATATTTCGCTGCTAGTATGTCTCTCCACATCAAGCTCCTCTCCTCTCTTGGAGAGTGAGTAAAAACTTCGCTCTGCACTTTCTTCTCTTTGTGAATTCTTTCACAGCCCGAGTCACCAGCCACCCTAACAAGCATTCCCTTTCCTAATACAGTGTTAAAGATATGGAGGCAGAAAGAAGGGAGGGAGGGAAGGAGGAAGGGAGGGAGGGAGGAAGGGAGGGAGGGAGGAAGGGAAAGAAAGGTACTTCTTAATCAAACCCTTAGCCTAGATCATCTTAAGCAAAAGCCATTTGTTTCTCAGTATTGCTGGTCGGTGTACTGAGAGAGCAGACAACACATGGTGACTTGGTTTTCCTACCAAAGCTGCACTTCTGTAAGTTCTCCTTTGTTGTTTCCCAGTTGGCAGGCAGAGTAACCCTGCATTTGCTATCCTGTTAACCATCCCACAGTGCTGGGAATAGGAGAAATGGAAACACTCTCAACTGTGAAGACCACCGGCACCTCTAGAAGGAATTCTGGCTAAGGGTCTTTTTTTGGGGTAACCGCTAAACCACTGAGGGAAGGGCGGCAGGGGAAAGGCTATAAATAAGAAAATAAGAAGTTTTGAAATTAGACTCTCCTGAAGGAAGCCTGAGACGTCCTTGCCAAGACATGCTTCTCAAGAAAGTGGGGCAGACCTCAGAAATTTCCAGAACTTAGACCCAGTCCTGCCTCAGAGCATGCGTTCTGGCCCCTATGCTGATAATCCATTCTGGCCCCTATGCTGATAATCCAAAACCACAATTTTTTTCCTTTTTTAAAAAAATTAATTTATTTTTTTCACATGCCAAAACCACAATTTTCAGAAAAATTGTTCAATTCTTAAGTTTTAGAAATTTTATTTTAAATAAAAATTGTTAATGGATTTTCCTTAAAGAATAAACTCATCTGATGAAATGTCTCAAAACCCTAAGTTTATTGCAGGATTTATTTAAGTGCTTATTAGAGTAGGCCCTAGGTGTGAAAGCTGGACCCTCCATATACATATGCATATTAATATACAAAAATAGATAGACATAGATACACACACAGCACTCACCAAACTTCATTCGCTTGCTACGTTAACAGACTCATTGGCACTCTGCTATCTTTCAAGAATGGAATGGTTGGCTGCTTTTATGGCCTCATTTAGCATCTCAAAGTGGGCACTTCTTTTAGGAGAAGGGTTACTGCATGACTCAGCCACTTAGTTAATCTGACTAATTAGCATTCTGTCGCCTATTAACAGCATTAAAAACAACGACCCCGGGGCTCTACATATTTCTTAGATTTCCAAACAGACCTTTTTCAGTGTCAAGGCCATTTGTTGCTCCCTGACCTTGGTGAACTTTTGGCCTACTTTGTATACCCTCGAAGAAGCCCTCCTACTACCTTTAATAGAGAAGGCATCGTTTTAAATGGCCTCCTAAATTGTCAGCCTCCTAAATTGTGCCACCTTTTCAGAAATACAATTCCAAATTAAAATTCTGTGTCAAGAGGAAAACATTAACCGAATTGCAGCCGTTCTTACGAGCCTCATTTAACTCAGGTGCATAAAGTTAAGACGGCAAATTTACATAAAGCTTGTTTTGAGTTTTAATGTTTCTGTTTTCCTGGGGAGGGGAGGGAAGTCTGTATATTCATAGCTGTGTAAGGGCTACCAGTAAAATTTAGATATAAAAATTACAAAATTAAAATTCAGCCTTGGCCCCAGGGCAGTGAGGAGAAAGGAAAAAGCTAGCTAAAAACCGAGAAAGCATCACTGTGTGGGCTGCGTGCCAGGCAAATTTATCAGGCTTTCCTTTACTCAAAGGGAGAAACTTAAACGGCAAATGCACTGAATAAAAGCAGATTTTAATTGCCCAGGAATCAAAGCAATGTTTTTAGTCTTCTTACATCTTCATTAATTTTCTGTTCTCCTTTGCTGTAAAAAATGTGGGGAGAAATGAGTCAATGCATTATCTCGGGAAAATGTTGATAGTCATCTAGTCGTTTAATAAATATGTTTGTGCAGTTTGTCTGGCTTCCACGCTGACAATGCCAATGAGACAGACATGCTGTCTAACCCTGACCACCATCAAGAGGAAGACAGTCCTGAAGAAGGTGACATAGTGGCAGTTCTCAGGACAGGAGCAAACAGGTAGGCCCATCTGTAGGCACGGGGTTGATCAGGGAATGTGTTCCAGAAGAAACAACTCAGACAGGGAAGCGTAGGTTTTTCTCTCCACTTCCTTTCCAAGCTAGGCAAGCACTTCCTTCAGAGGTCCGTGGATTTTCTTTTCATCTAGGTCACTTAGTAGTGACTACGTCTCAGATACTGTACTAAATATGTTCTATGTATTTTCTCAATTCTTCCTCCCAAAACGATATGCAGTATGTTTTAATATTATCCTCTTTGTTATTAACTGAAATGTGTCACCCCAAAACTCACATGCTAAGCCCTAACCCAAGTACCTCAGAAGGTGACTAATTTTAGAAATAGGGCAGTTAAGGAAGTAGTTAAGTTACAATGGGGTCATTAGCACGGGCCCTAAGCTAGTATTTCTGGTGTGTGTTCAAGAAGAGGTGATTAGAGCACGGGCAACACTACCTCTGCAGACACAACAAGGTGGTCTCTGGAAGCAAAGGACAGCAGGCCTCAGAGGAAACCACCCTGCCGATACCCTGGTCTTGGACTTCTAGCTTCCAGAACTGTGAGAAAATGCATTTCTGTTGGCCGGCCACCCAGTCTGAGGTTATTTTGTTATGGCAACCTTAGCAAACTGATACACCTTTTTTTCCCTTACAGATAAGGAAATGGAGACAGACTTGTTGCTGAGTTCCACAGAAAGTACCAGAGATGGGATCTGAGATGTGGTCCATCTGACCCAGAGCTTCTCTTAACTCCCAAACAAGACAGCATCCTGTGAGACCCTGTCTTACCTGGTGTGCTCTGAACCCCACCAGGGATGATCCCCTCTGCACAGCTCCCCCCACCACCATGGTCCCTCAGAATACCTAACTCATTAAATACAAACTTGCACCTTCGGTGCGCTCATTCCCGCGTGGGACCCAGGGACCAGAGCTGATGAAGGAGATCACAGTCCCATGGGGGATGAAAAGTAGCATACCACGGCAGTTAAAATAGCAATCCCAGGAACCAAGTAAATGACAAGTGACAATGCAGTTGACAAAGAAAGAGCTGTCTGCCCCTCCACTGACATGCTTGTCTCTCCCTCAACCTTCTGTCCACTGCAGCCTGTATTCTATCCCCATTGCTAATCCGGAACTGATCTTGCCAAGGTCTCTTAGTTTGCAAATCCATTGAACGCTATTTAGTTGTATCTTATGGGACATATTTGTACATTTGACACCATTGGCCATGCCCTTCCTTCTTAAAACATGCTTTTTCCCTGTTGTTTTTGGCATGATTCTCTGGTTTTCCTCCTTCTTGCCAACTATTCTTTTTCAGTCTCCTTAGCTGGCTCCTTCTCTTTATTTGATCTTTCCATATTGGTGGATCTTGGATTCTGTTCTCAGCCCATCTCTTTTCTCCCTGCATACTCAGCCCTGATGATGACATTCATCCCAGTAATGGCAACCCTCACCTATCACTCCTAATCTTTATCTCCAGCCCACAAGTGGTGTTAGAGCTCTAGGCTCATATACACAACTCAGCGGAAAGATTTCCCCCTAACTCTACTCCTTCTCAATTGCCATTCCTGGTGAATTGTACCAAATTGGCTAAACCAGAGGCATAGGGTACATTAGTTTAGGAAGTTTCGGTTTATGGCAATGGGAATCATGGAGGTCTTCATTTACAATCAAGTTTCATTATCTCCCACTTAATTTCTTTGATCTTCAGTGTCCTCATCCATACAAATAAAAATAATAACAATGACTAGCTGGAGAGGCTTTTGTGAGTATGCAATTCAAGTGTCTCCTAAGACCACCCACATGTTCAATAGTTGGCTGGAAGAACTCATACAACGTAAGCCATTAAATGCACAGTTACAGTTTATGACAGTGGCAGATACAAACTAAAACCAGCAAAATGAAAGGGTGCATAGGGCAGAGTCCAAGAAAGACCAGGCACGAGGCTTCCAGTTATCCTCTCCAGGGGAGTCATGCAAACAGCACTTACTTCTCTCTCAGCAATGTGTAGCAACACACAGTGTCGCCAGCCAATACTCATTCACACAAGTACTGGGATTCGGTCACATAGACGTGGCTGACCATTCATGTGGCTGACTTACCCTCCAGCCTCTGCAGAGGTCCAGCTGATACTGTGTGGTCCAAAGACCAATAAATCACACTGTTTGCAAAGACTATCTGGAATGGCCCAAGGCCTCCCAGTAAACAAGGATATTTTTATCAAGCTAGAGGCTACCCACCCCAGGCTTTCAAGGACCAAATCCTTTACTACATGAAGGATGAATGAGTCCACGCATATAACATGTTTAGCACAGTGCCAAAAACATGCTAACTGCTCAGTAAATATTATTGTTAACAGTTTTATATTGTGTTCTCCTTTATTTCCCATGTTTAGTCAGTGAACAAGTCCCATCAATACTACTTTTTTCTTAATTTTCTCCTCTCCTTATCATACCACGGCCTTTATGTTGAGTAGAGGGAATATCATAATGATATGATTGGAAACTACATTTTAAAAAACTAGGTGAATTTGCAAAAACAATGCCAAGCAAAATTCTAAAAAATAATTTTGAAATTAAAAACTCAATGGATGTCATAAACATCAAACACAGATAAAAGAGAAAATTTCCATTTTTAATTATATTGTAAATTTTTGCACACTTTAATAAGGAAACATGCAAAAGGATCTATTCAGCACTATTTGAAATAGTGAAAAATTAGAATCAATAAGGAAGTATATGAAAAATAATGGCATATTTTTACAATGGAACATTATTCAGAAGTTAAAATAAATGAGCTAGATTTACATGTGTAAATTTGTATGAATGTCTAATACATTATAGTAGTTTTAAAAAGTAAGCTACAAAAAATGAAGTATTGTGCCATTTATGTAAGTTGCTAAAACTCAGAATGTAACACTCAGCAGTTTGTGTTCATTTACATATATTGAAAGTGTGTAAACATGGATCAGAAGGCTACACACCAGCTGCAGAATGCCCCTTACCCTAGGGCGACAAGGGAGTGAAGAATGGGCTTGTAAGGGCTTCAACTGTATCAGCTATGTTCTATCTAAAACAAAAAATTGTAAACTGGAGCAAGTATAGCAAATAATCACCACAGATTATTTTCAGTTCTGCAAATGGGTCATGTTCAATATAGTGTATAGAATTACCATATGATCCAGAAATTTCATTCCTAGGTATATACCCAAAGCAATGAAAACAGGAACTCAAACAGATGTTTGTCTGCCAATGTTCACAGCAGCATTATCCACAAAAGCCCAAAGACAGAAACAACCCATGTGTCCATCAGCTGATGAGTAGATAAACAAAATGTGGTGTATGCATTCAATAAAATAATATTATCAGCCTTAAAATGAAATGAAATACTGATACATGCTACAACAAGGATGAACTTTGAGACTTTATGCTAAGTTAATAAGCCAGGCACAAAAGGCCAAATACTTTATGATTCCATTACATGAAATATCTAGATTAGCAAAATTCATAGAAATGGCAAATAGATCAGAGGTTACTGGGGGCTGGTAAGAAAGGGAGAATAGGTTGCTATCATCTAACGGTTAGAGTTTGTTTCAGATGATGAAAAAGTTGGGAAATAGTGATGATGGTTGCCCAACATTGTGAATGTAATAAATGCCACTGAACTGTACACTGAAGATGGTTAAAATAGCTAATTTTAAGTTATATATATTTACCACGATTTTTTAAATTAATAATGTAATAAAAAACCATTGAACTGTGCATTTTAAGTGGGTTAATTATACGATATGAGAATTATATCTCAATAAAGCTGTTTTTAAACTGATAAGAACAGATACTACACTTGATCTTAGCCAAAAGGCCAAGAAGCGATCAATAAAGCTGTTTTTAAAAAAATAGAAAGAGATTTATTGCAAGAAATTGACTTCATGCACTTGTGGAGGCTGACTAGGCAAGTTGGAAATCTCTGGGGCCAATCAGGAAGGGCTTGCCAGAACTCTCGGGCAAGAGCTAGGCTGCTATGCACATGGGAGAGTGTGTTCTTCCCCAGGGAAGCCTAAATGTGTAGGACCCACCTAGACTATATAAAACAGTCTTCCTTTCTTGAAGTAACTGACTATACATTTTAGTCACATCTACAAAATACCTTCACAGAAACACAGGATTACTGTTTGGCTAAATGACTGGCTGTACCTTAGCTAAGTTGACACATAAAATTGACCATCACCTCATGGTTTATATTATGGATGCATTTTCTTCCTGTCCTTGACACTGACATGCATTCAAACTACAAGAAGTTCAAGTTCAAAAGGGTCTAAAAGAATTATGGATGCATTTTGAAAAATATAAATTACTTTTAACGTGTGATATGAAAATCATGAATATAAATTACTCAGTGGCTTTTAATATCTCCTAACAAAAAAATGAGGATTAATGGATTTTTAAGTGTCTGCCCTAAAATCTACATTTACCCTTAAAAAAATCTATGAACCAGGCATTGAGCTTGGATTAAGGATACTAAAATTAGTAAGGCACAACACCTGGCCTCAGGGAGTTCATAGTCTACTCCTGTTTATACAGCAATAAAATACAGTTCTGCCCCAATCACTACATGATGGACTCCACTGAGTTTCTGGGTCTGCCTTACAGTCCACCCTGGGTCAGATGTCTGAGTAAATACCCTCCACTGATTGGCTTCAGAACCTCAGGCATCAGGGTATACCAGCTAGAAAACAGTAAGGCATGAAAACACCTCCTATTCTTTCAGAAAGATTAGAGCCATTTTTTTGTGTGGTAAAATTTGTTTCACAAAAAGCTTCCCAAAGGAGAACTACTTCAAAGAAGCAGAAGCTAGACATCTGTTCCTGAGATGTGAGAAGACAATGGTCCCATCACCTGAGGAAACTGATCATCCCTCCCTATTCTCCAGTTTATCTGCTTTTCATCCCTTCCTAACATTCTTGCTCCTGCACTTGTTTCCCACTCTTCTTTATATTCTTCTTTTCCTTCTCTCCTGCCTTGCATGCCTTGGGTCCCCTCATCTTCTCCTTGGTCATTGTTAAGCCCCATGGTAGCACTCAGAGTTAAAGAGGGTGCCGTGATCAATTTCCTAACTTGTTGGTAGAGGAATAAAAAAAAAGAAAGAAAAGAAAAATTCAGTTTAAGGTAAACTGATAAGAAATGGGAAGGTCTAAATTTCAGTTTTCCTTAAGCTTTTAAATGATATGATGTTTTAATGATGTTCAATAATTATTTTATGTTGACAATGATAATGAACTACCAATGACTCTGTTCGTGAAAAGACAACCACTACTATAATGTTACAGCACATCCCATGTCTTAGGGCTACTTTCCCCCCATTCTTGCTGCCTTTAATCACTGAATCTCTTTTGAAAAAGGCGATCAATACTTTGCAAACTGAAACAATCTCCACCCTTATTGAACAACAGACAGAGTGCAATCATGCATGCAAACTTAATTGTGAACAAATAATTCAGAATTCTATGAAAATTAATTTAATTATGCTCTCAATGTTCTTCTATTGACAGAATGTGCATATAAGTCCTTGAGGACAATAACATGGGTTATGAAATCTAATGCATGTGAGCAAAGGGGTTTTTGTTGTTGTTGTTTAAACCATTAAATTTTTTATTTCTCTCAGAAACCACTGTGTCCGAGCGAGCCATTTCAGTGCTGTTGGAGAGGAGACGATGAGGCAAATATACTATTAAACTAGAAGATTCCTCCCGAACATTCTCACATATTCCAGTATCACTTGCCTCCTAGGCATCAAAATATCAGTGCAATATTGTACGCTGTTAGCCAACATACAACCCCAACATTGCATATTCCCTGACATTTTAGTTGAACAAATACCCAAAGGACCCTCCCAGGTGGATGTAACTTGGCTTTGGGCAATTAGTGTCCAAAGCCACATTAATGTTGTCTTCCTGAATCTGCAACTTGACAGCCTGATAAACAATAGCACTGAGAGAGGTGTGAACTTCCACTATTTATCTCAATGGGCTGTTAACTTTGAAACCTAATTATGATCACTTAAATGCCAACACTGTTAATCATTTCACTGCTGATCAGTGTACCAGAAACACACAGCCATAGTAATGTGCTTCTTCCGGGGGCTGCCGGACTCAATTGCCTTGTCCTGATAGGCTTTTTCAGAATGTCCTCTTGTTAGTAGTGTCAACCTTGGGCAGTTTAAATGGGTATATTCAGTACTTGAGCCCTTGAGCAAGCAAAGCACCCAGTATTCTGTTTAAAACAAAGAGAAGAACTGGATATATGTTGTCTCACTTTGTTTGTTGGTTTTTAAACAAGAAATTGAGTTTTCTTTATGGTAATTTCTTAAATCCCATAAATCCTATGGAACTCTAAATCCTTTGGAATAGAAGAGTCATCACTGGTATGATGTAAAATGGGAGCAGAGAGGGTGATTTTCGAAAAGTCTCTGGGATGGTGAATTCACAGTATAATTGAATTGGAGAAATTTCCAATATCATTGACTCATCAAAAGTGAGAATCCTTTTACAAAATCTGACCAAAATCAGGAAGCTGCTATCTGAATATTTTCCTGGTTAGGTAACTCACTGCCTGAAACAGAAATCCATTCTATCGCTTGCCTAGGTTTGCTTCTTAGAAGGTTCTTCCTCACATTTAGTGTACTTTTCCCTTGGATAATTTTCATCCTTTGACCTTAATTCACTAATTACATGGAAAATATTTATCCTGTCATCTATCTTCAAATATTTTTCCCTTCAGGTTTTCCATAGTAAATACCAGCAGTTCATTTATAATGGCCTTCCTTTACTGAATAGCTCTTATGAGTTATATGCATTGCAGGTATTAATAATCAAAACCCCAGAAGTGGATATTATATTATGATTTTACAAATTAGCAAATTACAAGTCAGCAAGGTTAAGCAAAAGAGGTCAGTAAGTGAAAAGGGGCGTTCGAACTCTGGCTGGCTCCATTGTCTCCTCAGCACACTGTCTTCTCACCTGTTTCTCCAATATTTATCTTTTTCATTGCTGTGCCTTTCTTTTTGGAAATCCTTTCCTAACTTAATAATGTCATCTGCCAAATAGGTATTATTATCCCTATTTTATAATTAAGGAAACTGGGGGTCAGAAAAAGTAGAAGTTTCTTTAATTCCTATATCAGTGTTTTAATACTTTTTGTCATTTCCATATAAACTGCTTGATCTCTCCTATATGCAGACATTGAAACAATAGGCCAGTATGATTATCTAATTGCTATACTGGACAACTGAAATGAATAAAAATAATACTGAATGTAAGGTGTAATTAAAAATAAATTTTTAAAAAAAGAAACGACAGGCCAGAATTGGCCATTGTGGGACTCCCGGGTAGCCATGTTCTTCCATGAGGGCCAACATGGATGTAACTGTTGGTGGCATCTTTCCCCACAGAGCTCAGGTGCAGAGTCTGTCCCTACCCAGGGCTCTGGGCAGCCTATACACCTATCAATCAACCAAAAGAATAAACCCTGTTTGTCATCTCAGGCTATCCAACAATGGTCACTAACCCGTGTAGATTAGTAATACATTAAATTGCATATGATGAATTTCAAATGTGACAAATATGGTTAATTGGGATGAATACATAGACAAAAAACATATATAATGATTAAAATGTACAAGTCAAGTAAAAGACAGTTATTATATTAAAAGCAAGCATTTACTAAAAATGCAAATCCAGATGGGGTCTGGCCTTAAAGGGTATGGAATTTGTTGACGTACTCAGAAATCCAGCAGATAAAGGCTCACAGCAAATGGAAGCTGGTAATTTCCCACTTTAGAGTGATTTTAAGTGGCCCCTTGTTTGCAGTTTAGAAGAGTTCTGCATAACACACATCTATTTTTTACAGAAAAATTACCTAAAAATTAGTGGCTATTGCTTCATGTGTGAAGGAAGAAAGATGATGAAAAAAAACAAAGAAAAAAAAAGAGGCCAAAATCCAGTTCAATATATGTTAGGGTAGAATTTGACTTATGCAAAAAGGAATGCAATGGAAAACAAAAATCAGCATGAAGTGGAAAAAGGGTCCAATGGGAAACAAAAGTTCACATCTTTCCTAAGGCAAATAGGAAAAAATAGCCTAAATATTTACTTTTCTAAAGAGTTTCTCATTATAGGCCAGAGACACTTAGCCTCACAGAAAAGGTTTAGGTCAGTGGTTCTCATACTGTGCTCCTAAGACCAGCAGTATCAGCACTATTTGGAAACTCATTCAAAATACAAATATCAGGCTTACCCTAGACCAAACGAATCAGACACTCCCAGGGTTGGATGTGGGACTGAAACTGCAAGAGTTCCAGGGGATTCTGATGCTCAAGTTCAAGAACTACTGGTTTATGGGAAGTCTGTAGTGAAGAAGCTGGGAATGTCCCAGATGCCCCTGATATTGTGGTTATCTGAAACCAGCTACCAGCTAGTTCTCTGCATCCATTACCATTAATTCAATTTCAAAATTAAAAAGAAGCAAATCCACGCACTTATATTTGAAGGCTGTGCTCCAATGCACCTCTAACCAAACCCTGCCTGGGAGCCTGCATATTTTGGCTATTTTTTAGCACTGACCTAAAGTAAGCTCTGTGCCTGAGTTGCTATGCAGAAAATTTAAGGAGAGATTGGATATGTACATGAAATTTTAAACAGTTTACATAAAACCTTTGGGCTCAATCTTTCAAGTATATGTTTCTTGCATACAACCTAGGAAAACAGTCCTAAAATCTACTGAAAACTTTTGAAAACCCAAATTCTTCCACCCAAACTCTGTAAATGCACAGCATTCAGAGTCGTTTTTATTTAAACCAAATATAACTAGTGATTACACTCTATGATCACTTTTTTCTATGAACAAAATGAAAGCATTATTTCTTCAATAAATTTCTAAGATTTTCTCAAACAACCGTTATTTATTCAAGAATGGCTATTTTCCTGAAATTCAGCTTGACACTGGCTGGGTTCTGCTGTTGACAGATGCATGTCAAGCTCTAAAATAACAACACACCCAGATGGAGTGATTTTTTGTGTGTTTGTTTTACCCATCAAAATGAGTCCACATCCCTTAAGGTCACCAACCAAGGCAACCCAGCAAAGTACCCTTCTGTTTTGCAAACTTAAGTTGGAAGTCCTGCTTCAAGATGTTTTTAACCGGAACTATACTTCTGGACTACCTAAGGACATGCAGATTCTCATTGACGCATTTTATTTATCTAAGGGAAGGAGACTGGAGCTGCCACCAGGGGTCTACAGACCAAAGTACATCACTGAAAATATTTGGACCATCAAAAGCCAACTAGCTCTCTCCTAGATTATCATGTCTTTTCCTACAGCATCGCTG
The DNA here is from genome assembly GCA_004024845.1 of Tonatia bakeri. Taxonomy (NCBI): domain Eukaryota; kingdom Metazoa; phylum Chordata; class Mammalia; order Chiroptera; family Phyllostomidae; genus Tonatia; species Tonatia bakeri. The sequence continues at coordinate 80,658 of PVIA01000173.1, forward strand.
GACTAGTACTTGAGAGAATCATATAATCTTTATAAATAAGCAGTTAAGAATTATGAAAGGTCTGAGATTTGGCCCAACTTACAAGCTAACAAGTTAGCCTGCCACAGTTACATAGAAAAAGACATGACAATCTTGGGTCAAAGACAAAAGATTTTATTACTCAGCGATAGCAGTAACCAGAAGGTTAGCACTTGTACCAGTTACCCTGGCCCTGACTCCCACAAGGTATTCCGTGAGGGCTGGATGATGTCTGCACACACGGTGGGTTACATCACAGGAAAACAATTCTGAGCTTAGGGAACCTGAATCCTTTATAGTGAGCAGTGAGCCTGCTTAACCTTTGCCCAAGAGAGAGACATGGTCTTTACTATTCTGAGTGGTAAACAAGCCTGCCTTTTATTCTGCAGGGAGACTATATCTTCTAAGACTATTCCTTATTTAAACTTCTTGAAAAGATCATTTAGAAAAAGGCAGTCAGTTTTCTGCTTACAAGACAAACAGAAATTCAAGAGATCCTTGGAAAATTCTGTCCCAACAATGACCAGGGTCCCAGACAATGGAGGAGCCATCTTCCTGGGTTCACACCAGAGCCTTGGGCATGCTACTGAACTTCTCAGTCTGTTTCCCAATCTATAAAATAGAGATATTAATAAGAAGCATTTCAGACAGTTGTATAAAATACATGAGAGGTTGCCTAATGTATGTAAAGCATTTTTCACAATGTATGATACAGAATGAACATTTAAATGTTACTATTCTTATTCCTGTTATCACCACAACTGGAGATGTTGGAGGAATATCCTTAATGTCACAGAATTCCCCATTATAATAGGTCCTTCAAATTTTCAAATTCTAGAAAACAAAATGCAACTGTAGAAAAATTATAGAACATGATACAAGATACTACATGAATTATGAAAAACCACATTTCCATTTATTCTAATATGTGCAATACATAATATATTTTTTAAAAGAACTAATCAAAAATAAGTACCATCTTATGGAAAAGGCAAGCTCTGTCACTTTGGACTGTCCCCCTCAACTTCCTTTACCACCACACCCAACAATCTTTAGTCTCAGTGTGACTGAGAGAGAGTCACATAGTATGTTTGAATTTCGGCCATATATTTACTAGGGCCTATCTTGATGTCCTTATGGACAAGATTCAGAAATGTAGGCTGGAAGAAAACTCAGTTTGGTGAACTGGTAGGAATTTGAACAGCCAAGTAAAAAACTTCAATTAGGCAGTATTGTGTACTAGTAAGAGCATGGAGTTAGATGTAGAATCAAAAGTCAAGTTCAGCACTTGCTGTCTGTGTTATCATGATTAAAGATGAAATATAATACTACATGCAAAGAATCATTAGTAGCATTAGGTACATAGTAGAGATTCCATAAAAGTTATTTCTCTTCCGTTTCCCCATTAGTCCATCAGTCCATGTCAACTCATAGGAAGTTCTTTAGGGCTTGGACAGCCCTTGTCCTCTCCATGTTTCCGATCAATTATTTGGGGGAAGGTGTCAATGGCATAATTGTTATATTTTCAAATGGCACAAAGCTGGGAGAAACAGGTAATATCCTGGATGATTTAATTAGTATTTGAAAAGCTCTAAACAGCCTAGAAACTTGGCCTAGTTCAAAATCTCAAGATAACATTTCATAGGGATAAATATCAAGTCTTCTACTTGGTCCTAGGTCCCAAACATCTAACTCCATGAATTACTCAATAGAGAAACTCAGACTTGTGTTTATAAAAAAAATTGAATATGGTTCAAAGATGAATATGGTGCAATGCTTCGCAAAAAGTCACGGAGGTCTTTACAAACCAGGTTACGGGGTTGTGACAGTCCAATCTGTTTTCCAGATTCCAACTTTACTTAAATATTAGAATTTTGTGGGCAGGGGAACCGTATCCAATACTATTGGATCACTGCCTATTCTAATACACTTTACATTTCCTGAATGGCATTTGGTGTGCAGTTCCTTTGCATTCAGCTGGGGCAACTGGAAGCAGAAGGCCTTTCAGAGGGACTCCACTGGTATCGATCAAGCACCCTGGAGAGCTGGAAGGCACCTTCCGACCCTCCAAGGCTGAGTGCTTCCCAAGGCTCCACCACACTCCCCTGCTGCTCCTGCTCAAAAGCTGTCTTATATTCTCAAATTATTAAACAATTCCCTTAAAGAAATTAAATTACATTTAAATTATTGGCATTTAAAAAGACTTCATGTTAATAATATCAAATAGGAGGAAGAGAAAAGGACATACTTAAAAAACAATTATCTTCACTGAATTCAATCTTACAATTTGCCTGCAATTCATAAAATGATTCCAGCTGTGTTTCTTTTGACTTTTGCTGCTGGGAGTACTTTAGTGAATCGTCCTCAAATCAATACTATGTCTTTCTTGATTCCCCTCAGGAATCTTTATAGCAAAATCTTCAGAATGATCACATGATAAACGTAAAAGGCTGTGGTACTATTGTTAGAAATACAAAGGGCAATGGTCCTGAATCTCCCCTCTGAGTTTTGGAAGTGCTGACTTCAGATTCATGAGCCTGGCGGTGCCTTGCATCCCTTCCCCAACCATGAATTCTTCCTTCTGGTTACCTCTTCCCGTGTCCCTGATCCCCTTGTCTTGTCTGCTGCATCGCTGAGCTCTCCTGCCCAAAAATTGCAGGCTCAGCTGTGCCCTGAACTCTGGGGACAGCCTTGTCTGTATCCAAGGGATTTCATGGAAGTACTGGAATTCGACATTAATGCAGTCTAACTTCTAGTCCTTCCAGTACTTCTTTCCCAGTAACGGAGTTTTGGTTCCAAAATTCCCAAGCTCTGAAACAGTCTCTCTTAGTTCCCCTGTTCCTGAATCTGTTTCCTCACAGTCTGCCCACCTCCTCAGTTCCTCTTGACCTGAGACCTGTCTTATGTGATAGCTAATCTCTCACCAACTCACCAAACGAAACCACAGTTCTGCCTCTGAAGTCGTGAAAGTAGTGAGAGGCACAGGAGGACCCTAACGCACATCCTGCTACAGTCTGAGCCCCACCTACACCACCCAGTGAACCTGTTCTTTGTTTTCCTAGGTAACCAGTGACTTCTTAATCACTGAATTCAATAGGCTATCTTTAATTCTCATTTCACTCTGCCTTTTCTCCATTACTTAACACTGTTGAACACCACTCTCATAACCTCTCCCCTACCACAGACAATTTGGTGTCTTTCACATAAATATTTCATTTTGCAGTTAATAGCAACATCTTTCTCCTAGGCACCCGTTAAAAATCTGAAACTTCCAAAAATTCCTTCCATCCACCCTGCTCCCATTTTCAACTGTCACAAATCCTGTTGATTGTACACCATAAGAGCTGATTTCTTCTTGTGAATATCTCTGCCTTGTCCTTAGTTCAGGCCTTGTACCTTTGCAAGAGCCTTCATCCAGCCTCTTCACCCCATCCTCTGTCTCATTGTAAGGGAGAGCTTTCCAAGTCACAGGTCATGCTAGGGGCAGGTTCAGGTTTTGTGAATCCTGAAGATGATCCCATTTCAAAGACCCTCCGTAAAATAAAAGATTTCGTTTTCAAATTTTGCCAAAGCCTGTGACCATTGGCACATTACTTGGTATCATCCCAGTCTTGGAAAGTCCTGTGCAAACAAACAGCCCTGACACTTTCACATCATTCAATTCATAGAAAATGCATGTCTAGCAAGTGTCAGTCCCATGATGAAAACTTTCGATGGCTCCCTCCCAGCCAGAAGATGGTATTCAAAGTATTTTATAAATATCTACACTACAGCTGCATATCTTTTCACTTCCCAGACATATTCTGCACTCCAGGTCCTTAAAAGTAGTTATCATTCTCCAAATCATGAAGCCTTTTGTCCCTTAATACCATTTTACAAGCTGTCCTTATATCCTTACTGTTTTTTCCTTCTTAACCTGGCCAAATCGTATTCAACTTTTAAGGACTTTGCAAATTTGGCCTCATTTACCTCATTTGTTAAGACCTCTAAGTATGATTCAGTCATTTCCTTGTGCTGGACTCATAAAACTTTGTATTTTTACTTACATTCTAATACAACCATTGTATTACAATTGTTTGAAGTTTGCTTCCATCACTGGATTGGGAGGGAGAGGCCATGTGTCATTTATCTTATAATAACACCTTGTAGAGTGGTGGCCACTTAATGTTGGTGAGTGAGTAAATAAATGATTCTAGGTCTACTGCCTCTTGCTTCAAAACTCATGGACATCCATCTCTGTTCAGCTTACTTATGACTCCCTTCTGAGCCATCTTGATAGAGACCCACTGCCCGTCAGCATACTCTTTGAATAACTAGACCCACTTGGCTGAATTTCCTGTTATCGGCTATTGAATCCATCTTTTCATTCCCCTAAGACATGCTCCAGCTCGATAAAAATGTCTTTTTATGTATGTGTTTCAGACATTGTACTATGTGCTAGTTTCTAGTTCATATTTATTCATTATCTTCAACACAGAATGTCACAACAAAAGAGAGGAGAAGACTTAAACGGCTATCATAATAACTTGTGGTAGTTACTGTAATATAACAGTACTAATAGGAACACGTGTACTGCAACAGGAAATTACCCCATCCTGCTGGAACATATATGTCTTATACTTTTAAAAAGTTTCTAGGAAAAGATGATGGAGGAGAATCACCTCTAATTTCTGCTCACTGACTTTCCCATAAACTAGATTATTTCACTGGCCTCTTCTCTCATGCTTAGTTAGAGAAAAAAAAAAAATATATATATATATATATACACACATACATATATATTTTCTCTATATAATTATATATTATATAGAGAGAATGTATATATATTCTCTGATATATATTAGAGAATATAAATATATATTTATTTATATTACATATATATAAATTCTCCTCACTGAAAGGCATTTTTTTCACTGCTTTTAAAGAGAGAGAAAGAGGAAAAAACATTTATATGAGAAAAACATCAAGCAGTTGCCTCTTGTTTGCACTCCTACCAGGGATCAAACCCAAAACTTAAGTATGTGCCCTGACCTGGAATTGAACCTGCAACCTTTCAGCATATGAGATGACGCTCCTACCAACTGAACACACCAGCCAGGGCAGGGCAGTCTGATCTGTGTGTGTGTGTGTGCGAGTGCGTACACATATATATATTTAAGATTGAGTCTCCAACAGCTTGCTTCTTGGAACTGGCTATATTTACATGTTGCAGACATTTGAGAACCATTTGTCATTTGACCTGTATGATCCTAATGACCGTGCAAAGAGTAGGAAATAGCCACTTGAAGGAATGTCAGCTTGACCTGTCAGGGCTCTCAAGGTGCTGTCTTCAGGCATCTAGAACCCCCACACAGTCTGTTACGGGCTGTGCCAATATGTGCCCAACTACTGGGCAAGTAATTTTACCTCTCTCAGCCTATTTGCTTGTCTGAAAATCAACTTGAGATTAAATTAGATGAATGTAAAGCACTTAGCACAGAGTTTATTAACCTTTCTGCTCTTGGCTTAACACACCCGCACACACACACACCACTGCTTTATAGGTTAATTTAAATACCCATCAAATAAATATCTTTACTGTGATTTCAACTGGACAAATTTGCACAACTCACTTAAATGTGATACTATCAATTTTAACTCCAAAATGCAAGTGAAGCCAAAATATACTAGTGTAGGGAAAACTCAAAGTGTAAAATCCTAAAGAAAAAAAATGAAATAAATAAAATTGTGCATTGATCATCAATATAAAATAGCTACTAGCAAGACTGTGCCTGATTATAATTGTTAAACTGCTATAATATTTGTTTATGACCATCTACCCAGAGAAAGTTTTCAGTATTGCCTTAGGACTGTGCAAGCAATATGGAATCCTCGCAGTGCATAACGACAAGGTCCTGTGATTAACTAGGTGACGTTCAAGATAGAGTAACATCCCTGATCCTCAGTCTTTTTCAATTCTTTATGTTTCTCTCTCTAAATTTAATTGTAGATGCAATTATAAACCTTCTGGTACATTTTCTCGCTCTGCACAAGGGTCTTGAAAAGCAACCATGATCATTTAGGTATATTCCTGTTAATTGACATGTGTTTTGTACTCAATTGGTAAGATCTGGTTCTTTTGCTTTGAAAGCAGAAGCAAAGCAAGCACATCTCAAATTGATTTTATACAAGTTTTACTACTTACTTTTCTAACCCCCCCAACTGTGAGTGGTAGCAAGGTTTCCCAAGAGACCTGCTACTTGAACAGGCTCTTGTGAAGCAATTCTGCCTGCAGAGTCCCCAGAGTAGGCAAGCCAGCCATGAAAAGAGCTCTGAGATTGGCCTGGAGTTCATGACGAGAGGAAAGATTTCACTGCTCAGGAACAGATACTCCCAAAGGTGCAAGTTAAAGGGAAACCAAAAACGATCCAGAGTAGGCTACAAATTATTTTGAAGAGTTTGCCTAAACATTTAGAAGAAAAAAACCTAAGATCTTTAAAAACTAATGAAACCTGAACTATGTAAAACTCATTTGTCTTAAAATGAAAGTTTTCATCAGCAAAGGAAACTGCAAAGCTAAAAGGACACTACCTTTCCCTTCACATTTATCCAATCATGTCAGCAGCCTTAAAGTGTTTTTGGAATTCAGTGGAGAATAAACAAATATAACTAAGTGTCCCAATGCAAACATTCAGATTTCATTCTTCTATAATTTTTTTGCCTAAGTTCTTAAATAAAAATATTTAGTCAGATTCTAATCCTAAAATATTTATTAAGGCTATATCTTTTCTACAAGTTGATATGGAATGGTTTTTCATGGTATATTTTTAGGTTTCAAAAGCAATGTGCAAAAAATTATGTGATGTGTTACCTTATTGTAATAAAGAAGAGAAAATAAGAATATATAAAATGAGGGGTTTTGGCCAAAAGAAACACAGGAATTATAAACCAGAAACCAATACATTTGATGACCTGTAATAACAGTGAAAGAAGGTGTCAGGGAGTGAGATTTCGCTGACTATACCTTTTTGTATTATTGTAATTTTTAACTATGTAAATATTTTACATACTCAAAAACTAAAATTAAATCATTAAAAAAGTACATGCTAAATTGGAATACAAAAAAAACAAAGGAGACTAAATGTATATCAGATTGATTTTAAATAATAAAATAACCACAGAGAAAAGAATCAATTCAAATAACTTTTGAACATCATATTCTGACCATAAGTTTTTGTGGTATGTATTCTAAAGACAGAGAATTGCAAAATAACTGTGTGTTTCACTCAGTGGACTTATTGTTAAAGTAATATTGATAATATAATTTTCTAATTGTTTTTTGTACATTATATGATATCACAAATAAGAAAATCCATTAATGTTATTAAGAATACAAATTTCCACTGTAAGGAAAAAAGATATATGAAGGAAAAGATGGCAACCAAAATGATACTGTGGTGTTGAATTTGAATTAGAAATACCAGAAGAATATTTCTTAACTATTTCCATTGAAATGGCATAAAATAGTGTTTCCCAGAGTGAGTTCCATGCTCTGCCTACATCAGAATCATATATGATGTTATGGGAAATGCAGATTTCTAGGTCCCTTGACACACTGACTTAGAATCTCTGGGAGTGGTATCTGTGAATACAAGAGTTTAATTAAACTTTTTATATTGAAATAACTGTACCATATGCACTGGTCCCACACACCCTCTACCCCATTTCCCCATGGCAACATCTTGTAAAACTTCAGTACATCATCACAACCAGAACATGGACACTGGTACCGTTAAGATACAGAATGTTTACAAGACTTCCAGGAGTCCTCATGACTGTACCCCTTCCTTAACCACTCGCAACCTCCTTATATTCACCTTTTTTTCTGTAATGTTGTCATTTAAAGAATATTATATAAGCACATTTATATAGTATGTAACACTTTGGGATGGGCTTTCTCCACTTAGCATAATTCTTTGGAGATTTATACCGGTTGCTATATGTACCAATGGTTCATTCCTTTTCATTGCTGAGTTGTACTCCATGGGATGGATGTGTCCACTGTTTCAACATTCACCCATTGAAGGACACCTGGGTTGTATTCAGTTTGCAGCTATTGTGAATGAAGCCTCTATAAACATTTGTGTACAAGTTTTTATGTGAACATAAGTTTTCATTTCTTGGGATAAACACTCAGGAGTGCAAATACTGGGTCATATGGTCATGTTATGTTTAGTTTTTTAAGAAACTGTAAATCTTTTATCCAGAATGGTAATATCATTTTATTTTCCCACCCACAATGTGTGTGATCCAGTTTCTTCATATTCTTAACAGCACTTGGTATTGTCACTGTTTTTCATTCTCGTCATTCTGACAGGTGACCTCTCATTGTGGTTTGAATTTGCATGTCCTGAATGATTAATGATGCTGAATATCTTTTCATGGGCTTACATGCCATCTGTATATCCTCTTCAATGAAATGTCTCTTTGTGTATTTTCCCCATTTTATTGTATTGGGTCTCTTAAATCATTTTTACTGAACTGTTGAGTTTTGAGCTTCTTTATATACTGCAGATACTATTTCTTTGTCAGAAATATAGTTTGCAAATATTTTCTTCCAGTCTGTATCTTGCCTTTGGATTCTCTTGACAGGGTCTTTGGCAGAGCAAAAAACTTTAGCTTTAATGAAGTCCAATTTATCAAGAATTTCTTTTTTGGATTGTGGTTTTAGGGTCAAGTTAACAACTCTTTTTTTAAAGGTGCTAAAGAGTTTCTCCTATGATTTCTCTAAAAGTTTTACAGTTTTGTGTTTTCTGTTTAAGTAAGTTATGCACTGTAAGTTAACTTTTGTGGAAGGTGTGAAATTTAGGTCAAGATTCATTTTTTCACCTACAGATGTACAATTACACCAACACGATGGAACTGATTTTTGTGACAAAAATCAGATGGACGCCTTTTTTAAAAAAGCTATAAAAGATATTGGGGCAATAATTGGGGACCATTAGAAGATGAACTATATATCAGAATACATAGAATTATTGTCAATTTTGTGATAATAGTATTCTGGTTATGAAGAATGCATGCTGGACTATCTTTGAATTGTGCTGTGATATCTACAACTTTCTAATAGTCAAGTAAAATATAAATATAGATAGAGAGTAAATGAAGTAATGTGTTAACAATCGGTGAACAGAGGTGAAGGGAATATGGGTAGCCATTGAGCCACTCGTTCAACTATTTTGAGAGTTTGACACTTTTCACAATTAACAATTTGGGGGGGGGTATTGTTTGCTGACTTCTGTTCATTAGGACAGACAGAGCAGGAATGGGAGTCTTCCAGTCCCCACTCTAACTATATAAAAGTTTTGAATTATTTTTTTCTTCAATATATGACTAGGCTTGAAAGCAAGAAAAAGAAAGCTTAACTTCGAGAAATAAAGAGGACTTAAAGCAAAGTATTGATTGGAAACAACTGAACAGCCCAGGAGTGCCTAAAACTGGACAGGATGAGACCCAAGAAGGATTCTCAAAGTGGAATTTAAAAAAAAATCAACCTCCCAGAATCTGCATGGCTGCCGACTATCTGCCCAAAGATATGGGTGAAAAAAGAGAGGGTAGAAATCAGAAACCCAGCCCAGCCTCATGAGTGGACATGGGCCAACTCTCCACTAGTCCAGAATCTATAAAAATCACAGGAAAGGGAGTGGGAACAAGCCCCACAGGAGAACCTCCTCCATCCAATGGAGGAAGACATGCCAGACTGGAGCAGAAATGAGGGAATTTACTGCTACTTTATTTGGCTGTGCTTAAAAAAATTCTCGGCTCTCAGTTGAAAGTTCCCTTGCCTCACTGCAGGGCCTGGAGGGGAGAAGGTATTTGAAGGTGGTTGTGGCCTCTGCAAATATATTTTAACCCTAGTCATCAAATCTTCTGCATGTCCTAAAAGTTCCTCATTATTAAATAATCTGTTTTACTTGGGGGAGGGGGTGTCATTTTGTATTTTGTTTATAAGCAAAGACACAGATTATTTGCAGTTAATGTAGATCTCTGTGTATTTCAATCCTTTGTGGAGATGTCTACTCTCCTCCTGCTTTAATGAAGTATTTCTGAAAGCAGCTTCTTCTCAGAGATCTTCCTGTCTTTTATGTTCTGATGATTTACTGAAGAACTTACTCTTCCAGGCTAACCTGTCTCTTAGCATGCTCCTCATCACTCTGCTGTAATCTACTAAGTGCTGCTTGTGGCTTCTAACATCTGAGAGCTTGCAAGAATAAAGCACACTTACACGCATATTTCCATTTAAAAGGTCACCGCTTTTTTTTTAAGCACTAGATATTGGCCCAATTGAAATTCCATTTTGAGTATGAGAGAATGGAGATTGATTCTAGGTAATGATCAATACCAATGGTAAACTATATTTGGCTTTTTAAAAAAAATATTCAATCATCACTCATCTCATGGCTTGTGGCCTCCTCTCAGGACCTATATTATTGTCCCAAGTCGGTCTAGCTCACACCCCTTCTGCTAGAACCTACGCAATGATTGGCACTCACTGGCGAGACTGTTCTTTTGCTGCACAATCATAATTCTCAGGAAACACTCTTTCAGAAGGGATCTGAAAACTGCTCTCTTGTAATTTTCATGAGTCAGTCCTAACACTGCCCTCCAGAGACACAGGCAATGGTTATGATTTGTGGATGCTTATTTGCAAATTTACCTACTCACTTAAAGTTTATTTGTATACCCCAAATCAGAGCTCCCAACACTTTTGTGGTCATTTGCAGACATGAACAGAGTGGCAAAAAGTTTTAGTAACCCAAAACACACATTCCCAACTCAGGGGAAAACAAGACAGTGCTCTTCCTTCTTGTTTCCGCTGTCATGTATATATGAGTTCTTTTCACGGTCACATTTTTATATTTTGTATTTTTTGTTGGTGGTTTTACTGTGGGAAAAATCCACCAAGCACAGTGCTGTCTAGTGTCCCTAAGTGAAAGCAAGTTCTGATTTGCCTTACAGAGAAAATACATGTGTCAGACAAGTTTTGTTCAAAAATGAGTTATAGTGCTGTTTGTTGGTATGAGTTCAATGTTAATGAACCAACAATATATAATAAATAAGGTGTCAAATAATATATACACACAAAACAAGTTTATGTATGGATTGGTTGACAAAAATGTTATGACCAGAGGCTCACAGGAACCTAACCCTCTGTTTCCCATGGAAGCAACGGTTCAGTGGTCATTGATTCAGTGTTCTCAGCAACTCTGCAAAACATAACTATTGCAAAAAATGAGAATCAACTGCCCTTATGTTGGCACACAGTTCACACAAACCCTGTTTGTTTTCTCTGATAACATGTGGGTTTTACTTTTTTCAAGATGGGATAGGAGAAAGGAATAGACGTTAGTGAGGAGGAATGGGAAATGTTAAAGTTGGAAATAGCTTTTCAATTTTTCCAAGTTCCTATTAGAAATACAAAAGATTTCTCTCAAGGCATGAGAGTCAAAGAACAATTAGACAGAGAGCACTCTAATAATAATCATCCTAACAACCAAATGTGGTGTACTTTACATTTTATGAAGTTTTTTTCCATGGGCATTATTCCACTTACTTGGCACTTATAATTCATACTCTGAGATAAGGAGTGGTCTTAGCCCTATTCCCAAATGAGAACTTGAGAGCCTTAAAGAGGACTCACAGCTTATCAATGGTGCCACTGGGAGCTGACCCCGACCCTTGGATGCAGTTTGCTCCTGCTATCACACCATGGTTTTCCAGATAAGCCATGGTTCTCCTAGCCCTTTCTGCTCCTCCCTTTTATTAGTGCATCATTTTTGACCCTCAGTTTCATAATCTGTTAAACTAGATTATTGTTAAAAAATTAAATCCTCAAAGGAAAATGTGAGTGTCTTAGTTTCACATACAGCAACTTAGATGCATCCTATTCTTCAATAGGCACCTATCGCAGGCAGACTCTATTCCCGACTCTAGACAGGGGAACAGGAAACTAGAAATTTAGTTTATCTTGGAAAACAGGGGTCCCCAACCCCCAGGCCAAAGAACCATGCTAGGCCACACTGCAGGAGGTGAGCAGTGGGCAAGTGGGCAAGTGAGATGTATTTACAGCTGCTCCCCATCCTGCACATTACCACCAGAGCTCGGCCTCCTGTCTGATCAGCGGTGGCATTAGATTCTCATAGGAGAACCTATGTGTTTGAATCATCCCAAAACTACCCCCACCCCCCACCCCCTCACCCTACCCCACTTCACCCCACCCCTGTCCAGGGAAAAATTGTCTTATACGAAACTGGCTCCAGGGAAAAATTGTCTTACACGAAACTGGCCCCTGGTACCAGAAAGGTCAGGGATCAATGTTGGAAAACAAAGTTGGCATTAAAACCGAGTAACATTGGTGCTATGTAATCATCACCACTTAAATTGTTTCACAGTGGAGGCATACTAGTAGTGCATTCTGGAAGGAATAGTGATTTGTTGGTTGACGAAGGAAAAATCAGGCTTGCGGTTTGGCTCACATGTGTGCATGCACATGCAGACAGCCACACTGTCATTTAGTGCTGAGGATGCACGCCAAAAACGGGAAGTTCAAGAAAATCAACAGAGAACTTCGGGAGAAAGTCCCAACATCATTTTTATTGCCTCTAACCACAGCCTATAATTATCACTCAACCAGACGTTTTTTTGGTTCATGTTTAGATATCTCTGTAGGCCTTAGCATTGCTTTCATGGTGGACCCAAGTAACCCTAGGGAGCCGGGTTCCCTGCATAGACTCAAGGCCATATTCATCTGACCAATGATTGCCTATAGCCAGTGAAAACTGCATTTAAAGCAATGCTATTTTTATTTGTTCTTTGGAAACAATCAAATTATTTGCTATGAATTAAGAGATGATAATACGAAAATAGCTGTTAATGGCAAACAAGAAGAATAAACAAAATAAAGAGAATGAGCTAGTGTTTGTCACACAGAGTCTGACAGCTTCCACTCATTAGCTGTTCCATTCATTGCCTGCCCAGCCCCCAAATGCAGTGGCTCTAAAGAGGTACAGCCATACTGGATGTCAGAGTTTCGATAGCTCTGTACACACACACACACCTTCAGAAACATGCCTTCCAAATTCTGGAGGAGGCACCGGACATTTTGTAAAATTACTCCAGAATACTTTTGGGGGGGGCTTACCTGAAAGAGGCGGGTAGGGGAAGAAAATTATTTTTGAAAGACTATAAATCTATCCTCAGGTTACATGCATAATAGACCATATTGTCCATATTTTCCTTCTTTAAACTGGGAATGGAGTGGACACAGAGAAAGTTGGAAAGACAAGGAAAGCCCTTTACCATCTCATTCTTCACTGGAGATTGGAGACTCAAAAGCCGTCAGCTCACCCACTCCATTTCGATCTTGTCCTGCACTGGAAATGCCCATCCAGTGGCGCTAGAACGCAGAGGCATGAGAAGGGCTCAAAGCCTCCAGAGCACCACTGTGTAAGGCAACACTAGGGTCTAGGAAAGTTGAGAAGAAGAAGGCCCAAGTACCAAGCATTTTTTATTCTGCCTTAATAATTGAGAAATAGTAAAATACATACTCTATTCAGAATTAAATGCTGGTTTAAAGAACAGCCAAACAGGAAAGCTGCACCCTCTATGTTTCTGGTTTTACCTGGACAGCTGAGGATGGAGACAGCTCGCCCTTCTGAACAGTATATTTGCTAATGCTGCTGTTGTTATTATTATTATTATTATTATTATTATTATCATTATTATGTGCAATCTTCTTCCTTCACACTGGAACAATGTATTGACTTATCTACCTGATCAAAACCATTTCTGATGTCCCAAAGTCATTAGGAAATAATTAGGGGGGAGAAGCCCCAATTACATTTGGAGTTCTTTCCTATGTGGAACCAAAAGACTTTAGGTTTGCATTTTAGGTCTGCCCTCCTGAGGGGAAAAGAATAGGAGGGAAGGGTAAGCGGCGGGTCACTCATTTTTGCCTTTCTGACAGAATGTGACATTTATCCTTCCCACTCTGTCAGATGCCTGAAATTCTCATGTCTTTACAAAATATTTTTCTATTTAGTTGAATCAGGCAGCACAACTACAATATGTCTTCTCTCTGTGACTGCCTTTCACAGCCTTTGCCTTCACGAGCCTTAGATGAGGTCTGGATGATTCATGGCGCTTAAACTTCTCCAGAGCACTTTTTCAATTGGAAAATTCTCCGAAACTGAATGCATCATCAGCACAGCTGTCCATGCATAAAAGAACTAGAAGCAAAACAATGAGCACCATTTTTTAAAACCTACGCTTAAGCCAAGAAAAACAGTTATATCACAAAATGTTAAAAGACCTTATTTTTCAGTTTCCAGGAATCTTTCATGGAGAACATGGCCTATCTTTGTCTCAGAGCCCCTTTTTCTAGGCTTTCTAAATTGCAAACAAAAGAAATGGTTTATATTCAGTTTAGCTTGTTTTCAAGTTATTAACATGATATATAACAACCTAACTAATGCCACCTGCTATATTTATGGAGAACTGATCACCCCTCAGTCACATTAATCCTTTTCTTCATTCTTGGGGAAAATATGCTTAGAAATTTTTTGTATGTTAGGTGCTTTTCTCATTATTACTTTATTTTTTATTTGTTAAATAAGAACATGGTTCTCTAAAATGTTTCACTGCAGATGAACCCCAAATCTTATTTTAACTTCAAATTAGAATCATTGCCCCTATTTTTGACCCACAGGTAAGCATTGGATAATGGAAAAAGGACCCCAGTAGGACTCAAGAGAGGCAGGGTTTAGTTCCTTTCAATGCTGACTCACTTTCCCCAAATGTGAAATGAGCATCAAAAAAAGTTTCCCATCCCAATGTCAGAGCTCTTTGTTCTTTCATTTATCAAGTATTTATTGAGAACCAGTGGAAATCAGGAAAAGCAGTGCATGGCACTTGTTAAGAGATAAACTGTGTAGGTTTGAATCCCAGCCCCACCACTGAGGCATTATGAACATGGATTTACTTCTCCATCTATACGATGCTACTCACCTTCTTGGTAGTCTCCAAGTGTTCCAGCTTCCAGAAAGCTCTCCAGGTTGTGAGCCACCTTGGGTTGGCCCTAATTTCAGTAGAGGGCATTCATATTCCTGTAAAGGGCTTGTCTAATGTATACTCAGGATGGACTATCACTGACATGCTATCAGTTAAAGGGTAGCAGAATGTTCCCTGACCCCAAACCATCACTGCCTATCAAAACAAAGTGCTTAAAATTCATTTTCTACTTTTGTGAGATCTATTCCTTTGGTTTATCGATTCCTAAACCATCATCTTTGAAATGTCACAAAAGATACGATAGGTTGGGTCATTTACATCCATAATAAACAAGTGAACCACACAGCAGTATCTTTAGAAATAGAAGATGTCCCAGAGCTACCTGAGAATATCACACTGGGGCTGGAAAGGGGGAAAATACTAGAAAGCAGCAAAAGGAATATGAAGGGGAAAATGGAAAATTCTGAAGAAAAATTCTAACTCAGTTTTCTTTAGGTAAATTACCATCATCTATAGATCTATTCCTGACACAAAATGTGTTCAGCTGGAGAATGTCAAGTTTTTCTACTTTAGTTAGATTTATCAATATAAAATTAGCTGACTAGATTTTTCCAGATCATTGTCAGTTTGATTACTATTTAGAGCACTTATTTATTTTAGTAGGTAGGTACTTGCTTTGTTTTTCAATATTGCTCATAGCTTGTGGCTCACAGATAAAGTGATCCAACTTCTAGCAAAATCTGACCACCATTTTATTTCACTGGGACTATTTGGTTTGATCAGGTAGTGGAGGATACTTTCATTACAGAAAATATTTCTATCCTTCCCCTTTTGACAGTGAACATAGCTCAAGACTATTCCAAAGAGAATTAGAATTAGAATATACTTTACATTTTTAGAATGTTGGGGAAAGAAGTAGCACTTGTTTACTATAAGACGTCACAGTCAAGACAGCCAGGTATCCAAAAGCAACTATTTCCTGACCTACCCCTGAACACGTCTTCATTGGGAATAAGCTATAGGTAAAGTAGCAATGGAAATTTAGCTAAGTCCCCTAACCTATGTGTGCCCAGGTTCTCACATAGGTTAGAATGGGAATAATAATACTTAGAGTTGTACTGAGGAGCCAGTGTGATAATATATGTAAAGAAAGTCCCATAAAAATGTAATAATAAAGTCCCAATTATTATTCAATCATTAAATACATATTGAGTGTCGGCTATCTGTCAGGTGCATTGGGAGTTCAATGACAAATAGGACACAGTCCCTACTCTAATGAGCTTTCATTCTAATTATGCAAAGAAACAAATGGCTTGTTGCAATGCAATGGGTTCAGGACTCCTGTGAGGGAATTGCATAGGGTTCTATGGGGTAGTTGTACATGTGGACAACTAACCCAGCCTGGAAGAGATGAGTGGTGTGCAGTTAAAGATCTCTGAGGACTGTGGTGGAGGGGGCAAATGGGCGTTACAGACCAAGGCAGTAGGTACAATATCCTGAGACAAGAAAGATGGTGGGACCCCTGGAGGCCTGCAAGTATGCTAGAGGGGAGCTTGGAATGATGAGGCAAAACCCGGTGGGGCCACGTCCTGATGATTCTTTATGCCCCTTTCACATGCAATCACTTGAGAGCGTCTCCTGGCAGGGTTCTCAAGAAAAAGTTAGGAGGGTAACATAGAGAGAGGTGAGATTTACATATTAGGAAAATATTAAGGAGATAGACAAGAAAGAACTTGCTCATTCAAAATATTTATTGAACTTTTAAATTAAAACAATGAAACTGCTCCTGCATGAATAAGAGAAAGAGAAGAGGTGATTTTTTTCCAAGGATGTTTGTAAGAATGTAATTTTTTCTTGGTACTCTTGGCAATTAAATTCTTAAATTACAGTTTGCAAGTGTGTGTTTTCAAAGTACCAATATCAGGATCAACACCCCTCATCACACACCATCCTGAGTCATCTCTAAGGCCATCTTTTCCTCCTACAGCTAGCAACCTCTCTAAAGCTTTTAATAAGCATAATAACTCAAATCTGTAATAACTCTTTGGAAACTGCCATTCCAAATTAAAAACAATTACATTTCCTACTCTGTGCTTGAGCTTGGATGGTACTTTCTTCTTTCTTTGAACTCCCTCCCATCCCCATCTCAGTTAAGAGACTTCCCCAACTGTTCACACAGCCTCTGCCCTTCCTCTACCATCACTCTCACCTCACTGTATAATAGTTGTTCACTGCCCATCTGTCTCACCCACCAGAATGTTGATCCCTGAGGATCATAACCATGTATAGGATGTTTGCTGTTGGTACATCTGCCTCCTAATGAGCACTCAGTAGGCATTAGTTGAAAAAACAAATAAACAAATGAAGACACAGGTAGAAGCTGAAAGAATATGCAGAGTTGGTTGGTCAACTGCTATTCCACAATTTATAAATACATATTGAGTACCCAAAACAGGGATACTTTTTGTTGGTTTTCTTTTGCCAAAATTAAATGGCATTGTGGGAAATATATTTTGATAATTAAAAAGGCTGTTTCTAAGTAGTAAATAGTAAGCAGTTTCAGTTTCTCAAAATGGTCATCTCTAGAAGCTGAAAACACAGTGCTTTGGAAAACCGTAGATTCACATAAGATGTAGGAGTCCTGTGCAGGCAAGGGTACCCAAAAAGGCCAAGTAGAGAGCAGAGGGAAGTCACCAACCAAGCAAGCTCATTTTTTTCCTTATAAATTATATCATCATTAAAGCTTTTTGCTTGCTTGCTTGTTTTTTAAATTTTTTTCATTGTTAAGTATTTTATTGTTTATGCTATCACAGTTGTCCATTTTTCCCCTTTTACCCCCTCCACCCAGCCCACTCCCCCACCTCCACAGTCAATCTCCACACCATTGTCCATGCCCATGTTCTTTCATGTACGTTCTTTGACTAATCGATTCACCTTCTTTCAATCCATTCCTACCTCCCCCTCCCCTCTTACAGCTGTCAGTCTGTTCCATGATTCCATGCCTCTGGTTCTATTTTGCTTGTTGCTTTATTTTGTTCACTAGATTCCTCTTATAAGTGAGATCATACGGTATTTGTCTTTCACTGACTGAATTATTTTACTTAGCATAATAGTCTCTAATTCAACCATGCTGTTACAAAAGACAGGAATTCCTTCTTTTTTCTGCTGCATAGTATCCCATTGTGTAAATGTACCACAGATTTTTTTATACACTTTACTGATGAGCACTTAGGCTGTTTCCAAATCTTGGTTATTGTGAATAGCTCTGCTATGAACATAGGGATGCAGAAATTCTTTTGAATTGATGTTTTGGGATTCTTGCTTTCTTATGACTCTATTTCTGGCCTGTCATTAATAGAGTTTTTATGTGTTGTATCCATTATAAGGATAGTGTAATGATTACAGAGGCACCCATCTAAATGTCTAATTGGAGACAATAAGTATAAACTGGTGAGTGGCTAAAATAAGGCAGGAGCTATGAGACAGAAGTGTGGGTGAGTGTTTACTGGTCGAGGGAGGAAAGAGGTTGTGAAGGGCAGAAAATAAGAGCACTGGCCAGCTGGGGGTTAGGAAGCATATTTAGGATTTGGGAGATTTACTCACTTACTTATTTGTTATCCTCACCAGAGAGCATTTTTTCATTGCTTTTAGAAAGGGGGGACAAGATAGAGAGAGAAACATCTGTTGGCCACTTTCTCATATGCACCCCAACTGAGAATCAAACCTGCAAGTTGCACATGTGTCCTGACCAGGAATCAAACCCACAGCCTTTTGGTATATGAGAGGACACTCCAGCCAACTGAGCCATGCTGGCCAGGGTAGGATTAAGGAGGATAATTTCAACTACTTGATACTTGAGCATATTTGAGGGCTGCAAGAAAATTACTAATGAAAAAGGAGCAATTGGAAATACATGGTTAGAGAATGGTCCAAGAGGCTACAGAGAGGAACAAGAAAGAGAACACACCCAGAGAGCCATCTACCCTTGTGAAGTCAATGGGATCGGAGACTACTGCCTGATGAAACATCCTGGCAACACCTAGAGCACAGTCCTCTATGTTAATACTTCTGACCCAAAGTTCCTAGAACCCCAGAGTCATTATTACATGAGGTCCAGAGGTGATCCAGGATAAGACAATGGAATAAATACTCTCTCCCATTTGTTAAAGTACATAGATGTTGTCATTAAATACTTAAATGCAAATTCACTTAAGAGTATAATGAATTAATTCTAAAAATGTCATGGGCTAGTTCCTTTTTATAACATTTAAAGGAGTCCTTATTACTCTGAAAGACTAGAAGTTTAGGTCCAGATAATGTGGAATTGTTGATGGTTCCTGAGATAGGCAATGACGTGATGACTGCAGAGTTTTTTGGAAGATTAATCTGTCAGCAGTGGATCAGATAAATTGAAATAGGGAGAGCACAGAGGCAGGAAAGATTCATGCAAACCCATCCTAAAAGCCCTGAACAATTTTTCTCAAGCATCTCACAAGGCCGCACATTGCCGAGACATACTGTCTTTTGCTGACATTTCCTCTGTGCTTCTGAAAGAAAACAACACTCCTGAGTATCCAGTATCACTTAAAACAGCAAACTAGGCTCTTTTTTACTTTAATACTCTCATTTTTTTCTGATGATACAATCGGCTACAGCATCAGAACAAAGGGATCTGTAGCTCAACATAATCACAGCCATGCTTTTCTTTTCTAAAATGTGCATCTGTATAACTTTCCAGAACTCTGCTGGGAGAGCAGCCACTGTGGCCCCCTAGTGGGGCTACAGCAGCTCCACGTTGAAATCAGATGGGCTGAGGAGTGCAAACAAAATAATAAACCATATATAGGTGAATGTAAGACTGTGTTGAAATGCAATGAAATAATTTCTATTAAAACCCAATCATGCAAGACACATACAAACAACAACAAAAGAAGCTCAGACAATGAGATTGAACATAGAGAAATTGAATATGGGGACAGTAGGAAATAAAAAATACAAAGTAAAGATCAGAAAAACAACATCCTGGTTCTTATCAGGTCTAAACACAGCTCACAAAACTGCTATCATCATGAAGGAAAGGGGGTCCTTTCCCAAGAGGCTGATGGCACAGCCTGTGAGGCTAAAGCTTACCATGTTTCTGTGTCCTGTCCATCAGACCCATGATGTTCTCCTGTCAGGTCACCACCACCACCCTGCACTCACGCACACACACGCACACACACAGACACACACATGCCCAGATGCTTGCTAAATTTGGGAACTTGAAAGGGAAACAGTTGTTTTGTTTTGTTAACCCCAGATTCACTCCTTTTAGAACATTTGCATCCTCTATAACTTTACTATTTTTTCAACCATGATGGTGAAAACAAACTGGAAATTTTAATACTTAGACCTATTCTATTTTGGGCACTAACTCATACCTTCCTGTTGGTCCCAGATGCAAAGAACAAGATAGTTGTGGTAACTCACTGCTAGTTACCAACCTTTCAGTACACTCTGAGCAGCATTAACTCCATGAAACCCAGGACTGCAAGTAAGCAAGTCATTCATAGGACCATGGGCTAGTAAAGAAAGGCCATCAGGAGCAGATATTCAGGATAAAATCTTCATCTCTCTCCCTACCCCCGACACTTCCACTCTCCCTCACTGAATGGAAACTTAGTCTTCATGTTCAGGATCCTACTCTTTCCAGGGAGAGATAGAAATCTATCCTGCTAGAATGTTCCATTCTTCATTCTTTTTTTTAATTGTTATTCTATTACAGTTGTCCCAATTTTCCCTGTTGCTCTCCCTTGCCCTGCCCACACCTCCTCCCACAGTCAATCCCCACCTTATAGTAAATGTCCTTGGGTCATTTATACCTGTTCCTTGATTAGACCCTTCCCGTTCTTTTGCCCCTTATCCCCCTCCCCTCTGGTCACTGTCAGTCTGTTCCTTGTTTCCATGCCTCTGGTTGTATTTTTCTCATTTGTTCATTTTGTTGATTAGATTCCTCTTATAGGTGAAATCATATGGTATTTGTCTTTCATCGCCTGGCTTATTTCAATTAGCATAATACTCTCCATTCTTCATTCTTCATTCACACCAACAAATAATTTCAACAGTCTGGAAAGTCTTCCTTATCTCTAACCTAAATCAAGGGAGGTTTTGTTCAATTTCCTCTAATTCTATCCCGAGGGAAGATGTATTAAAGCTGGCCATTGTCTTTTGTGTAAAAATCCCTAACTGTCAAAGAAAAACTAAGTTTGCTCCTGGTCTCAGACAAGCATCAAATATTTCAGCTGGAAGTGATATAAAAAATCATGTCAAGCAACTACCCTCTCCTTTTTACTCCATGCCCTCAAAGCACAGCTTAAAATATAAAAGAACCAAAGCCCAGAGAGGTCAGTTGACTTGCCCAAGGACACGCAGTGAGCTAACCAAGTGTTAGCACTGCACCACACATTATTTTTGCCTCTGGTTCCTTTAACATTCCGTCATGTATTTTCCAACTACAAATAAACTCTGAAGTTCTCATGTGATCATCTCTAGCCAGGTGGTCGTGCACCTTAATGCACAAAGAGGCTCCCAGACATGAAGGAAACGAGTCAGCAGGGAATGGTGACAATGGTGGCAAATTGAATTGTAGGGGAACAGCTCTGAACCCACCTGTGTCTCAAAGGTCTGCCTAGGCTGTCATTAAAAATAAGGGAGATGTTGAAAGTGCTTTTAAAAATTAACAGAACATTTTTTTCTAAAGCATTACAACACTTTATGTGTACTTAAACTTCTGCATTAAATGCTTCAAGTCTTCTTAATGTAGAAACTTATCTGAGTGTTGTATCTTTTAGCCTATAAGACTGTGAAAACCAGAAACTGTATGTTTTAGAAGAGCATCGAAGGCAAATGTGCACTGAAACTTTGGTGGTCTGAACTTGACAATGGTAAGTAAAAAATAATCATTTTCTCCAGTGCCAATATGCCCTGCTTCTGTTTGTTAGTAAACTGCTTTTATTTTTTATTAAACCACCTGGCTACCTGCCTGACCCACATCCAGCCTCCATTCCACCATTCTGCCTTTTCTGCCATGTTTCATACAGCCTGGCTTTTGTCTTCCTCTTATTTTTTTGTCAGGTTGTTTTTTATTTCTTCTGTATGTTAACATTGCTGTTCATTGTTTGTATTTCCAATCTGTCTTCCACAATAATAAAGTCACTATGGAATCTGACCCCACAAGGATCTAGAATCCTGATGAGTTGATTCCACCAAGCTTTGGGAAATGTCACTCATCACTTGACATATTGTAATCACATCTCCTTCTGTCACATGGAATATAAACTCTCTTATGCTGAATTAAGAAAATAAGAAGGGCTTATTTAAAGAATGTAAAGAAATTTCACATTTTCTAAGGGCACAGGTGAACTAGAATATTATTTCCAATACATTATATTGGTACTGTATCTGTACTATATAATATCTGTACTATATATAAGTACAGATATTATGCTTTATCTGCACTTATCCTTCTGCTTTCAGCATCTCAATCTTCCACACATGATAGTGCATCTCAGTGCTGTTTTCTCTCATTTATAAGCTTCTAGAGAACAGAGGTAGTATTTGTTGTGTGAGACAGATACCAGAGTATGTCTCTGGGGACAGGAGTTGGGAATTGAAATGTGAGGCACAAAGGTGAGTCTTGATCTCTCTGGAAAGTCTTTTTTAACTCTGGCCTTTTTCCATTTGTGTCTTTCTCTTCCCCACGGCATTTCTGCGCCTTCTTTACCATCTCTTAGTACATTATTATCTCTCCATCATTTCCTAGCATCTTCGTCTTTCTCTCTGTCTGTGGGTTTCTTTTGCTTGTGGATGGCCCAATATTTGCTCTCACAGTCCCTAAATCTACATGAACTCAAAGTTCCAGGTTCCAGAACCAATCGACAACGTTAATTCTAATTCTCAGGAAGGAATCTCATTGGTCACTGGTCAGTCACAGGATCAGCTGGCCTTGGCAGACTGCCAACCTTGGTTTAGTTAGCCACAATGGGGAATGGGTGAGGAAAGTGACATGTGTTAGGTGTGGCTGCTCCAACCAGCAGATGTGAGCAAAGTAATTTCTCTAGAATGGGCCAAAGCAATCAATCCAATGTATGTGGCACATCCCCCTGCCTTAGCATATGCAGTTCTAAAGGGGTGTGTGTGTGTGTGCATAACATGTTCTGAGTATCCATATTAAAGCTATAATCACATTTACCTCTAACCAACAGAGGGTGATCCAAAGTCATATTTAGCTATTTTCCAAGGTGACGCCATGGATGTATTTTTTTCCCAAGTGAATTTTCCTCCCCTTCTAGCCCCATCTCAAAATTTTGCAAATCTTTGGACAAAACAGTAGATTTAAATATATTTTGGAGAGAGAGAGAAAGGAAAGGAAAGGAAGGAAGGAAGGAAGGAAGGAAGGAAGGAAGGAAGGAAGGAAGGAAGGAAGGAAGAAAAGACACTGGAAAAACAGAGGGAAAAAAGAAGGTCTGTGAGATGGCCCTAAGTTAAAATATATACACCAGGCAGTAGTAGAAACTCTGCCTCATCACATCACAGTTCCTTAGTTTTCATCTTCCCCAGTAGTAGTGCCTTTTTAATCTCTCTGGTTGGTTCCTCCACCTTTCTTTCCACCTCTTAATGTTGGAGAAACCCAGGACTCAGTCCTTGATCTTCTTCCCCTCTCTACATATCTACACCCACATCCTTGGTGAGCTCATTTAATCGTGTCATCTATAAGCTGAAGGTTCCCACTTTTGTATCTGCAGGCCAGATTTCAAAACTATGCCCCAGACTTACTTGGAGCCATTTACTTGGTAGCTCCACTGAATGTTTAAAAGACACCTCAAACTCAAATGTCCAAAACTGAGCTCCTCATTTTTCCCCAAACCTTCTTTACCTACAGTTTTTCTCATCTCTTTTTTCTGTCTTCCAGTTGTTCCTAAAAATACCCATGAACAATACCCATAAAAATATATTAGTCTGAAATCAGGATCTCAAAGAGATATTCTCACTTCTATGTTCACTGCAGCATTATTCACAATAGCCAAGAGGTGAAATCAATTTAAATATTCATTGCAGAGGAATGGATAAAGAAAATGTGGAATTCACATAAAAAGGAAATGTATTAAACTTTAAAAAGAAAGAAATCCTGCAAGATGAATTAACGAGGGGGACATTGTGCTAAGTGAAATAGTCAGTCCCAGAAGGAAAAATGCTGCGTGATTCCGTTTATATGAGGCATCCAGAGGAGTCGAACTTGGAGAATCAGAGTAGAAAGATGAACATTAGAACTGGAGAAAAAGGAAAAGGGGAATGGCTATTCGATGGGAATAAAGCTTCAGTTATACAGAAGAAATAAGTTCTAGAAATCTTGCAATATTGTACCTATATTTAATAATACTATATCATACACTTAAAGTTTGTAAAAGGAGTAGATCTCATGTTAAATACTTTTATAATAAAATAATGTTCTTTGTCCACAAAGAAAATACACGGTGGAGCACAGTAGGTTTACATTGTGAGTACACAAAACAAAGTTTACTAATGTATTATTTATTCATTAACTATTATATTATTTTTCATGAGAACAACTATAAGCCTACTTTTGCCCCCTTGCATAAATAAATTACACCCTAATAAAAATTTCATGAGTCATGAGTTACATTTTAATCACAATGCAATAAAAGAAAAAATAGCAAACTCAATCCCTTGTAAAATTTCAAACCAAATCTAAATAATTCTTAACATCTAAATGATAATTTGTTTAGATAGTAACAAAATAAAAACACTACAGATCCAAACATGCAGGATGGGGACAAAGAGAAAAATTTATAGATTTAATGGTAAAGAAACAAATTAAAGATATAGAATTTTTTACAAGTAAATGATTTAAAAAGTCAAAAGCTGGTTAGTTCTTTGAAAAGAGCAGTTATGTATGCCTTTTACAAATATATTCACATTATTAAGAAAAAAGAAAGAAGATACAAATTAGAGAAAGCAATAAAAAGTAGAAAAGATAAATACATATAAATACAAAGATATGTTTGAAATAACAAAGGGAAATACACAGAGACAAACAGAAAAATTGAAAATTTATATAAAAGTAATCATTTTCAAAGAAAATACAAACTAACAACTCAAAAAGGACCGTAAATCAAAATACATTAACAGAGAAAAAATGTAAAAACTGATCAAATTTTTATCCTTGCAAAATGCATACATCTTGGCTGGCTTTAATTTTTACCAACTTAAAAAAATTCCATAATTCTTATATTATTTAAATTGTTCCAAAGCAGGAAACTATGGGGAGCTTTCCAACCTCATTCCCCAAGGATGACTCCAGGAAAGGGGGACACAAAGAAACCTACTGACTGGAGTGGTTATGAATATCCAAAAGAAACCTTAGGAAATTGAGTCTGCTGTGTATTAAAGAGAGCTGTATATGATTCACATGTGAAACTATGATTTAATAGAAAACTTATTTTATACAAAAATGATTTAATATTAGGAAATGTATTCATGTAAATCACTACAATAACAACCTACAAATGAAATAACATGAAGTGATCTTGATCAATTCCCAAAGCACTGTGTAAATGAAGCACTTACTTCTGATGAAAACATACAGTACACTAGAAATAGAAGTAACTTACTAAAATTGCCAAAGGACATAATATAGAAATATGTCATAAACATCTTACTTAAAAGTAAAATATTAGAAGCATTCACACTGAAGTAGAAGTTGAACACTGGTGTCTGCTAACAATATTTCTATTTCACATTTGCTGCACCCCCGTATTCCAATATTTATTCATAAGGAGAGAAAAATATCATTGTGTAGATGACATAATTATCTATCTAAAATAATAAACAAATATTAAAATGAATATAGTTTAATAATGTGATAGATTTAAGATAAAAATCCACAGCTTTCATATATGAAGGCAATAATTATAAATAGGGACAGAAAAAAAAGTCCAGGCACAATTACATATGAAAAAGTAACATGCCTCAAATTATCTTTAAAAGCATGCAAGAAACATAACAAAAAATAATATTTTACTGAAAGATATTTTTAAAAGGAAATGAATTAGTAAAATTGAATGCCATCATCCTGAGTGAGAAATTTTCATAATTTAATAACTCTTTCCTTAAAGCAATTCACAAAATCAACAAAATCCCAATTGAAATCCCTTTGAGGTTTATTTGTGAATCTAAGAAAATTATAAAGTTTATCTGGAAACGAAAATTCACAAAAGTCAAGTCTTTTTTAGAAAAGAACAATTAAGTGGAATTTGACATACTAGTTATCAATACATTATTTTAAAAAATACTATAAAGTTATAGTAATTGAAACAGTACAATATTGGAACAGGTATAAAAATATATATATAAATGGCTGGAATAGAAATCCATGGTGGACATCCACTCACGGTGGATAGCGTGTACAGAGGACATAACTCAAGAGGGAAAATGGACACACTAGAAAGACTAACCATATAATTAAAGGATTGGGGCTTGGAGCCACTTTATATCAGCCTGGTCTCCCAGAAGAAGGGGTTGAAAATTGAGTTCAACCACGTACCCAGTGATTCACTTAATTCTGCCCGCATATTGGAAGTTCAAAAGAAACTTTGGATATTGAGCTTGAGAAAACTTCCCTGGTTGGTAATGCATCATAGCTGAAGGGAGCTAACACCAACCAGGACTCCACAGGGAGAACGGGACTGAAAGCTTTCATTTGGACCCCATCCAGACTTCCCCTATGCACCTTTGATTCAAGTCTTTTTGCTATAATTAAACAGTAATCCTAAGTGCAGCACTTTCAGTGAGTTGTTTGACTCTTTCCAGTGAATTGTCACACTTGAGAATACTCACAAGAAACCCTGCATATGTAGCCAGTTGGTCACAAGCAGAAAGACTTCCAAACTTGCAGCTGACATATGAAGGGAAGACAGTCTTGTGGAGGACTGAGCCCCTGACCTTGAGTTTGACAGGCTCGCTGCACCATATAAAAAAAACAGAGGAACATATTTTTAAAAATCTTGGGATAATCAAGGCCTCCCTAACACAACCTAAACAGAGAAAATATAAAGAAAAAGATGGATAGATTTGATGATATAAAATTGTTAACTTTTTGTACAAAATTAAAAAGGATACCACAAAACAAAATTACAAGGTGACAGATTATGAAAAATATTTTAAACCAATAACAAAGAAATATTATTTATAATACAAAAAACTTCCTTAAATGAATAGAAAAATAACAACTCCGTTTTTAAATGGGTAAAGTAAATGAACAGGCAATTTATTGAACTACAAATACAAAAAAAAAAAAAAAAACACGAAAAGAGACAACATCACTCATAATCCAGAAGTGCAAATTAAGTAATGAAACATTATTTTTCACTCTTCGGAGTGAAAAAAATAAATATCAAAGCAAGAACTTCCTAAGCCACTCATAGGATGTGGTTTATGGATACAATATTGATACAATATTTTTGCTTTTGCAATTTGACAATAGCTAACAAAATTTTAGATACAGGTAAGTTTTGAATTCTAAATCTACTGTATAAAGTCACTCTCACATTTGCACCAAGATGTAGGGACAAGTATGTCACTGTAGTAGTTTTAGTTTCAGCAAAAACTGGAAACGATTTAAATGTACGTATCAGGCACTGTTAAAAAATAATAGGTTACATCCACACATAAAGAAAGACCTCTAAGACACATTTGGAAATTAAAAAAAGACATCACAATACAGCATGTTTAAACATACTTTTATATATGAATTATATGCTGCACATACAATGTAAGAAAAGCTGCATAAAGATACCTCTGAAACTCAGCCACAGTGCAGATTGGCTTTCTCAACTGCCCTTTCAGCCTCCTTCTGGTTGGAGAGCTTGGAAAACTAAAACCACTAGAGTTCTCAGTATGAACGAGGCTATAGATATGAATGAGAACTTACACAAGATTTGGGAGTACAAGTGAAGCAGAGGCCAGTTCCCAGCCCATCTTGTTTCTTTTGGCAAGAAAGGTCATAGAAACTTTTTCTGCAGAAATATTCCAGCTTCCTGATGTTGATATGCAGGTGTGGTGGCAGCTGGCTCAGGAGTGGATTCTTGATTCTGGCTTTCTAATCCATGGCTCATGGTGACGGGTATCTACTTTCCTGCTTCCTGGGTGTCAAGAGCCCACTACAGCAGTGACCATGGCACCAGCAGCAACTGCTTGATCTTGGGTGTTGCTTATAGCATGCGTTGTTGAACTCAGATCTCCGGTGGCAGCTTTAAAGGCAGTAGTAGCTCCCATGCTGGGTAACTTCTATCTCATTTTGGAGTCCCAGCCTATGGTCTATTTCTATTCCTCTTTCAGTGATTTTTGTAAGCATTTAAATTTCTATGTTAAATTTCTTCATGTTTAAAATACAGGAAGGTTTCTGTTTCCTGACTGTATTTGGCAAGAATAGTGGGATTGGGGCAGAAGACCAGGCATCTGCATACCATGAGATTCTCAGAAGAGTGTTTCAGGAATGCTTTAGGAAGTGAGTGATTGCTCAGGTCACCCAAACAACACCTGCAATAACATTTGGCTGTCTTTTCTTAAATACCTCAAGACTTGGGTTGCTACTTAGAGGTTTGGCAACAAAAATGTCCCTACAGGGTAACAGGGTCTCTAGCTACATTAAAACTCATTGAGTGTATGGGGCAGATGTCAACTAGAATTACGTAAACTACTTTGTTGAAAAGCTAAGTTGTCACCTAGATGCTTGATCAAGATATTAAGGGACATAAATCAAGATGTACTTAGCAAGAGGTTGATAGACTTAAACAGTGTTTATACAAAGTGGACAAGATGGGAGAAGGAGGTAAATGTA
Organism: Tonatia bakeri; assembly: GCA_004024845.1. Classification (NCBI taxonomy): domain Eukaryota; kingdom Metazoa; phylum Chordata; class Mammalia; order Chiroptera; family Phyllostomidae; genus Tonatia; species Tonatia bakeri. The sequence continues at coordinate 109,621 of PVIA01000173.1, forward strand.
GTTCAGATTTCTCTTGGGAGCCTGGATGCAAGGGAAGAGCAGATTTGGAAAGGAAAGTAATGAATAATGTTCCAAAGGACATCACAAATTGGAGGTGTGAGACATCCAGCAAGGCTAGAAGACAAAAACCAGTAACAAAAAGGAAGATGAGGTCTTTACGATCACAGATACAGGAAGTAATTGCTGAGATGACATAAAACCAGGCTAAAAAATCTTGATTCCACTATATTTTAATTATGCAATCTGCCTGAACTTTGATTTCCTCATGCTTTACACATAGAAATAATACCCACATCTCAGAGTGGTGGAAAGAACAACATGAGATCACACATGGAAAGTAGCTATGGTTCTTGCCATATAAACCCGACATAAATGCCCATTTCTTTTCTTCCTCCTACTGGCTCTCGCTGCCTGAGATTTTACAGCCAACCTACGTGGCTGTAGGAACAGGATAAGGACCAAGCTTTGCTTGACACGTCCACTCTCAACTATGTTTAGGAAGTACCTCAAGGTAGTCAAGAGCAAGACCCACAGTCCAGACATTTAATCACAAAGATTAGTGCAACCTCACCTCTGAGGTCTTTACAATCTCATAAATACAGCCTACATTTAACACGGCTGTATAAATTCAACTCATCCGGGAGGAAGGAAGGTAGACCATGATCATGTATCCCTACGTGTGATTGTGGAGAAGGACGTGACTTGGCCGGTAGACCACCCTCTCTTCTGGCTCATCAGCTGGAGTTTCTGTATCTCCATGTACGAGCCCTTAACTCTTCTAATTAGCTGATTTAACAAATATTGTATTGGCTGTCTACTATGAATAGACACTTTAGGGAAGAAATATTAATGATTGATATCTTGAATTTTCATTATTAATTACATAGTGTTTGGTTTCATATTAAGAAACAAGTTGTAGATTTTTTTCAGAATAGTAATCAATGTCAGTTTATAATGCTTATGGGTTTGCTTTTTTTGAGAAAATGGAAGATTTTATCTGAAATCAGTGAGCTGTCTTGATGTTTCTTATTTTTTTTTTGCTTTTTCCTGACCAGTTACAAAAATTGCTTGAAATGTCATATAAAGACAAAGAATTCAAGCGTGCAATGGATATTGACTTGTGTATTTTTCACTAACATTTGCTGACCTTTTAAGTCAATATGTTTTGAAGTTTATTTAACAAGTCAATATAATTTATTTTAGTCTAGATTTACATTGTTTTAAATTGTCAGAATTTTTCCTTTTTTGTAAATAGAAAACTACTGCTAGACTATATTGGCATATATGTTAAAAACTAGTTTCTTTGCAAATTAGAAGTATCCTGCAATATTATGGATTTTCCAGCAGAAGCATATTTAAAATGACCCTTTGTCTTTCGCCCCTTCATCTCCTGTGCCCTTATTTCCTTTAAAGAGCTATAATGTCTAGAAAGCTGTACAAACAATTAAGCCAAATCATTTTATAAGCAGTTCTATGAAAGGCAAGAGTGATTTTTTTCTTAAAGTCCAAATGTGTAACTCAGCTTACATGAGCCTATAAGCATATTTCGCTTAAATTACATTTCCATCTGACAATATTAATTTCATCAAGGAAGCTTAGTATAAAATTAATTATAGCTATCATTTGTATTATTTCATCTTCCCTTTTCATTGAAGCTTCAATGAGAATTCATCAACTGAAGGGCATGATTCACATTTTAACAACAATAGTCATGAAAATAACCAAAACTATGTTTCTTCCCCTCCTACTAGAATTGCATAACTAAAGACTTATCTCTAAATGTCATTCGAAATGTAACAATATATTTTGAGGATCGGGGGAATGTTTCCGATGGCTATAATGAGAGCACATCTAGTCGTGTTCTCCTGCTGACAAAGAACATTTCAGTTTCATTGACTTTGGTGAATAACCTCCTGTGACTGTTTGAGAAACAAGTTCCGAGAAAGAATCTGAACATGTGTTCAAACGCCATGCTGTTGAGCGCAAAGACAAGGCTGTCGTCCTTTGTTCACGCGTCAGTTCCAGAACACTATGATTTGTAAAGAAAATGACCTCCACACTTGAGAAATCTTCTCCCCAGCCCAGGTTTCCATGCAAGTTCACTACCAGGTATTGGCCACTGGGGTTTTGTCCAGGTTGCAGGAAACAACAGCGGAGTAGCTAATAATGCCATATACTTCAGGCATCCCACTAAGGTGAGAGAATCCTCACAAAAGACGGGCTTTCTGAGGTGTCCACCGATATGGATAGTTGTAAGAAAATTAATTTTCATATCCTCAACTTCCATTTGTATTTTTTTCTAAAGCTGACCTGCCTGAGAACCCAGAAGGAGGACCTTACTTCTCCGTCCTGGCCTCCCTTTTCTTAGTTACCTTGCCCTGCAGGGCCCCCACTTCCAGAATGAAAGTCTTCCCTCACACCCATTAGGAGTGGGACTGTGGTGAAAACCTTCCAGGATGCCAAAGAACAGAGAAATTCCAAACATGGATGTCGGCAAGGCCTCCCTGGATCATCATATTCATTTCACTGATGGGGAGGCAGAAGTGAAGACAATTTTCTTTTAACAGGCTCACCTCTTCTGCCCCTGAGTTAGGTTCAAAGGATGCAGCACTTCTGAGGGAGGGTCATGGGAAAGCAAACATGGTTAAAAGTTAGAAGAGTGTCACCTTATTTCCCCTAGGTGACAATACATGGCAAGATTCCCAAGCCTTATCTATGATTCTTAGACTAATATTTGTAAAGCAGAACAAAATGAATAGCATGCTGGGAGACACCAATTCGCTGCAAATCCAGCCTCTCTGTACTTTTACCGTTCTTAGGAATAAGAGCATTTGGTATCAGGATGCCAATCAGACACTTCTGTGCCCCACCTCTCATCCTCTAGGCCCACCTGGGCACTCTGGCCAACCAGGGGCACGCACTGATGTAACCTCGGCAGCACCTCATACTTCTCACTTTCTACCCCAGGGCCTCTCTGCAGCTGCCCTGTGGGACACCCAGATGTGACACATGCACAGACCAGGAAGGGTGATGGTTCATATTCTATGAAGTGACCCTTTACCAACAGAAATAAGAGCCAAAGTGTAACAAGGTACAGCTAGGGTGGGGGGCCAAATAGGGATTTGAAATGGGGTCCAGAAAATATTAGAAAAAAAAAACATATATAGGAGGTCCTCACCCCCACAAGTCTGAGCATGGGGATGAGACACGCTGAGCAGGGTCATTGAGAGTTGTTTTGAAAAGCAACAGTTTTGCAGATAACCTCTAGAATGGTCATTTAACATATCTATAACTTTAACTGGTTTCATAGATATGTTAAACAGCTGTGGCCATGCTATGAGCCAGGTGCATGGGAGTGATTTCAACCCAAAATGTAACTGGAAGACAACTCCCCCTGGTTACAGAACCTACGTGAGAGCTTGGAGATGATTGGCTCCACGTCACAGGGCCACACCTGCATGGGCTGACTACGGCAGCCCAGCAAAGCTGGAAAAATACCGGAATGCTGGCAGCAGTGGCCAATTGCAGAAGGAGTCGGAAATGGTGCGGCAGCAGAAGATTGGCGCTGGGATTTAAACCCAGGCAGGTCAGCCATGTGGGGATCTTTTTGGGACCACACAGTTTGGGCAGAGAAGAACCACAGTCTTCTATTTCTTTTTCTGAGATATGGTACCCCAGACTGGGCAGAGGGGAAAGGAAGGACTGTGGGACTGTGCATTCATAGGTATTCTAAAGGACTTTGGGATCTCAATGAAGACATTTAAGTTCTTACTCTTAAGTTTGTATAACTCTTTAAATAAATAATCCCTTTCCTTTTCACCAATCTTCCCCTGGAGGCGGGCAAGGTGAACCTAGTACGGGGTGGGGGACCTCTGGAGCACAAGGTGGGGTCCATTCGGTAATAGTAAATCGTTCACTGCCCTGCCCCAGGTCTGTTCTGTAACAAAAGGATTAATGCTCCTGTAATATATTTCTTCAGTGGACAATTTTGAGGCATATTTCAGATGATTCCTCACAGGGTCCTTAGCAGGACTGAGTGGCAGTCATCCGCAATGGTGACACAGCTCAACCCTTGGCCTGGCTTCCTTCAGTCTTTGAATCCTTCCTTATCTCTCACTTCTATTCCCCAGGATCGGCTCTCAAAAGAAGCCACCTGCTGGCAAGCTCTTCTCTCAGGCTCAACTGTTGGAGGAAACCCAGGCAGAGTGTCTTGGTCGCATAGTTTGCATGATTCTAAAAGAAGTAAAATTTCCATGGTTATTCCTATTAAATGACAGTATATCTTTAAGGAAAAGCATGTGTAGGTAACAAGTAGATTAATGTTTTATATTTTCTTATATTATTTACCCACATAGAGAAAACATTTCATTATCGCTTGTTTTACATTAACCTCCGCATTAGATTAGCTACTGTAAACACAATTCATTTTTAATTCAGGCACAAACCTCCCACTTGTCTGCATTTGCCTGTGTTTATTTATTCCATAAACTTTTAAACTGAAGATTAAAGTAGATTATGTTATAGATTTACACCATAAATCATGCATGTAGCCTTATTTAATTCATCACTTAATGTGATGCATCTTTTAATTTAATGTATAATTTATATGCCCTAAAATTAATATTAGCCATATAGTTTTTTGTGCCAATTTTTACATATAAACTTGTAGTTTCAAAAACAGACCATCTTCTTATATGTAAATGAGACATAATGTTTCTAAAGTATATTTGAAGAAATAATTCTAAAAAACCAGTTTCATTTAATTAGCATTGTCCTTCTTTTGAATATTCAAATCTCTCTTAACTATGTCAAATATAATTATAAACGATTATTTTTCATCATAAAATAAAAATATAATTTATATGTAATAATTGTTAAGTATCATAAATTTTAAAGCTTTGAGATGGCTTCCTAGATAGTTTAAATTTGGTATTAATATATAGATCTGTGTTCAGAAATGATGAGCAAATTCTTAAAGTATATGAGTCAATTTTATGGGTTTATTTTTAACACAGTTTTATGTGATTTTAGCTCCATAAACAACAGATCTCTAAGTTAAAAATTAATAATAGCTGATAAATTATATTGAAGTCTTTTTAATACACTTCCCAGATTCTTTTGCAAACTAGCTGGTTTTCAATTCTTGCCTTTTACAAAATCCGTGATCACTATGAAGTCATCGGGTATTAAATAATTTAAAATATTATTGATTATAGATTACTATATTTTGACACACAGCTTAGACGAACTTCAAATAACTAAGTGATATTCCTAAATTAAAACTACTGCCATCCACACCAGCTTTTGTCAGCAAGTTTTCTCAGTACCTACATCTAGATTAAGAAAGAAAAGAAAGAGAGGAAAGGGAGAGAGGGGAAAAGACAGGAGGGAGAGAAACTTGAAGTTGAACGCTGTCATATTGTAATAAATAATGTGTATCTATAGACTCATAAACTGATTGGAAAAACTCCAGCTGCATCCATCTCAACAGCAGATGCATTTTTAATAGACTTTACATTTTATATTTAATAACTATCAAATTTTATAATACATTTATATGCTTGTGATTAAGTTAATACAACTAATAATTTTATACATAATTTAATGCATAAAATTGTTAGCGTTTACAGACTTATCACCAAGGGCAATAAAAACACTTTAATTTAAATTTGTGGCCACACTTTTATTGTCATAGCAGAGTGCCTCCAGGAAGCTATTTTAGAGCTCCAGGCATGAGATAATTAAGTCTCAGACTGACATGGTTTTAGACTTAGAAAACTCTCAGCCATTCCCCAAAAGAACCTGAAGGCACTGTGACAAGACCTGAGACATGAGACCAAGGAAGGAATCAAAGAGGACTCAGGAGTTTTGAGTCTGGGTACCTTGGACAATAGTGGTTTTGGGGACACAATTATAACTAGGTCATTGCTTTTATGAGGCTAATCTTGTGAGGAAGGTCAAAACTGGCAAATGTCCCACAAAGTCTTAAAAATGTGGGAAGCAGGGCGCGATGGAGCTGGTAGTCAGGGAGTTCCAGCAGGTCGTGGTGAGCTTCATTTCACCGCGGGTCCTAAGTTCTTTCTCCACCCCCTTGAGCAGTCCTGAACCAAACCAGCAGCTAGACTCTACACACAACAGTCATCTCGACATTTGGACTGATGGCCTTTCACGTCATTTTAATTTGGAAGGTCATCATAATTTTATTCCTGCTTTTCACAACATTCATTGACTAAAAGCTTAAGCGTCAACTGTGCCCAGTTTTCTCAGGAATCCTGAAAAGAAGATTCCAATTTTGTTCAATCTACATGGCTCTTCTGAGTAAAGCCCTTCCTCATGAGTTCAAATGCTGTCACAAGCACTTCCCTGCTTTCATAAGTGACTCATTCTTCAACTGCAAACATGAGGGATTGATGGGTTTTTTTCTCACAAAACGTAATGCTTTTCAAATGTATTTTTATAGTACATGTGTACATTTCTCTATGATATACCACATGACTCAAGTTTGTGATGCATTTCTCTCTCTGCAGTGACATCTGCTTATAACTAACTTCTACACATCATTTTATCATCAACACATTTTAAGTAACACAATGGCATTTTGATTTCTCGTTGAAAACATGTTAAAATTAAAATAACAAGGTAGGCTGGTACAACTTTGACATTTCAGTTGCTATAGTTTCATGTTGTTGTTTTTGTTATTGCGGTGAAGAAAACTACACTCATAGAACATGTCATGAACCATATTTTCATCTGCTCTTAATAAGTGACTCTTCCACATGGTACGTTCTACATCATAAATATATCTGCTTGACAGTGTGCTGCAGTTCCAGCCATAGTTGCTTACCGGTTTCGTTGTGTGAATCATTTAATGTTGACTAATTTTATTAAATTGTGCTAACCTTTGCCTCAACCAAACTCCAACTCTTACAATGGCCACTGGGAAGAAAAATCATTTGGCTTCTTGTTTATTTCAAGATCCTCCAAAAAATTGGTTTTTTCATCCTTATTATCACTGACTCAAATGTTTTGTTTTTCTCACCCGTTTCCTCTAATCAAGTTTTGTTTCGACTTCTTTATGCTATTTAATTAATTTAGCTCATTGCACCTCCACCTATGTCTTCTAACATCTAGTGGCACTTCCTTCCTCTCTGATTACCACATATATTTTCATCATCACTTACATCCCTCAAGAAGAGGGGAAGAAAGGGGACAGTGGCGGACGAGGACGGGGAGAGGATGGGAAAAGAAAGGAGACCCTCTGCAACCAACACCGACAGTTACGCGTTCCTCTCTGTCCCTGCGCCACTCCAAGGCCCATTCAGATGTATGTCCTTTAAATCATTTGTGCATTATTTAGCCAAAGGCATCTACTGACGACATCTACCCACACACATATTTTTCTCTTTCTTACTGTTACAGAAATGAGTTATGCCTTCCTGTGAATTAGACTAGAACTAATAGGAAGGTAAAGTTAAAAATCATTACTTTTGCCCTAAGCAATTCCATCTTTCATGGGGCCTACAGTAGACTGAAGTCCCATATATAAATAAAGAATAACATTTTGCATGGCTTTGCCAATACCACAAAATGGTTTCTTGAGTTTTAGGAATTCTTTTAGGAATGTGGAAGCAATCAACCTGAAATATCTGAAACCCCATGGCACAGCTGACTTAAATATTGTTTCTCAAAACTATTTGGAAAGCGATATCCAGGGAAACTATTAAAAACAATAATCTAAATTTAGCTTTTGACAAAAAAGTCTTTAGCCTTTTAATTTCATTGTTTCTGTATCTTTAAATTAATTTTAATTAGGAATTTCAATTTTGCTTTTTAACATACCATTTAACAGTGACAACTTTAGAGCAATAAATTTATTCTGTAGCCCATGCTATTTCTTACACTAAGAATCCTACCATCTAAAACACTATCGCTAACTCATTCTGTTTGTTTCTCTCTGGATATCAGGAGAACTGGGCACCAAGGACATTTAGTACAGCTGATAGATTTTCAACAATACATGCACAAAGGCCACACAAAATTATGAAATATTCAAGTTTTATCTCTATTGCTTTGGCCTCTTAGTTTTGAACATTTCTTCCAACTTTATTTTTTTCCTTAGGAAATGGGATTTTAAATTTTTTTATTTTAATTATTATTCAAGTACAGTTTTCTGCCTTTTACTTCCATCCCAGCCCATCCCCCCAGTCCTCCCCACCTCCCTCCTCTTTCCACCCCCCTTCTTTTTGTTCATGTGTCCTTTATACTTGTTCCTGTCATTTCTTCCAATTTTAAAATGATTCCTCTTCCCCCATCATGTGCCCTAAATACATGTCCACACCGTGTTATAACTGCCTCTCAGAAGAATATTTGAGACTAATTCACATTATGGTATAATTGATTATTTTCAATGTGTGGGCATGGGGGTAAAGGCTGTTCCAGGTGAATTGAAAGTTAATCTTTAAACTAAAAAATTAAATTTTCCACACAAGAATTTTAGATGTGCACGTGAGAAAAGATGTTTTGGGGGAGAGGACTTCCCCACCCTTATATCCTACCCATGTTTTCTGAGACGTCAGCCATGGGGCCCACCCTGCTTGGGGCCCTGCCACCCCTCTGGAAGGAGAACCCAGCCTGCATACTCCATGCCTTCTGATTTAACTGCTGGCTTTTGCCATCACTTTAAGATCTGGAACTGCAAAGAAATGATTCGTGAGGTTTTCTTTTCTTCTTTTGATTTATTTGGTTATTCAAGAAAAATGTATTGACCACCTACTATGTACCCAGATGGATACTAAGTACTATGAATACAACTGTGAACAAGAGGTTGTCTGTGGCCTTAAAGGAGATAAATCTGATGTGGGAGGTGAGAAATTGTAGCCATTTTTAAACCTCGCTTGGATCACCCGGCTGTCTGACTAACTGTAGCGATTTTCAAACCATGCTTTAAACCTGGCTGTCTGTGGACAGGCAAAAACCCACTATAGAAATAATCATGCACAGAAACAGTTTTCTGAGTGGAAGTCAGAGACGGAGTGCTCACTCTCCAATTCTTTGAGCCCCTCCAGGCTAAACCCTCCTAGGGGGAAAAAGCCTCTTTCTTTGTCTCAGTGGGTTTTTATTGAGAAAGTAGACAGTTCGTGGACTGACAATCTGGCAGAAGGGATCAAAGGGAACACGTATCTTACAAAGATGCTAACAGAGTTTCTGTTGTGATTCGGGGCAGAGATTGGAGTTTTATCATATGAAAAGACAACTGGTTTTAAAGGTTTCCTGACTGTGCCTTCAAATTCCAAGTTAATAACATCCTCCAGCAAACAGATCTCACAGGATTTTGCATATTCTTTGTGCCAGGCCTGATTACCCCAGGGGTCTGCCGTCTCAGGTCCAAGCTGGCCCCTTTGGCTGTTTGCTAAGCGCTGGAGACTCTGGCAGTAAAGAGACTTGGATTTCTCACATCTGAGTACAAAGACTCAGGCTAAGAGGGGGCAGGGATAGATGCCGATCACCCCTTCCTTTCCACAGCCCCTTCATTTATTTCCACAGTCTCGTGAGACTTATTCCACAGAGGCCTTTACAAGATCAGCCCCTGTCTTAGGTCGCTTCTCCCTGAGAAGTCTTACCCGTCATTGGAAACTGATCTAGCATTAAAGGCCAGGGACAGAACAGGTAGCGTTCATGCCAGGGGAATAAGTTTTGTCTCCTTAGTGGCTCCTGATTTGGAGGTTTCTCACTCAGCCTAAGTCACAAGGGGTCACAGCTTCCTGACACCGGGCAGGGTGGCCCCCAACAAGAAATGAGCAGCTAAATTACAATACAATAAAATTAAGGTTTTGTAAAATAAAAGGGATAGTAGTATCCTCTAGAAGTATAGAACAGCATCTAACCCAGCTTTGGGAGGTCAAGGAGAGCTTCCTGAAGGAGGTGATGGCTCAGCTGAACCCTAAAAGACTAATCAAGGTTAGCCAGGCCAAAAGAAGGAGGAAGAATGGATTGAGACGAGCAGGTGAGCAACGACTCTGGGGTGGAGAAAGGTAGTGTTTCACCTGGAGGACTACTTCCAAAACAAAGAGTGAATGGGGGTGGGGCAAAAGGGGGGGGAGGAGCTGGAAGGGAAACCAATGCCCAGTCCTGGAGGACTTCGTAAGCCACTGTGCAGAACTTGAATTTAACCCTAGGCAGTAAGAAACAATTATAGGGTTTTCGCCAGGATAATAACAGAACCAAATCCCAGGAAGTTTATTCCGGCAGCAGTGTAGAGATTAGATTAAAGATGGGCGAAAATGGAGTCAGGGTAACCAGTTGGAAGGAAGGCTGGAGGTCGGTGATACTGAAGACTTGAGCTGAAGTAAGAAAGCTGAGACGGAGATGAGCCAACGGTCGCAAGCGTTATTACTAAGTAGTAGAATCCACAGGATTGGCCATTGAGCAGATGGGGTGCTAGTCAGGAAGAGAAGAGCCAACAATGACAAAGGAACAAAGGGTCTGTCACCCCTTGATACGAAAATCCAGAAGAATAAATAGTTGAGTTCAGTTTGTGTTCCTGAAAAAAGGCTAGTGTGCACTGCTGCATGTACTACCCAACACTAGGGGGCGCCAACTGCATGGACTGCGATAAGAATGTCTCCCGTGGAAGGGTCGTGACTAGACAGTTCAAAAGTACGTGGTGGCCCAGGCTGGGGATCAGGGGCAGATTCTCACTGGAGATGAAAACTTGAGAATTATCAGCACCTACGTAGTATTTGAATCTCAAGACTAGATGAATTCCCCCACCATCAAAGAAAATAAGTGGGATAAGAGGGCCAAGAATCCAAAGAAACTCCAATATTTACTGAACCGGCAAAAGAAGAGAAACCCACAAAACACCCTTGAGAAAGAGGATCCAGTAAAAACTGAGAAACCAAGAAGAGACCCGTTACCCACACCAAAGAGGCCCTTGCAGTTTAGGTAAATTGCCACCAGGTGGAGTGGTCTCTAAATTGGAATCTCGTCTCAGAATTTAAAATTTCTGCAAATATCCTGACCTGGTATGATAAAATACACATTTTTAAATGCTACCCACATGAACATATTGGCTTTGGGTCTAACTTCAAGATCCCTTAAATATAATAAACCATCATATTATTCTTTGTTATGTAAAAATCAGACAATGAGTATTGGAAAGAGCATATTCCCTGAGTTAAGGCAATTCTGATTTCAACCCACAGGTCCAGCAGGCTGAGCTCCCTGACCTTGGCCATGTCATTTTATCTGGTTTTGCCCCCATTTCTTCATCTGCAAAATGGTGATTAGGGTATTATGTACAACACAGAGCTGCCGGGAGCGTGAGCTGTATGAGCAGAACCCCTTGTAAAGTAGTTGCTCTGCACATATTAGATCCTTGACAGTATTGCAGCTGTGACAGTCATTTTCACTATAAGAACTTGGATTTGCAAGAAGTGCTCCCCAGTTCAAGTCTTCCTCGGTCTGTGGACTTGCCTCATCATCAGAAGCCACCAGGAGGTGGTGTTGCCTCTTAGGGGATCCCAGGTCTAGGGGTTCTCAGTGCTAAGCACTAAGTTTTGTTTCCAGTATACCTCATTCCATAATATGATCATCTTACCAAAGTAATAATCTCTACAGAATAAACCTGAACCACTTCACACATGCATATTAACAATGATAAAAATGCATATGTTACTGGAAACAACACAATGAAAAACAGTGACTTGGGTACACATCACATAACTTACTGATTCCTTTAAATTGCTCTTAATTATTTCTTAACTTAATCTAGCCTTGGTTTTAATTCCTTCATGTTAATTGTGATTCATTCTTATGTTGGCAGAAAACTAATAGCCTGTGGACTGTGTGCTTAACCTAAGAATTTGGCAATGATCTCCATGGAAAAAGCCCTTGGTCCTTTTCACCTGCTGAGGGATTAAATCCCCTAATTAAGAGGTTTAGGCAAGCCACTTCAGCCAGGACTTATAAGAAAATCTTGGCATCTGGATGCTCTTCCAGTGCTTGGCCCTTTTCCATGGCATGTCTTTGTCCACACTGAGAAAGAAAATACTTGCTGGGTTCTCTGAGCCCCCTGACCCTCGACCTCTAATCAAAACCTGGTTACCAGAGTTACCCTGGCTTCCGCACAGGCACCCTGATCCTCTGTGGTTGCCACTGACGCCGCTCCGGAGAGTGCCTGCGTCCTTGTGAGTGCTTCCCCAGGCCAGGGTTGGGGCGCTCGGTGGACTGCAGTGCGTGGTATCCGGAGCACATCTAACCCTTCACTTAGAGATGTCAAACACGTTCTTTTCTCCTTCTCAAACTTGTAAACAATTGTGAGTGCTAGCACACACACAAAAATTAAGAACTTTTTAAAACAGCATTATTTTGTTGCATTTATTGGGATGACATTGGTTAATAAAATTATACAGGTCTCAATTGCACGATTCTCTAACATATCATCTGTATATAGTACTATAGTACTGTGAGTTCACCACTGCAAGTCTCCTTCATTAGGATTTATTCTCGATTCACTCTCTTCTACCTTCCCCACCCCCTTTCCCTCTGCTAATCACCATACTATTGTCTGTGCGTAGGAGTTTAGGGAGTTTTTTTCTTAATCCCTTCACCTATTCCTCCCAGCCCCACAAACCCCCTTCCCTCTGAGCACATGTGTTCTCTATTTATGAGTCTGTTTTTATTTCATTAGTTTGTTTTGTTCATTAGATTCCACACACAAAATCATATGGTATTTGCCTTATACTCTCCAGGTCCACCTATGCTGTAGCTAAAGGTAAGATTTTCTTCTTTTTTATGGCTGAGCAGTATTCCATTGTATAAATATCCCATAGTTGTTTTATCCACTTATCTACTGATGGACACTTGGGCTGCTTCCAAATCTTGGCTATTGTAAATAATACTGTATGTATTCTTTCAAATTAGTATTTCAGTTTTCTTCAAATATATTCTCAGAAGTGGAATCTCTGGGTCATAAAGCAGTTCCATTCTTAAGTTTTTGAGGTAATGCCATACTGCTTTCCACACTGGCTGCACCAGTCTGCATTCCCACCAACAGTGGACAAGGGTTCCCTTTTCTCTGCACCCTCACCAGCACTTGTTGTTTGTTGATTTATTGATGATAGCCATTCTCACAGGTGTGAGATGATATCTCATTGTGGTTTTAATTTGCATTTCTCTGATGATTAGTGATGTTGAATACCTTTTTATATGTCTATTGGCCATATGCACGTCCTCTTTGCAAAAAAATTTATTCAGGTCCTTTGCCATTTTTTAATCAGGTTGTCTGGGGGGTGTTGGTGTTGAGTTTTACAAGTTCTTTATACATTTTGGATATTAACCCTTATCAAATGTATCACTGACAAATGTGTCCTCCCATTCATGGTCTCCTTTTCATTTTGTTGATGGTTTCCTTTGCTGTGCAAAACCTTTTTGGCCTGATGTGGACCCATTCATTGCTTTTGTCTTTTGTTTCCCTTGGGCCAGTGAGATATATCAGACAATATACTGCTATAGGTAATGTCTGAGATCTTACTGCCTATGTTTTCTTCTAGGGTTTTTATAGTTTCAAGTCTAACATTTAAGTCTTTATTCCATTTTAAGTTTATTTTCTGTATGGTATAAGAAGGTGGTCTAGTTTCTTTTTCTTTCTTTCTTTTTTTTTTTTTTGCATGTATTTGTCCAGTTTCCCCAACACCACTTATTGAGCAGACTCTTTACCCCATTGTATGTTTTTGCCTCCTTGGTCAAATATTAACTAACCGCATAGGTGTGGGTTTGTTTCTGGGCTTCTGTTCTGTACCATTGATGCATATGTCTGTTTTGATGCCAGAATTGTGCTGTTTTGATTCCTATGACCTTGTAGTAGAGTTTGACAGCAGGTAGCATTATTCCTCCAACTTTGATATCCTTCATCAAGATCACTGTGGCTATTTGGGGTCTTCTGTGTTTCCACATAAACACCTGGAATATCCATTCTAGTTCTGTGAAATAACGAGGCAATGGTGCTATGGGGAACATGGGTGAGCCAGACAGACCCCTCTCCTGCCCTCAGGACTCCTGCAGTTGAAAAGAAAGGAATGAAGATAAACTGAGTCCTCCACCTAAGTGCTTCATTTCACCGTGATAAATGCACAGAGCATGTTATGGAAGTGTTTCCCAGAGAGCAGCTGGAAAGGGCTATTTCTCTTCCCTTGGCCTTCTTTCCTGTTTCTTCTTCATCGTCAACATGATGAATAGCCAGTAGTCAGTACAGTTGAGTAGAATAGATAGTACAGTAGTTTCAGTTCGTTGCCCCTTCCTCCTCCCAACCTCTAATTATCTTAAAGATGGGCCTTTCAGATCCAGATAACTGCAGGGTTACTACTGTGAGCGCCTTTGAGCTGACACCTGTGGGAACCTTAGCTGGTTCTCTCCAAAAAAGCAGGACTGCAGCTCATAAAGCATGCAGAACCATCTCACACCAGTTGGGATGCCTATATCAAACATATACACACACACACATATGTATATATATATGTATATGTGTAATTATATATATATCTGTGTATGTATATGTGTGTATGTGTGTATATATATAAAACCGTAAGTGTTGGCATGGATGCAGAGGAACTGGAGCCCTTGTGTACTGCTAGTAAAATGTAAAATGGTACAGCTGCTGTGAACAAACAGTATGACAGTTCTGTGAAAAAAATGAGAAATGGATTTACCAAATGAAAAGCAGTCATTAAAATTATGTTTGTAGAGAATTTATAATATGGTAAAATATATAATAATAAACACAGAATTCAAAAATGTTTAATTTGTATGATCAAAACTAGAAAAAAAAATAAGCAAACTCCCCCAGCCCCCAGAAAGGACACTGGAGGAAGATAAACCGAAACATTAACAACTATAGACTAGACAGGCTGATGGTGAGACTCTGGATTTTTCATTTCCTCACATTCTACATTTTTTTAAATGTGCTGAATACTTTGATCATGTAAACAACCACACTTTTATTTAAGACATGACTATCACTTCCAACATTTTACCCTCCTTCTGTAAGATATCACCAGAAATACAGGTCATAGAACAAAGTATAAGTGTGTCTGGTTCTAAACGCATTTTCAAGGCCCTGGTGGTTTGGTTCTGAGAAGCCCACCAAGTCTGGAGCTGTCCCTTCCCTCTGCAATACGACAATTTGAAGATTCCATTATTTTCATAAGAAATCCAATATAGGGCAGTAAATAGGGGTTATTTGATCTCTGACTCTGGAAGATATTGTATAATGTTCATTAAAAAATATTCAGAACCAGACATAAGTAAGGTAAGACATGGATAAGAACCCAGAACATGGGTAAGAACCCAGGACATATGTCCTGAGGCTTAAACTTTATCTGTAAAGTTGAAGTGAGAAACTCTAGGAGTTTAACAAAATTAATCTCTGTCCCCTCCTCCCTTGCTTTAGATTTACTGAATTTCTTTGGCCAGGGGCCACCCACACCCTCTGTTTTCTGGTGAGAATTTATGTTGGCTTGCTTTTCTTGGTTCCATTTGTTTGCTAACAGTCGCCAGCTGTGCAAGCTCCCTCTATAATTCCTTGTAGCATTTTTTAAAAGAATAGGGCCTCTAATGCAGGGTTTTATGATAAGGTCTCAAGTTCCATGTAAAGTGGAAATTTTTCAGTACCAAGGCATGCCAAGCAGGGTGGGGCGGCTCAACTCCAACTGACCATTTATAAGCCTAGAAAGATGTCATTCTGTTCTCGTAAGTCAGGTTTCTCTGAAACTGTCACACCCCCAAGGGGAGAAATGCTTGTCGTTTTCTTTCTAGCATTAACATCTACAAGTCAAACCAGCAGCTGTCCTTGGCTTTTCTTGAAAGCTTGTCAAAATGGGAAGTTCAATTCCTAATAATATTCCTTAATAGTCACCACTGCATTTTATAATAATCTCGACGTGCAGATCTCTGGGTATTTTGGTTTGGTTGCTGTTCCTTATCTGAAAAAAAAAGAAGTGATAATCTTTTTATTATAACTTTTTCCTCATACTATCAGAGTTCAAAGTGTTGCTATTGCTGTTTGTTTTAGCTTGGCTTAATTTAAACAAGAAAACGCTTGACTTCTTGGAGCCGAAGGTAGAAAGGAGGAGAGCACTTACATTGACTATGAGACATTAGCTTCATTCAAATGCAATGGGTTTGTCTTTTCATTCAGTTTTCACAGCAATCTAATAATTTTGAAGATGAGAAAGGAGCAGCTTAAAAACAGATATCATCTGTCCAAACTGAGGTCATACTGCTATTAAATTAAGTCAACTTGGAAATCAATTTCTATTCCAAAATCATGCTTTTCAGTTCTATCGTTGTTTCCAACAACGTAACACAAGAGAAAAGCAGCATTTTTGAGCAGTTCTGATATCCCAAATATACTATATTAACTCCTATAACCCTTACCAAAACCTGTGCCAGAAGAAATAGTCCCCCCCATTTGTGTTTAGAAACTGAGGCTCAGAAAGATCAAATATTTGCTTAACATGACATAGTTCACTGAAGACGGGTAAAGATTTAACTGCAAGTCTGTCACCGAAGTTCCCACTTTCTATGGCATCATCTGAGTCACGAATGAGAACATCTTAATGATAAGGGTACCATGAATGTTCTCATTTCACAGGGGAGAAAAATATGGTTTAGAAACATTAAGTAACTTGTCCACAAGTCTATTAAATATGCAAAAAAAGAGATTAAGACCCAGGCAGTCCGACTTCAGTACTCTAACCACTTAATGGACTATCTCCCCAGAAACACTTTTAAATAATCTCTGTTCCAACAAAAACAGGGGAAAAATTTCCTTAGGTGTGCAAGATACAAAATGTAAATTTTAAAAAAGAGAGAGAGAAGAAGGAACTATCTGCTAAACTAGGAATTTGGGGCTCCTCCACGAATAGGTGGAACAAATCATTCATTGATATTCGCAGAAATGTCCATTAGTTTATTGTCTCTTTTCTCCTAATTGTTGCACCAGTGAAACCTTGCAGCTTCAGAGGAAAAGGAGGATGATTCTGGAGCTGTATAAATAAGGAAATTGTGTAATGAACTGTGTGGGCGGTGGTAAGACTTTTAGCAACCAGGCCTTCAGCTTACTCATCCTCAGCGTTCTGGATCAGGGGAGAGCTCTGTCAGATGAAGGAATGAGCCCTCCTTCACACTGGAGGCCGGGGCCATTGACCTGCCGTCAGCAGGGCATGACCTTGCCGGTTCAGTAGTGGTGATGGATCTGTACCCATCTCTGTGCGCTCACAGGCTCCTCGCTCACTGTGAGCTACGAGGAGTCCTCCAAGGGCGCTGGGATTCAAGGGGCGGTGCCCTCATGACACATGAGATTAGCAACAACCATAGCTACCTTGGAGCCTCAGACGGAGGAAAGGCACGTTCCCATGTAAATTTAAACTCTGTGAGTGTGTGACCCAATTTCTCTCTGGCTTTGTCTGTGCAATTAAGAGCAGAGATAAGGAACTATTATAAGAGGCTGTGTTTTTAATGTCAGCCACAGCTCTTGTTTCCAAGAATAAGATAGAACAGAGAGCTCAAGCAGGGTGCCCTGAGCCTAGCCTGAGACAAGTTCTTTTTATGGATAGGTGTTAAATTTATGTGCCTCCAACTCCTGTGCTTTATAACAAGGCCATCCAGTCTGCATGCCCTGATAGTGAGACAGATGCCATATTTCCTTCTGGTGGGAGGGGAGGAGGCAGAAGAAGGGAGAGACAGCCTTATTATGCGAAGGAGCTGTAATGAAGGCCGCTCTTCCCCACTGCAAGTGGCCTTTTGAGAAGATGAGTAGTGAAGGAGAGCACACAAAGAGCTAGATGCCTATTTGTCTAATAAAACCTGATTACGAGCAACAGGTGCACTAGCATATAAACCACCTTGGAGTCATCAAGAAATTCTAAAGAAGGCTGCATCAAATTGCAAATGATATGACTTTCGTCTAATGATAGATATTAATTATACAGGGAAGATTGCAATAGGCTCATAAAATGGGTGTCTGCATCCTCATTATTTAGTATTTCATGCCATGATGATAAAGTAATAATGACAGAATAATAAACAAGCTTCTTATTTATTTATTTCCCTCCTTGCCAACTAGACTTTGAAAGTCAAATCACAAAGTTTGGAGAAAGTGGGTAAAAGACTTCTAGAACTGTCTCCCAAGGGCAAACAGAGAGGTCAGGGGTGAGAAGTGCAAGGAAGAGAGGTGGATAAAAATAAGTAAAGAAGACTTGTTTTTTTCTATGATAACTCCTAAAATTGTATTAGAATTAAGATGGCAATTTTTTCTTGCTGGTCATAGTAGCATTTTGTTGATACGTTTAAAAACAATCAAACACTTTTAAAGGACAGTTTCTTTACATGACATGGAGTGAGGGAACAACACAGAGAAGGAACACGTGAGGTCCAAGGTCGTGCACGCAGCAGCACCTGTCACTTGCAGAAGTGCTAAAGGCTCCGCCCATCCATGAGACCCTAGTGAAGGGCAGAGCCAGGCTGTGGGAGATGAAAAGTGGGTGGAAAGAGAGCTGGAAGTGGGGAGACCGGCAGCAAAGAGAAGTGAGGGCAGGACGTGGTGGGTGGAGCAGCAGGAGGGAGTGGTACTGGAGGGAATGCCAGGAGCAAACAAACCCGTAAATGCAGCATGCTGAGAGACTGCAAAGATCCTTATCATAACAATTTATTACATTGCACCTCATAAAAATGAAGGGTAATTGGGAAGGAGGCACGGGAGACTGGGGAGACAGGAGCAGCAAAGATCCTAAAACAACCCTCTTGGAAGAAGCTCTGCCCCGAGTACCCCGTTTGCTTTCACACAACATAAATCTCCTCGCCCTTGCCATCCAGCCTACCTCCGGCCTGCGGGCCTCTTCAGCATTTCTCAGTGCTCCGAACCCTGCTCAGGCCAGCGTTTTCATAGATGAGGTTTTCAAAACATTGGCAAGTGTTGATTGCTCTGACTCAACTTTTTGTTGTTGTTGGTTCTAAGGGAGAAGTTGAAGTAAATACTCTCTTCTATTTCAAGGAAAAATAAAATAATTTGATTATTTACCCACTCTCAATTTTTTCCTTGAATACTCTGTCTGGGGACAAAGCCAAGGGAGTCATATTAGGTGTTTGTAAGTTACATTATTTGTGTACAGATTCAGTCTCCTCTGGTTCATATGGGTAGTGATGTGAGTGTGGGAAACCAAGCTGGAAAAGGTAGATGGTGGATGAATGTGGAAAACCCTTTAAGCTAGATTCCCACTAATTCAGAAATTGTGATAAATATACCTTTCATGTACTTCTTTTAAATGGCCAGGAAATTAAAAATGTAAAAAATAATTGAGAAAAGCACTGTTTGGCCTCTTGCAGCAAACAATACCTCACCTCGCTCAGCTATCAACAACTATCCATGCCTAAGTTTCAAATGGGCAAATCATATCCTATTTTTAATAACACAGTCATGAAAGTAGCCAGTGGTTGACTATTTTTCTTTTAAAAAATTTGAACCATCAATCTCTTATTTATAAATAAAATAAAAAATCTGGTTAGATAAAATTCTTTGTTCATTTAAAAGCACATAGTCTAGATTTATATGCAATATGTATGTTGCTGTGTTCTGAGATTAAATTTGTATGTAGCTTGTAGTTACCTTATTCTGGAACCTGGGACACTATATCTCAAGCGACAAAGTCACGTCATTCAGGAAACTCCCAAGTTCCCTGACCTTCAGTTAGATGACTGCAGATTAAAAAACTTAATCATCCTGTGGAACACTAGTTTTTATATCCCCATAGAATATTTTCACAAAAACAGGTGTCAAGATGATTCAGGGTGATTACATCTCCTGAGTTGTCAAAGGAACAACCAATATGACAGAGGCGTGACATTATGACATACCTCACTCCATCTTCACATTCTTAAATATACAAATGGAGAAATCCCCCACATCACTGATAAAGCCTCTCACTTCTCCGTCTGAACTGCCCAGTCACCCACTGACCTACCTGGAGTCTGGAAGATACGTATGATAAGAAAACTTCCCCTGAGCCATCCCTTACGTGAGACTTCAAGAAGGAAAGCGGAGGTCATATCTCTTTCCACAAAATTTTGCCTGGACTCATTCAGTCACACTCACTGACTCATTTGTTCCATGAATACTTACTGGGTAATCTTACCTTCATAGGAACTAGAAAATGAAATATTAAACTCCCTTTCCCCTGAGGGATGTGTGTCTGGAGGTTCTGGGTTGGGGGTGGGAAAGTGAAGCAAGCTTTGAATGGAAACAAACACAACCTAAGACAGGATATAAGAAAAATAGGAAAAGAGGTATGTCTGTGTCCTATCTTTTTTTATAAGGCAGTAAAACTGGGTAGAGAAGAAAAATCACCCCTCTATGGGGACAATTCAGAAAGCTTTAGAGAATATGGGAGTTGAGACGGATTTGCAAAATTGTTTTTCACTTGAGATAAAAGGGAGCTAGTTCTCCAGGTGTGAGTAACATGGGGAGTGAGGAAATTGACTTGGGAAACTGGAAATATGGGGTGGTGGATGTTAAGACAGCGCCTTGAGACTTAGGTACACCAAGACAAACACAAGTAGGTGAGTGTGGAAAAGCAGCTAAACTGTTTATTCAATGGACATTTGTCAAAAATCTGTTATGTACCCAAAGTACTGGGGATAAAATTTATATAAAGACTTTTCTACCCAAAGTGAGCCCCGTAGGCCAGCAGCATTAGCATCACCTCAATCTTAATAATTTCAGACCCTACTCCACCCCTAAAGAGTCAAAGTTGCATCTTAACAAAATCCCCATGTGACTAGCACACAATTAACTTTGAGAACCACTGGTATGACATGTTGTCCGTATTTAAGGAGCCTCCGTGTTATTGGAGGAGACAAACAAGCAAACTATTAAAGGCAATGTGGTGCGATAAATGTGTAAGCGAGAAAAGTGCAAAGAACGGGAGCAGGCTGCAAATCAGATGAATTGCGTGGAGAAGGGGAGGCCCACGGGGGAGAGAGGAATGCAGTTGTGTAGCTGCGTCACCAGCGGTGGACACAGGTGCCCCACACGGTCTGGCTGTTCACCAATAAAGAGAAAGAAGACTAATTTTTCCCAACTGCCTTTGTGTACCACGCTCTACTAAATCAATTATTTCATTTACTCCTTCCTCACCACTTCTCTGGTACAAGCTACCACCATCTCTTGCCTGCACTATGTAGCAGCCTCTCTGCTGGCTGTTAAACCCCATCCAATCTGCCCCCTCATCCTGACCCCATGTATTACACTGCAGCCAGAATCTTTTCAAGACGTAAGTCTGGCTTCATCACCCACCTGCGTAAAATTCAATAGCTTCCCAGACTCACTCCTTACTTCAGTCTGTAAAGCCCTGCTGACAGCTTCTGTTGCATCTCCCTTCCCGAACCTACTCAGAAACCTCTGGTGCCCTCCGCTCCAGCCAACAGGCCTTTTCTCTTGGTCTCTCACACTCTTCATACCACCTCCTACAATAGGCAGTTTGAGCATGTGGCTGCCTTTGTGTAAACACTTCCCTTCCCCCTTCAGCTACGCTGATGCCCGTGCACCCTGCAGGCCTCAGCTTCGTGAGCTTCCGCAGGGGTGGCCTGCACAACCTCCCTCACAAGGTTACACCCGCTACTGCAGGGCTCCTTGGCAGCTCTTCTCACGACTGTGACATCATGTCACCTATGTGACCAATTAACTGTCTTGGCCCCAGTTAAACTGTAACCTGCACCACGTCCAAAGAGCTACTGTTTTGTTCACTATTTTTCCCCCCTTAGGACGGTGCTGCTCCACAGTCATCACTCAAATATTTGTTTAACTAATCAACCAATTAACATAGAGAGTATTACTAAATAAAAATGCCGATGGTCACATTTTGGCAAAAAGTCAGCATGAAACGTGACAGAAGAATTTAGGGCATTGAGGGCTAAGAAATTATCATGAATTTTGTGCTCAGGACTCATTGATGGTGGCTCAGCAGCTTCAGCACAGCAACACACCAAACTGGATGAGTTCAGTGGTGAAGAAAGGGATGCGGGGATGTCAACAATATGATTAACAATGAAGGATGTCCAAAAATTAAGAGCAAAGCTCTAAGGAGATAGCAAGGTCAAAGGAAAGGCTGAGTTTATAGTAAGAAACACTTGCCACATTTGTTGGAAGAAGAAGGAGCAAAAATAGAACAGAAAACTGAAGTGGAAGCAGAAAGGTGTGTAATCAGTGGAACAAGAGGACAGAAGAGAAACACGGGTGGAGAAATCGCCCTTGAAAAGGAAGAGTAACTCATACTCCTTTGAAACAAGAAGGAAGGGGGTGAAGGTGAGTAAAAACACAGAAAGTTTGATTTCGAGAAGATGAATGGTCTCAACCAATCTCTCATGATCCCGCCATTACCCTTCCTCCTGGGTAGGCTTTGGGACATTCCTTAGAGAGGGATGATTGCTCAGTATACTCTTTGTCCTCATTTTAGCATCTATGTTGTTTTCTCTGTCTCTTTTCTTTTAAAGCCCATCCTTTCTACTTATCACCTTTGTTACCACCGCCAACCAACAGACAGGTAAGTCTGCAGATTTCTGGGATTCAGCCCTGGTTTACCGTCACCCACTTCACCTACTTCTGTGGACTTTATCACCCCAAAAATGATCCTTTCAACCCTGTAGTCTAAACCCCTACAACTAAATCCCCTACTGAAACTTTATCATTCATTTTTTAAGTAAACAAACATTTATTGAAATCTACTCTACTCCGGGTTTTGTGCTAGGGCTTGGAAATACTGATACAAAGATGAATGAAATAATATTCTCTTTCGATGAGGTGACAGTCAAGCACACAAAGAGAGAGTTATTTTTTAGTGGTAAAAACTGATAAGATCATATAAAGAAAGTGTGTAAACTGAGGGTGGAGTGGAAGAGTGGTGAATTCTGTCTTGAAGATCTTAGGAGACACTTCACTGCGAAAGTGGCATATTCAGTCTCTTGGACTCAAGGATAGAAAGTGGGGCTACCCCAGATTTCAGTTTAGCCATAGGAGTCCGTGAACTGAGAATATAGTGAGTGTTCACCACAGAAGGGCAGAATTCACTCTCTCAGGAAGCATTTACTGAGCATTTAGTGTGTGACAGGCACTGGGCAAAGACAAAGACAGGGACTCACTCACAGGCCAGTGGATGATCTACTTTGACCTTTGGCAAAATTATGGAGGAAAATTGTAACTCTTTTGCCCTCCCTACCCCTGAAACTCTTCTTCCTCACCTCCTCAGTGCTCATTGAGATTCAAAAAGTAGGTTGGAGAAAATACATTTAGTTTCCCAAGATATGGCTAAATAAAAAACTTTTACATATGTCCAGGCTTTAAAACCCATCACCAGTGACAAAACAAAGGAAGGCAATAGCATTCTCATTTATCTTCTCCAAAAAGGATTGAGCTCAAAAAAATAATAAATACCATAACACACTAGTAAGTGCACTTATTGGACAATTAACTGCATTCCAAACTTTGTGATAAGTATTTTAGATGCATTATATCTTTTCATTTGCACAGTAATTCTATGATGTAAGAATAATTAACTGGGTTTCACAGAAAAGAAAACTAAGCCCCATACTGTTAGTAAATAGTGCTTCAGACTTTCCCATCTGTGGCTGTGCTTCTTCCAAGCACTCAATCAAGCCCATTTTAACTGAATTTCAGATAAATTATGTTAAAGCAAAAAACTGTCTCAGGCCTTAGTTAGAGATGGCCCTCTCTAGAGGTTTCTCCACTTTAGAGCTAAACATGTTCAGATAAATAGCTCACTAATGTCATCAGCAGAGATACTTTAGACTAGCAGGGTCTTCCCAGAACGCCTCCAGTGATCTCAGTTAGGGCCACCCAGAAGGGAACTGCCATCACACCCGCGCATAGAACAAACCCTTATGCTGTGGTTTCAGTAACCAAAAATATTATAGATACAAATATTTATCTTTTTTGTTATTAATGACATAAAATGCTTTATTTCTAATGGATTTTTAGTAGATCTTCGAGACCTTCCTTCTGTCCAGTTCCCTATAATTGCTGCTTCTTGTCACTCCTCAAGCAAATGCCTTGACGTTCTAAAGTCACCCATTCTCAAGACATGAGTTGTTTGGTAATTGGTCTACCCAGAGAGCACTGTGGTAGACACAGTCATGATCCCCTGAAGATGTCCATGTCCCAACCCCTGGAGCCTGTGACTATTGTACCTTGCACAGCAAAAGAGACTGCAAATGTGATTATATGAAGATTATTGAGATGTGGTGATTATCCTATGATATCTGGGTGGTCCCAATGCAGTCACAGGGGTCTTTATAAGTGAGGTAGGAAGACGAGAAAGTCAGAGTCAGAGAACTGCTGGCTTTGAAAAAGGTGGAAAGGGCCACAGACCGAGGAATGCAGCCTCTAGGACCTGGAAAAGTCAAAGTTGCCTCAAACCTCCTGAAAGAACACAGCAACCCTGTCTGCATTTTGATATTAGCCCAGTGAGGCACACAAGGTCTGTCCAGAAAAAGTCCAGCCATTGTTAATGTAACGAGAATGGTTTGCATGACATTGATGTAACCTGGCAGCCAGGAGAGTGGACTGGAATGTGCGTGTGTGAACACTGACGACTTCACTGTGCTAGTCAGTGGGGACGGTGGACTCAGTAGACTCCATGGAGTAAGCACATTGTGTGGCCATTGCATTCAAAATGACTAACTAAGGAGAGCAAATCTGCATCAGATTTGTGTTAAGCTAGAACATTCCTCCACAGAAACTATTTGGATGATTCAGAAGCCTACAGCTATGAGCAACTGGTGATTGACAGCTTCGTCACAACAACGAGCCTGCTCATGCATCATGTCTCAGGCCGAGTTTTTTGCGAAACATCAAATTACCCAGGTGACTCAGCACCTCTACAGCTCAGATTTGGTGCCATGTGACTTCTGGCTTTTCCCAAAACTAAAATCACCTTTGCAGGGAGAGATTTCAGATCATTGATAAGATTCAGGAAAATACAATGGGGCAGCTGATGGCAACTGGGAGAACTGTGTGAGGTCCCAAGGTTCCTTCTTTGAATGGGATTGAGGCATCATTGTCCTATGTACAATGTTTCTTGCATCTACTTCAATAAATGTCTCTATTTTTCCTATTATGGGGCTGGATACCTTCTGGACAGACCTCATATATCGTACCTTTGACCTCCAGAATGAAAAGATAATAAATTCATGTTGTTTTAAGCCAATAAGTGTGTGGCAATTTGATACAAGAGCAGTGGAAAAACCAGTTCAAACACCCTTTATTCCTTTCTTTTTTTGTCTTTTCTGAAAGACCTGAAGATATGTTAATTAATTTAAGAGAGAGGGGCAGGGAGAGAGGGAGAGAGGAAGGGAGGGAGAGGGGTAGAGAGGGAAAGGGAGAGATATCAATACGATAGAGAAACATCAATCAGTTGCCTCCAGTATGTGTCAGGGAGACAGGAATGGAACCCACAACCTAGGTATGTGCCCTGAACAGGGATTGAACCTGCAAGCTTTTTGGTAGATGGGATGACACTCCAACCAACTCACCTATCCAACCAGGGATCTTTTTGTTTTCTTCACACCTTGTTATTGGAAGCGCTGTATGCCACATAATGTGAACTGAACATCAGAGTTACCAGTATATAAGCAGCCTCAACTTCTCTGTCTAAGGTACTGCCCTGGTAGCTTTAGAATGCAGTCGATTGTAGTTCTTCTCAACCTTGAGAGTGTATCAGAATCACCAGGCTGGGTTACTAAAAACCGAGATTGCTGAGTTCTCTATCCACAGAGTTTCCAATCTTGCTGTTTTAGAATGGGGTCTGAGATGTATTTCTAACAACTTCTCATGCTGCTGGCCTGCAGACAACACCTTGGGTTGGGGGGACAACACTGATGTAGTCTTTGCTGGGGCATACATAATTTATTACATGAGAGAATCGCAACTGTAACAGGCACTTTACCCCATGGGTGAATAAAACGCGGCAGGACTTAGAATGGATGAGGATGACACTAAACCATTAACTCAGAGAATGGGTACGAATCTGTTATTCAATATCTACCTTAGCATTACCATGCTTGTGAATAGTTCTTTGTTTTATTATTGAGACACAATTGACGCAGAACATCGTATTGGCATACAACATAATGATCAGTTCTCGAATGAATGTTGTGACAGTAATTTCTCAGTCATTCAATTACTATTTATTGCCTGCTTCCTTTGTTCATTTGTCCACACTGTTTTTAGTGGTCTTTGGGGGAAGATACAGCAGTGAACCAAACAAGCAAAATTTCTCTGTCCTCATGGCAGACTGAGGGAAATAAAAATAAACTCAATAAGTAAAGGATGTGAAATGTCAGGAAGTAACCATTGCTGTGGTGGGGAAACAGCAGGAAGGAGAATCAGGGCTGGGGAGCAGGTTGTAAATTGAAAGAATGAATGGAGTGGCTTTTCCTGCATCCCACCAAGTCCTCCTCAACTTATTCACAGAGAATGTAGAATGTATTCCCTGAGGTACCATCTGCAGTGCTGCAGACAAACCAAGATTTACCAACAGAGGGAGGACACATGTGGCTTGTGTCGTCCAGGAGTTTACAAGCAGCAGGGTCAATATGGGGGGTGGGCAGACCTAGTGCTTGACTCACTGAGCCCACCTTCCGTCACCAAGAACCTTCATGTCACTGCAGACAACACTTAAACCATTCTTCAGGAGTCAGTCCAGGCACCCTGAGGGAGCCAGTGGAGGATACATCATCTCCCTTCTCATCTTGGGGACAGTACCTTCTGAGATTTAAAAAAAAAGGAGAGAGAAGAAAGTTAATAATGTTTCTTACATTTTCACTTTATGTATGAATGAGTATCTTTTCACTTTCAAAGGCCTTCTATATGTTATTTTACAGAATCAAAAAGAGAGGAGGAATTTAAAGAACTGATTCACTTTACAGCTCTAGACTGAAAACTACTTATTCTCCCCAAACAAGTGGATGGAAACTAAAAAGATCTTTGAGGCATCCCAAAGGAAGACATTAAGAAGAAGAAGATGATATGCACGTTTTTAATGTTCGATAAAGTAGTGATGGAGCCAATTAAGTTGTTCAGGGGTGCACCCCTTCCACCTGAGGCTCTCTCAAGAACAAGCTTGTCTATCTGCACACACAGCTAAACACAGAACACAGAGTGTCCTGTTTGTCTGCACAGTGAATCTGACTCAATAAAGTGATTCTTGGTTTCTCTTCCGAGTATTGTGTCTACTTGCTCAGAAATACTGAAACTTCTTCCCTTAATGTACTGGCACAATATAATCACAATACTTAGAAAGGTTCTTCTAAGGTAAAAGCAAATACATACATATTGTTTCTTCTTGTTTTGTTTTTTTTAATTGGTTCCTATTTTTAATATCTGCTCTTTCCCTAAACTCCTTCTAAACATTAGTTCTGAAACTCTCATGTGCATCAGAATCACACAGAAGTTGGTTAAAACCACCTGCTGGGCTCTGTCGGCAGTTTCTGATGTAGTAGGGCGGGGTGGGCCCTGAGAATTGCATTTCTCCCGGAGCCCCTGATGATGCTTATGTTGCTGGTCTGGGGACCATGCTTGGAGAACATCTATTCTAAATAGAATTGAGTCGACAAGTTGAACCTGCTCTTGTGGATGATTGTAAGAACCAATCCACCTGAAGAGAGTAATAAGTAAGCATCTTAGTTTCTCCTCCAGGAAAAACAAGCCAGTCAGATATAGTCTTCTAACCGATATCTCTTTCATCAATTACACTGCTTTTCCCTCAATTCTCTGGGTAAAAAAATCACTGTATAAATATAGAAATTAAAATTGGACACCATATGTTCATAAGGGCCTAGTAAACAGTGAATTAAAAGGAAATAGCCTTCCCCAGCTCTTTGCAAATAGCCCAATGGTTTAAAAATATTCAAGCTATCATATCAGCTTTTTAAATCAAAGCATAATATTGCTTATGAAAGACCTCACTAGGCTACTTACACTGGCAAGCAAAAAATACATCGTTCAGATTTTGTTTCTTCAATAAACACATGGAAGTAAAGAGCTGGTTTTCTTTTTAATATGTTACATTAGAATATTTAATTTTTAAAATTTACATTCTCAAACCACATTTTAAAATAAGGGTTAAAATTGCACAAAAAGCAAGAAAATTTATTTTTTAACTGATAAACTAAAATGAAACAGGACTCTCACAGCAACTAATAAAGCATGTCTTTTAACATTTGTAAATTCAGTAGATGCCACTTTAATACAATGTAGAAGTGTATATTGGTCTTCAGTTCATTAGTTTTAGTATGCCCTGTTAAAATATCTTACTTGCATTTTTGTATCTGCCAAGATGTCAGTTCTGACATGATTCTCTTCAGGCGAAATGTAGTTGGCCTTTTCTCATTTTTCGCTGACACAGAAAATAAACAATCTCTTAACATCATTTAGGATAATGCTATCTGAATCATAGCAAGTTCAAGTATAAATGAGGTGCGCATGTTAAGTCATCTGCAGAAAGGTACAATTTTACAACTGGCTGAATTAGTTCAGGGCATGAAAATTTAGCAGCCAAACTAACCAATTCTAGAAGCACATCTGACTGTAGAAAAATTTCCAAATACATAAAAACAACCAGCCTTTAATATCCTCATTTCCACTTGCACATAACATTTGACTTCAGTCTAATATATATGCAAGTTGCTTCCTGCAATGTTAAGCATTAACTATAACGCACCCTTATCTAGAATACATTTGATGATCTGGGTTGGCCATTAAAATATTTAAATTGCGCACTTAAGTACAGTTTAGAAAATTATATTCTCTACATTTGAAATAACCATAAATAAAACTCTCTTTAAATTATTATGGAAGAATAATGCTAAATGAAAAAAGCAGAATACGAAATTGAATCTACTGTGTAATTGCGACTGTATAAAATTGGTTATGCATGCAAACAAGATCGGGGAAAAAATGGAAAATATAAATGACTGATTTGTTAAGGAAGTAGGTTAGAGGAGTGTCTTTTAAAAAAACACTCTTATGCTGCTTATAAAGTTATTTGTATAATTCTCAAAATTATTAAAATTATTTTTGGAATGAAATTGTGTTGTCTCCTCTTGGATGGAACACTTTCTTATTATTGATGGTGATTTAAATTATCAAAACATAGGAAAGCTAGTTTGAGTGTTAGAGAAACAGTTGCTATCTTCTTTCCCTCAAAGAAATTTATTTTTTAAAGCCCATGATGTTACTGTAGATATACTAAGGCATATTCTTTACACAGACATTATTCTTGCCATTCATCACTAATTACAATTATCAAAAATACTAGTCTTTCAACCAGAAACAATCATGAAGTCATAATAAAGACAAATGAACTAAATTACTGATGAAGCTGAAAGTTGCAGTATTTTGATTAAACAGCCAGCAGGAATTGAATTGTCAGACTAATTAACTCAGGGTCAAGCTACTGCTGAACCAAATGCCAGAACTATCAAAATCCAATACAGGCTATGCCCCGTTACTTCACTAAGACTATGTATTTGTACTTAAGAGTAATGATCTGATATCTTAAAAAGTTCAACTCAGTAAAATAACTGCTTGTTGAAAACTATTTGTGCCAGGGCTGTTGTCAGCAAATCAGACAAGTTCTAACAGTCAAGCTAGGTCTGCTCAGTTCTGAAGACTAGGGGTGCCAGCATTCTACAGGACTGCACAAGCGGGCTTGGGAAGGGTCTCAAGTCTAATGTTCGTATCCCTGACCACAGCACAGAGTGAGAAACAGGGGCGACCTGAGGCCTCGGGAGGCCCCAGCGTCCCTTTAAGAATTTGAGATTAAGCTGATAGAATATTGGTAAGGATGCAGGCAGAGGCGAAAAAGCCCCTGAGGAGGCACTGGCCAGTGGACTAAGTTCTTCTTCCCCAATGTGTGCACCTCCTACAAGCCCCGACATTCGTCCCCAAGGTAAGATGATGAGCACTGGAACCATCCCGGCCCAACTTGTCTCCTTCCTTTCTCAGTTCTCTTCATTGCTCCCATTCCCTGTGCTAGGTATTAGTCCATCATACAGATCTTTAGCAAACTTAGTGGAAGTTACTAGCTCAAGGTACTAAGTATTAGTGCAATTTCTTAAGAATAATGTTGATCATCCACATCTCCCTCTTCAAGAAAACTAACAATTAACTAAAGTAGATTTGTTTGCTTCCATTTAAGTGAAAGGGGGGCTATCTAGGAAAACCGATCAATATACTGCACACATTAAATCAGATAAGATGCAGTGGGACCATGCCTTTCAAGGACACGTTAGTGGTTCTCAACTGCAGCAGTATTGTCCTGTTGTCACAAACCAGGGGGCAATTGTCGCAAAGTAGGGGGAGACTACTGGCACCTGGTGGGAAGAGGCCAGAGACGCTGCTAAAATATTCTACAAGTTCTCAGAATGACCCCCCACAATTAAATAAAATTATTCAGGTCAAAGTGTCAGCAAGGTCAAGGTTGACAAGCCTAGGAATGTATACATTCATGACAGCTTATAATGTGCATATCTAAATCTGAATGATCTTGCATCAACAAAATAGCCACTCATTCAGCCACAATGAATAAATACTCTCTTTTAACAGACTGTCCAGTTTTAAAATAACTCAGTATTTAAAATAACTATTTAAAATAATTCAGTTATACAGAATTTGAACAGCCTTACAGAAATGTCCCCATGGCCCCTGCTCTGAGCTATAACTTCCACTCGTAAGTTTCATATTGAGGTTTCAACTAGCTTCTTAAAAGATGAAGTGCTGACGAGGAAATGAAGGCTATCATGTCCCTTACCACAAGGTTTTCTGTGACTATTTACATGTGTTTCCTCCTTGAAATCATGAATTTCTTAGAACATGGACCATGTCTTAATTATCCCAAGCTTACATAGAAAGAGAAAAAATACACGGGTGGGTGGGTAGGTGGATGGAACATGGGTGAATGATGCTTTGTCGGTCTGCAAGTAGGTTTTTCAATAATGTGAGTTTACTGGCCACTTCTCTTAAAAATGTCATTAGTTCTAACAATTGCCAATGATAGTATTTTTGCTTTCATAGTTTATAAATACATAAAATAGCCCTGGCTGGTGTGGCTCAGTGGATAGAGCACCAGCCTTCAAACCAAAGGGTTGCCAGTTCGATTCTCAGTCAGGGCACATGCCTGGGTTGTAAGTCAGGTCCCTGGTGGGGGTGTGTAAGAGGCAACCATACATTGATTTTTCTCTCTTTTTCTCCCTTCCTTCCTCTCTGTCTAAAGATAAATAAATAAAATCTTAAAAATAAATAACTATATACATAAAATAAAATCAAGATGGTTTTATGGTTGAACTGTTTCCCTCCAAAAATGATATGTAGGAATCCTGATCCCCAGTACCACGGAATTTGACCTTATTTGGAAATAGGATGAATGTAGATGTAATTCGTTAAGATGAGGGCACTAGGGTGAGCAATAATCCAGTATGACTGCTGTCCTTATAAAAAAGGGAAGTTTGGATACACATACAGACACAGGGAGAAGGCCATGTGAAGATCAAGGCAGAGATCAGAGTGATAATTTTACAAGCCAACCAACCCCAAATATTACCAGCAAAACCCAAAAGCTAAGAGAGAGGCACAGTACAGATTCTTCCTGATAGTCCTCAGAAGGAACCCACCCTACCGACACCTCGATCTTGGACTTCGTAACTCCAGAACCATGAGACAATAAATTTCTTTGTTTAAACCACTCTGTTTGTCATACTTTGTTGCACTAGCCCTACTAACACACCTAGGACACAATATGTATTAGACATAATAAGTAAGCAAACAAATGTATATTAGCCCCTTTCAAATAGTTTTCTTCCGCATTCATACAACAAAAATCTGTTCTTTATAAAGTTCACACTTTCAGTTTCACAACCTTTATCTTTTCTCAGCACTCTTCCCAGATTATTCTAACAATAATCTGAGGAGGCTTGTGATTGAAATTTAAATTTATTTCTATCCCAGCTCCTATACATGGGAAACCCATTCAACATCCTAAATGGATACAGCTTTTTGACCTCAGCTCCAATGACCTTTACCTTCCCTTCATTTTGATCACATAATCACATAGCCTTTCCTCAGACCTTGTCACAATGCAGACTGTATGACCTCTCCTACCTTCTCTAGCTCCCCTAATCAACAAAGACCTGGATAATCCTCATGTGGGGAAAATATGTTTTTATTCTTTCAAAGGTGTCTGGAACATAGCGGGAAAAAATAAGGCCCTGACATACATATGTTATAGCTACTTATTTCCCAGACACCCATTGACTCCGTTATGTATTGATCTCAGCCAAACCACACAGGCAAATCAGTTTGCCCATCTATATTTTGGCCTAGACCCCACATGGATTGCTACATTTTGGAGATATGTTTCTGCCCAAGTGATCCTTGCTGTATCAGAAGCAGGAGAGAATGACCAGACTGAGGGCAGACAGACAGCAACCACCAGAGGAAGACAATCCAAACTGAAAGCCATTCAGAGAGGAGCTCTTCCCGTGGGAGAGGAGCATTCCAATGGGATCTCTGATCTTCCCGTAACCAGGGCCCCTACATGCGTGTAGAGCACACAGAGGAGGGAAAGTGCCCATCTCCCAGGGGTTCACTTCTTTTGAATATCGTTCCTTCTGCCATGACCCCAAGGACTTAATAGCCTAAGGTCAGCTGCAGATGTTGAGGCCCCTCCCAAATGACACTAGCAGAGTAGAAAGTAAGCACTATCTGTCCCTTTCTTGTAGTTACCCCTACATTTCCGTCCTAGACTAATGATTTGAACTTCCAAGGATCCTCACTGGCCTTTCTTCCTCCATGTCTCCCTGCTCAGTCCTCCCTTCTCACTGATGCTTTTTCTACCATTTACCTCTCTGTGCCTTTACTCCTGCCTTCTATGTGCCCTCCCTGTCCTTGTTCTCCTCATCCGTTGACATGAATTCCTTTGTTCCTCAGGCAAGGGTTAATTTACCTTTTAATTAACCAGAGTCTGGATTAGATAAGCCCCATTTTTTTGTTCTCGAAGTAGTTGTGTATGTCACTGTCATTCTCACTATCATGTTCCATTGAAGACGTCTGTTTAGAAGTAGGTCTGTTTCTTCTGGACTTTGAGGTATTTGAGAGCAAACATATCCTGTTAATTTTTTATCCATTACATGGTTCCTGGAGCAAAGAGTGCACACTATATGTTTAACTGAATTAACGATAGGATTATTGTAAGAAAACTTCAACCTATGTTCCCTGTTTCCATCACTCAACACATTCGTCAAGTGCTTACCAAGTGCTGGGTCTACGAAAAGTAACTCAATATATCCTTTCATTATCCACAGAAGTGCCTTTCTGGTGTGAAAATTTTGACCTTTGCCAATATTTAGCATGACTATTTTATTGCAGTTAAAATAAAACTTCAAATATTCCCCTACAATCAGCTGTGCATTAGCGTGCACTAGCCTAATTAAAAAGCAAGAACTGTAACGAGGGAAAGGAGATGGGCCATACATGGATTACAAAGAAATAAAAAGAACTAAGTCATACAATAAAGAGGAGACATTCTATATTATAAAGGTCAAGTGAAGACTGTCAAACTAGCTTTTCTACTTGGACCCCTAGTTATAATGTAAATGTAGCCTTTTAAAAACCTACATAAATATTTTTCTCTTCACTTTATTTTTTAAAAATCTTTTTAAATAATGAAAAACAGAGTCTTTTGTAGCCTCCAAAAGGCTACATGGTAGCCTCCAAGTAGGCCAAGACCACAGATGTGTTATTACTAAATACATCTTTGGTTGGTATAAACATGATCTTAATAACTAGACCAGGCTGGCCCAAATGCTCTTCTTATTCATAACTGTTCTACCATTTTGCTATTTACAGATTAAGTTATTCCGGAGGAGAAAAGGATGGAAGCCACTTTTCAGTCAAGTTAAGGGGAAAAAGTGAGTGTTTCAGCACAAACACCTGCATTCGAGGGTAGAACCAGAGGATATGAAGGGGCTCAAGGATTTAAAAATTCAAATTAATATTGCTCAACAAATTGTGAATCTATTTATAAGAATCATGAATTTTATCTTTATATTAAAAAAGGACAGTACCCAGTGCAAAATAAGAGCTAAATTACTATATGATTAATTTTTTCTTTCTATATTAAAAGGATAGTCTAAGGAAATCTTGAGAAGGAAAGAGATCATCCATCTTTCATACATTTGTGGTTATTCTACCTCTGGAAACCACAGCAAAAATCTACCATTTCTATGAAAAATGGCTTTCTTCTCTTGTATGGGTATATGGTGGGGGTACCTGGGTAGGAAATTATTCAAAGTCATACTGTTATTATTCCTCCACAGTGGATGGTATTTGGGCAAATAATAACCCACCTGAGTTCTCTCCTGCCATCCCCACCCAAAGAAATCTACAGTCAGGCACTGCCTGACAGCCCACGCATACAATGGTGGCCCCATAAGATTACAATGGAGCTGAACAATTCCTATTGCCTAATGTTTTGGCTGTTATCAGGTCAGAGCGCAATGCATTACTGTTTTGTGCAGGTCTGTCTATGGGTAGTAATGGTGTTAAAATGACTGTGGGCCTTGTCTGCGCCCCAGTGAGCTTTCTACTAATAGCTCTCCTTTTCAAACCAATGTTACAACTGGGCCGAGATTCCATGATGATTGCAAGATGCCCTTCAACAAGGACCATTAGGAAATTTTTAATAAAATACAAGTTTATTACTTACAGGCCTTGGGGCATGCAAGGCACACCAGGGGCACAGGGTGAGGTTGTGAGGAGAGAAAGAGAGAGTGCACAAACAGGCCTGGGGTTCTACTTTCACTGGGGTCAAGGGTTACATAGGCTCACTTTTTATTGGTGAATTTAAAACGTAAGAGCAAATGGGAAGAAAAAAACTACTAGCCCAAATGTTTAGTTATCCAAATCCAAATCTCCAGTGGTAAAGATACATTGGAGGGAGACAGAAAGAGAGAGGGACAGGGCTCTACTGGAGCTGCTGCTGGGTCTTCAGAGCTGCCAGTGAGTGGCCTTCCAGACCTATTGTCATCTGGTCACAGTACTGTCATGCCAGCTTTTCATGGGGCTTTGCTGTGTGGCTCTGAGACATTTCCTTCCTTCCTTCCTTCCTTCCTTCCTTCCTTCCTTCCTTCCTCCGTTCCTCCGTTCCTCCATTCCTTCTTTCCTTCCTTCCTTCCTTCCTCCTTCCTTCCTTCCTTTCTTCTCTCTCTCTCCCTCCCTCCCTTCCTTCTTTCCTTCCTTCCTTCTTTCCTTCCTTCCATCTTCTTTTTTTCTTCCTTTTCTTTCTGTCTGTCTTTTTAATAGTTTTTTTTAATCTAGTAGGAAATTCACAGAACTTACATTTATTGAAATGTAGGGAAAGATAGGTTAGATGTAGGAGTAATTTACCATTTAATAAAATGTTATGATTATAAACCAAACAGCCTAAATCTGCCATGGTTCTAACCACAAAGTTGCTTCATATACTAGCAAAGCAGAAAACAATCTATTCTAAGCAGTTGTGTATAAAATTAATTAGAGTCAGAAGAGATTGAAATTAGCAAGACTAACTCAGAGTTTTGCAATAATGTAGGTGAAAGATAATCACAACACCAATAAAATCTTGTTTGTTTGAGGCCTTTTATGTCTTTTGGTCTTAGGCATATACTATGTTGTAATGACAGACCATATCTTCTAAACTTTCTTGTATCTTTTCACCTAAGACTCACCAAATCATTACAATTTAGAGGCCTCTGCAGTAGGTAAAATATTAATATACAATAATATACTGAACTTGATAAAGAGCTGTTCTTAAAAAAGGGTTAATTTTTATGTGGAGAAAGAGGTAAAAACTGTTCTGTGAATTGAAGAGTCATGTAAGTAACATTACATTGCATGAAAATGAAATTGTTACTTTTTATGTTTTCTTTATCAGACTAGATGGTAAACTTTTGATTGTGAAGTTTTCATTGCCTTGCATTCACTTCACTTATCCCATGGCCTCACCTAGAAAGGGTTCTCAGCATATCATTTTTTATTTTATCCTTTACCATTGTCATCATTTTCAGGAAACACAAAAAAGTGACACCTGTAGTAGCCACAAAAAATGTATAGTATATGACTCAAACATTAAATGTTGGGGCCAGTGAATGCATGCTGCCCTGAACAATGGCAATTAGGGTAATTGCCAACATTCAATGAAGACACACTGTGGACCAGCCACTGTGGTAAGTACTTTACCACATGCTCGGTATCATCTCATTTAACACTCCCCTGCCCCAAATAATGCTTTAGGTAACAATTATCCTTATCCTCATTTTACAGATGAGGAAACAGGCTTAAAGAAGTTACTTGTGAAATAATTAATTACATTTTATTAATTTATTTTTCCATGGTATCATAAAATCTACAAGTTTATTTTAACTATGACTTTTATGTTCTTTCTAAGAATTCAGAGTGTCTTAAATTATGTAAATTTCTTACTAAATACATATTTTTATTAAATTAATACTATTCTTTCTTTAAAAAATTAAAATTTTTCATTGAAAAGTAAAAGTTAGCTAAGAACTATAAATTCAGTTGTCCTCTTAAATATAAGGCCATTATTTAATGCTTTAATAAGTGTGTTTATCTTAAAAAGAATTCCTGCTTTTATAATGCGAAGACATGATTAATTTAAAACAATGAACATGCTCTTTCTGATTTAGGTTATGGAGTTATACAAACTTGAAATAGTTCATTATATTTTCAATACATATATATACCAAATACTATTTATACCATGTATACGGATGTCTAAACAATGATTTTTGTCTGAATCAAAGCAATAATATGTTTGCACTCTGATAATTTGGTTTTTATTTGCTCTGAAACTTTGTTTTATGGTCACATTTGTCATTTTGGAGATTTAATACCTAACAGTTGATAATTCAGAACTGTACATTTGAGACTTCCCAGGAAGATTTACTACATAGATAGCAAACCAGTAATCTAAATACAGTTGTAGACTCAAGGACATATAATATTAAAAGGTACATGAAATTCTGAAGGAAATCTCACATCCTCTAAAACTGTGCATTAAATATAACAAGGTGATGCCCTGGCTGGTGTGGCACAGTGGATTGAGTGCTGGCCTGTGAACCAAAAGGTTGCTGGTTCAATTCCCAGTCAGGGCACATGCCTGGGTTGCAGGACAGGTCCCCAGTAGGGGGCATACAAGAGGCAACCAATTGATGTATCTCTTGTATATCAATGTTTCTCTCCCTCTCTTTCCCCCTCCCTTCCCCCCTCTCTAAAAAATAAATAAAAATTTAAAAAAACATAACAAGGTGAATGGAAAAATGGAATTAGAAGAAGAAACTTAAAAACTGTATATCAGGGAACTAGTGAAATCAATAACAATCTCTAGAAAACATTACACAGGTAAAGACATACTCCATTTTTAATAAACAAAGAAATGCTACAGAATATATGACATTTCCTTAAGAAAAAGTGGTAGTAGTTTGATGGATGTGGGTAAGGAAGGATTGAGGCTGCTAAGTTGTAGAGACAAAGGTAAATTGCACACAGATGCAAGAGAAATCATCCCCAATGAGCACTTGGAATATGGAGTACGCAGCCAAGTAAGCAAGATATGAAACTGATGTGAAATTGCAAAACTGGGTTCATCTGTGGTTTGCTGCTTTAAGCCCTCCTACTTTATGTTTAGCTGCTGTTAATTGAAAGTGCACAGCATTAATATGCTCTGAAAATCCATAAACCTTGGAGACCTCAGCATTTTACTGACACCATTCCCCTCTTTACCCATTTCATATTAGCTAATTTTGCTAATTTTTATTTCTGAAACACACATTGTACCAAAACAAACAGGGGCTGAAGAGAGTATCTTTGTTTCCTTAGTCATTTCTACACTAGTGAATAAATGACCCAGTAAAGATCATAGATAAACACAGTTCACTTCCTCACACCACCACATCAAAATTACAACTAAAATGTAGAACAACCATCATTCAGAACCATCAGAAATCAAGTTGAATGGAAGTCTGACAACTACGGAATTAAAGAAACCACATGCATCCAGACTGGTAGGAGGGGTGGAGGCAAGGAATGGGCCGGTCCTATATCTACATAAAAATTTGGGAGGGATATATCAGGATAGCGGAGTCCGAGCCCCACATCAGGCCTCCCAGCCCAGGGTTCCAGTGCCAGGAACATAAGCCCTCATAACTTCTGGCTTCAAAACCCAGCAGGGATTGAGTCAGTGAAAGAAACTTCTAGAGTTCCAAGCAGTTCCTCTTAAAGAACCCACACACGGACTTAATCAGACTCACTTCCTCTGAGCTCCAGCACTGGAGTAGCAGCTTGAAAGTCACCATGGCATACTGGGAGGGACTGAACTGTCAAGCATCAAGGTGAGAGCTGGGAGATAGCCTTCTCCCAGACAGAAAGGCAGGCAGAGGCCATTGTCCGTTTTCTGAACCCGCTGCCACAGAGCCACAGAGCCAGCAGGCTGGTGTAGTATCTCAGACTCCATCAACCTGGCTAACACTGTTTGCCCTGCTCTGGAGATCCCCTGAGACTCTGTCCCGCCCATCATATCGGCCTACCCAAGTTGCTTTCCCATACTGAAGGGCTGGTCTTGGCTCAGGCTTCACAGCTTCCTAAATCCTCTCAAACAGGCAACAGCCAGCCTCCTCAGCCTCCTTGAGTCCCCAGACCCTGTGCAGTGACACCAGGCCTAACACTAGCAGCAAACAGCCTAGATTCACAGCTTGGCTTTATCTAGGGACCTCCAAGCCCAGCACAAGTAGCAGCAGTCTCAGGTTACTTTATAGCTCAGGTAGGGTGGCCCCGGGGAAAACACAGTTGGGGGCTGACCTTGGCCTCCACTACCTGGGAAACCCCAGAGCCTGCTCACTCTTCTTTGGGGTTTCTTTAAATATTCGAACATTTTTAGACAGATATGTTCCCATTTTAACCCATCATTTCAGGTTTATCCAAGTAACTTTAAAACTTTAATTAAAGTGGGCTTGAAATACAAGGCTTTAACATTTTATTAGTCCTGTTATGTGATACAAAAACACAGCAATTTTTATTCCACCTAAATTAAAATTTTACATGGAACAAAAATCAAACTTTTATACTGTTATTTTTAACACCTATTGTTTTGTTAGAATTAACTACTCTCTAGAGGGCCTGAAATACAAATCTAGTTTTACTACAGCTTCCCTAAAATAATTAGTCCTCGGCTCCTCAGTATGAAAATTACTTTTTCAATGCAAATGATTTTTCATGGCAACCTTTTATGTAAATAATTCCATTCTCAGCTAAGTTTTCTCACCTTAAGTTACTTTAGGTGTCTGAACGTTACCTTTATGAGCTTCCTGTCCAGGTTCCTTGACCTTTTAAAGCTGTTTGTTTTTCATCCCCAGGCAGGTATGCGTCTTTCCAGACTTTAATCTCTTCTTCTCCAGAAATCCACTTCTCTGCTTCATTAAGCCTCCATGTAATACCCAGAATTAAATTGCATACCTCATTTATTGTTGTGGTTGTAGATTGTCTTCTTTTTCTTTCTTTTTTTAGTGCTGGAAATGACTTTGAAAAGAATGACCTAAAGTTTTCATCATTCAACTTATTTTACTTTTTTACCTCTAGATAATTGTAGAATAGAAAGGTTTTTTTAAACACAAATACAGAAGAAATCACTAAATGTTTTGGAATAGGATGAACAGGGAGGGAAATGACAGTTGTCTCCCCATGGTTAAAAGGGTTTGTTCTACAAAGGAGGCATGACATTTTTCTATAGCGTTTTCAACATAGAACCAGGAACTGAAAGAGTAACTTTTACAGGAACATGTTTCTACTCATGCTGTTTTCAAGGCAGTAAGTTATTCTACTTGGAAGTGCTTTATTTTACTCAGGAGATTCCTGAACTGAGCAAGATATTTTACTAAGTGAATCTATACATCTGCATCCATACTGAAACTTCTGTGAGCCTTTGGCTAAACGTTAATTACACCAAAACAGACTCATGTGGTTAGTTAGAACAAAGAAAGTGAGATGCATATCCAAGTTTACGTCCCAGCTCCGCTAGAGATAAAGCTATATGGTGCCACCTGAGCTTTTAACCTTTTCAGGCCTCAGTTTCCTCATCTATGAGATGGTAATGAAAATTGTATCATAGGGCTTGTATAAAGATTAGATCAGTTAATACATGTAAAGTATGCCTGTCAACTTGTATATATTTTGTATTAGCTATAAATATAAAGATTTATAGAGATTATATAAAGATTTTATAAAGATTTATACAGATTTATTCTGTGCTCTTTCAAATTCTTTGGACATAGAGAATAAAATTAAAGGTAGGCTTATTCTGAAAATTCCTCTCTTCAGTTGTCTATGTCTATTGACTATATTTTCATGAAAATGCACAAAATCCGCAAGCATAACGATCTTTTATTTGTTCATTGATGATTCCTGAGCTTTAGGAACAGCTAGTCTATAGTCTATGCTCAATAAATATGTATCGAACAAATGAATGAAAATGTTGGATTGGCTCACACTTTGAAGAATAAACAGATGTATTTAGAATGGTTAGATCACAGCAACTACATTCAATTCTAAATGAAGGCCTTCATTGTCACAACCAGGACATTCAAAAAGCAGTCCTCAAAGTTAGTAAGTATGTCTAATTTTTTTCTTACCTCTTGAAAAAATTGCACTAGAAATAATCCTTTGACAAGACATCCACAACACTTTTCTATTCTTTATGCTTTTTAAAATTTTAATCTTTATTGTATTTTTTTCCATTGCCATCTAGTCCCCTGATAACTCCCCCCCCCCAGCAATCACCACACTGTTGTCCATGTCCATGACTCCTTTTTACTTTCTGCTCAGTCCCTCCACCTCCTCACCTCTCCACCACTAGCCATCATCCTGCTCTAAATCAATGAGTCTGTCCCCATTTTCCTTGTTAGTTCAGTTTGCTCATTACATTCCACATATGAGTGAAATCATATGCTATTTGTCTTCTCTGAATGGCTTATTTCACTTAGCATAATTTTCCCCAGGTCCGTCCATACTGTTGCAAAGGGTAAAACTTTCTTCTTTTTTACAGCCAAGTAGTATTCCATTGTGTCAATGTCCCATAGTTGTTTTATCCACTCATCTACTGATGGACACTTGGCTGCTCCATATCTTGGCAATTGTAAATAACCCTACAATCAACATAGGGTGCTTATGTTCTTTCCCATTAGTGTTTTGGGATCCTTTGGATATATTCCCAGAAGTGGAATAGCTGAGACAAAGGGCAGATCCATTTTTAATTTTTTGAGGTGTCTCCATACTGCTTTCCACAGTGTCTGCACCAGTCTGCATTCCCACCAGACCACAAAGTGTTCCCCTTCTCCACATCCTCCTCAGCACTTCTCATTTGTTGATTTATTGATGATAGTCATTCTGACAGGTGTGAGATGATACCTCATTGTAGTTTTAGTTTGCATTTCTCTGATGATTAGTGATGCTGAGTATATTTTCATGTCTATTGGCCATCTGTATGTCCTCTTTGGAAAAGTGTCTATTCAGGTCCTTTGCCTATTTTTTAATTGGATTGTTTGTTGTTTCAGTGTTGAGTTTTGTAAGTTCTTTATAAATTTTGGATATTAACCCCTTATCAGATGTATCAGCAATATGTTCTCCCACTCTGCGAGTTGTATTTTTTATTTTGTTGATAATTTCCTTTGCTGTGTAAAAACTTTTAAGTTTGATACAGTCCCTTTTTTTTCTTTTGTTTGCCTTGCCCAGGTAGATACATCTGATAAAATATTGCTATGAGCAGTGTCTGAGATTTTGGTGCCTATCTTTTCTTTAAGGATTTTTATGGTTTTGGGTCTGACATTTAAGTCTTTGATCCATTTTGAATTTATTCTTATGTGTGGTGTAAGAAGGTGGTCTAGTTTCATTTTTCTGCATGTATTTGTCCAATTTCCCAACACCATTTATTGACTAGACTGTCTTTAGCCCATTGTATGTGCTTGCTTCCTCTGATACTTTTCTATTCTTGCCATTTTAAAAACTAGGATGATTTGTTTGGTAAG
Organism: Tonatia bakeri; assembly: GCA_004024845.1. NCBI lineage: Eukaryota > Metazoa > Chordata > Mammalia > Chiroptera > Phyllostomidae > Tonatia > Tonatia bakeri. The sequence goes on from PVIA01000173.1 coordinate 151,816, forward strand.
GAGTACAAATATCATGGGGCACAAACCGGGTACAGAGCTGGCCCACAGTAAGAGGGCTCAATAATTTTTACTTAAATAGCAACAAAAGAAATTAGTGAATAACCTGAACCCTACAAACCATGTGGTGACTATTGAAGGGTCAAGGAATAACCCTTTTAAGTATGTTGATTTCTCAGTAGATCCTGGCATGGGGATAAAAATGTGTGGCTTTGTACTGTGATTCCAGGATTGAAATTTGTTTCAACTGGGTTATAGCTGTTCTCCAATCCCTCCCAGTCCCTGATGAATCTCATTTCACCCCACTCACTGTGGGAAAAAAATTAGGCATTTTGAAATAAAAATTAAATAACTAGTTTGACAAATCAGAAGTTAAGTGTATAAATTGTATGAGGCTTCCTCTAGTGCATCTTTTGAAATTCACATATAATAACACAAAATTAAAATTTCATAATTGCAAACAATCATGGTAATGCAGTTAACACTCAGATGTTTGTCCTCAAGCAAGGCATCTTAGGAAAAGTCAGAAAACCACTCAAAAATGTTTTAATGCTTTGGGTAAGCACTGTAGGTTTCTGTAGAAATCCATGACTATTCAAGCATTATAGAATTATGGTTAAAACAACAGGCTTTGGAATTTTAAAAAAAACACAGATTTACTCTTTCAGTTTCTGTGATTTCTTAGACCAATTATTTATACTTTCTAGGTTTCAGTCTATTCATCTGTAAAAAGGAAGATGTTAATCCGACCATATAGAATTATTGCGAGGATTAAACAAAATAATATATGTAAGAAAGCTACCACATAAAATGTTAAAAAATGTATTATTAATAATAGTCCAAACCAGCCATGCTATGTATCAACTTATTACACAATATTTACTGAGGACGAAATATGTGCCTAGCACTGTGCCCCACCCAAGTGATATTGAGAGGGAATCCTCTGACGCTAGAAAGAAATAAACTTGGAAGTAAATGGTGCAACCACCCATGCCAAGTCATTGGGTGTAAGTTTGCAATGGCTTCAGTGAGAGTACAAACCTTTAATGCTATTCCAGGTGGTGGTATCATAGAGAGGCTAACTGTAATAGTGCCCCAGCAAGAGAAAGAAGGCACACTCAAAGGCATGAATGTTGAGAGTTTACTAGAAGGACTATTTAGAGAGGAGTGGGTATGGTGAAGGGATGATGAAGAGCTGAGGATGAAGAAAAGTGGTAGGAAGCTGACACTCATAGGCTGGAATGGATGGGAAGGCTTGGTTCCAATGTGAGTGACAACTGCAGCCTGGGAGCTGTGGCGTTGTTCACAGGAGCAAAGCCACTGCCAGATCACAGTCCAGTGGGGATGAAAGCATGTGGAAGTAGAGGGAAAAAATACCCAGACTCCTCTTTCCTCCTGCCTCCAGTCTTCTGGTGGTGCCTCCTATTGGCCAACCTGGATTGCGAGCCAGGGCTCAGGGGAGCACGGTGATGAAGAAGACCCCGACATCAGCCCATGGGGCACAGCTGCGAGGGAAGGGGTGAGAAGTAGAACTAGAGGCAGCAAATGGGCACTGCTCTACACAGCGTCACTTGATCTGAGCTTAGAAATGCGAGTAGGTGTGGCTTGGTCACCAGGGCACTTTAGCAAGTAAGTACTACAAAAACAAAATCACAGAGTTGTAAAAAAAAAGTCAAATTCGTGGAATCGAAGTGTGGGACATGCGACCCAAGGTGAAGGGCAAGTCATATCGTGGAGGAGCTAGTGCAGCAGGCCAAGGCACTCGGACTATGTTCTGTAGAGCGTCACAGCTGTGCCCCCAAATGACAAAAGGAAACTATTGCTGATTCAGTGTGTGTGGTTGAAAACAGATCATACTGAGAAAACAGGTTCTGTGTCTATTTCCCTGTTTGACTCTTCCAAACCAAGGCTGCTAATACAAATCACATGTTATGGAGGACACTGTACCATTCCTAATTATTTTAGGGTAATGTATCTAGTTGCACACTAAATTAACACTAACTGAAGTTGGAAGAGGTTCAGAAAGCAATTAAATATTACTTGGAATAGAATAGGATATGTTGTTCTCTCAATACAGAATTCGTGTTGAATGACTGCACTGAGTTAAATGGACATTTTCCCTCTGAATTCCAGCAAGTAATTCAGTCTCCTTCACTTTTTTCAAATCACGTGGAACACGAGAAAGGGTACTAATGTAAGTGTATTTCCTTACTTAGATTTGTCGTGGCATTAGGTATTTGTTCTAAAAGCCAGATTAATCTTACGGCGAAGCCTACAAACTCTAAGTCACATATGATGAAATGAGTCATCTGTTTTGCTTGTTTCCTAATTTCGGTCCATGGAAATACAAGGCAGGTAACTCAGAAGCTTGTCTGAAGAGAAAATTGAAAAATGATTGTTATAAAGAGCTATTATGTACTGTTACTATTTTGAGGGTCCTGATAATGTTTTGGGGGTAAAAAAAGAGAGAAAATGCACTAATTCTCTTTGCATCTATATACATGCATCTTAGGGTGCTGAAATTTCTCTTCAGAGTCGGGGCACAGTCTAGGACCTCAGAGCAGCATATAACCCTTAATGCTAGGTCCCCTGGCTACTAAAACCTGAACTAAAAATTGAAGCGGCTAGTGGATGTTCTTGTCAGTATGTTATGTGCTATAATTTAGGAGATTAGCAAATTAAGCTGACTCCCTAACTTTCTTTTGGCCTAAATGGGTTATTATTTTCTATCAGTTTAAGGATTTTAAAAGCAGCAGACCAGCTTATAGGAAATCATAGAAAATTAATTTGTAGAAAATGTGTGATGATATGCAAAATTCTATTTATTTAGCTTATATAGGTTCTGGCATTGGATAAAATCAATTTAAATTAATTTTGCATATTAAAATACGTGTGTGGCTTAAAATGTCAACCTGGTAATTTATTTACTCAGAGATTTCTTGAGGGTTTGGCTGGAATCAGAGAAATAATTAAGTTACTACAGGTCTCTAGCGTATCATGTCAACCTGAAAATTCAGAATCAGATTTGCTCCCTCTCCTGAGGGAGACGTACTGTCGGGAGAAGAAGTAAGAATATAAGCTCAGAGGAAATGACCACATTAGAGGGGAGAAAGGAAGATTTTACTTCACAAGTCGGACGATTTAGAAGAAGACCAGCTGCTCAGAAGCTGAAGGGAGAGGCTGACAACAGACACTGAGAAACTCATAGCTCATTTTTTTAAAAATATTAAACAAGCATTTAGCCCTGGCTGGTGTAGCTCAGTGGATTGAGCGCGGGCTGCGAACCAGGCATCGCAGGTTCAATTCCCAGTCAGGGCACATGCCTGGGTTGCGGGCCATGTCCCCCAGCAACCGCACACTGATGGTTCTCTCTCTCTCCCCCCCGCTTCCCTCTCTAAAAATAAATAAATAAAATCTTTAAAAAAAAATTAAACAAGCATTTAAACCAACAGTTTCAAAAGTCTTATTATGTTTTAGCTAAAAGGACATTTCTCTCCCTTAAATAGTATTAAGTTTATTGAGAGGCATCAAATAAACAGTTTTAAATTGATGTGTTAAATTGTTTAATAAAATTTAATACTGTGGAAACAAGGACCATGCTGGCAGGTTGGAAGTTTATAGAGAGGAGATGACACTTGAGCTCAGCCCTAAAAAAGAAGAAATAGTTTGAAAAGCAGAGAGAAGAGTGAGCTATTTGTGCTGAGAATCTCTGATAAGGAAACGTTAAGTTCAGTGTGGCTGGATAGTCCAGCTCACAGGGACTATCGCAAGGTCAGAACAGACTAGAGAGTTGTCCTTGCGTAGCATGCCAAGGAATGTAAACATCATTCTGCAGGTGACAGACGGCCACTAAAGATTTTAGGGAGAGAAAGAATCTACTACAATTTGCCTTTAGAAATATCACCTGGAGTAATATGGCCCACCTCAAGCATCTTAGTAAATGATACACATAGTCATAAATGACACCAACTTGAAATGTTCACCCTTAACTGATCACTATGAATGAATGACTGCAAAGCTTTGATACTTGAGGACACCAGGCTTAGAATAATTTATTAAAGAGGGGGTGTTATAAATTAGAGTTACAACACAAAACACTACTAGGATAATTCAAAGCAGGTTTAGCAAAAGGACTATTTACGAAGTCATGGGCAGGGTGCAGGAAGATATGCTGTGTAGCTCAGTACCCAGGGGCTTGTAACAGTGTAGTTGTTACCATCCCTAGGATGAAGGATGAGGGGAGAGAGCAGTCACTGGAAACTCAAAATGGGTGTTGTGGTTAAGAGACCACCTTGAAAAGAGCCACGACCTTGAGAGGCACAGTGAAGCTGGGTCAAGGGTCACAGACAACCTAAGACGAACTTGCCTGAAAAAAGCTGAAGGAATACATGCCTTCACCTGACTCTCCTCCCTCTTTCATCCCCCTGTCTCCTGCCTGGTTTCCTCATTGGCCAGACCAATTGGAAACCAGAAGGCAAGAAGGATTTCTGATGTAGTCACTACAGAACTGCCTAAGGGAGCAGAGTAGGGTGGGGAGGTGTGAAGAGTGGGTCTGGAGGAACAATGGAAGATTGTTCAATGTACATTTTTTTGCACAATATACATTTTTTTGCCCTTCGGCATCTCCTGATCTCTTTGATCCATTTGAAAAATTTATGTCCTCAAGCCACAGTACACATGGAGTCCCTTCATCTGCTAAATCATAACAGGATGCAGTCACCTTTGTCATACTGCCATCTAAACTTAAAATGTTAGCTTCTACCAGTGTTTTTCAAACAAGGTAGCAGTGGGAAATGGCAAAAAAACAGCAACACAGCATATTTATAACTGCTGCTATTGTGTGTGTGTGTGTGTAGGGTCAAAGCTTGTAAGAATAATGGCCTTCTTTTACTACTTTTTTCACACCCTCTGCCAGCACCTCAGTCAGATGGACTCCTTTCTCTGATATTGTGACCCAAACCTTCATTTTTGTAGGATATGAGCCTTTGGTGGTCTTATCTTTATTAAATCATCTCAGTTCTCCATTAATAAGACTATCAGAAGAATGAATACTAAGCAAAAAGGAGTGCACACCTCCTAAAATTAATTCTTCTCAGTTCCAGGCACAGCCTTCCTATTCCATAATATAGTAGCGCCTAATTTCTCCAGTAACCAATTAACCAGTCAGTAGAAGGTCAAAATCCTACATGTGACCTTTCAAGGCCAACCATAGACAATGACAAAGACCCTATCTGACAGGCTTGGGGGTGAACGAACTACCCTCCCCACACCAGGCTTGGTGCACAGTAGGACAATGAAGTCTCGGGAGGAAGTTACAGTCAAGGACTCAAGTTCCCTGTGGACCAGTCATCCTCTGAAACATATCAGTACTCCTAGCCTAGGAACCTCCATTGTGAAGCCTCTTTATTGGGACAGACACTGTTCAGGTCTTCAGATGCCTCTGCTAAGACTTCCTTATGAGGTGGACCTCAATACGTTTTTCTGCCCTGACCCAGTATTCAGTACTTCTCCACTTCAAGCCTTTTAACCTCTCCTTCCCCCAGCCCTTATAGGAGCCTTTTGTTTCTCTTTCCTCAGCAAATGACACAGTCCCCCTGTCTGCATCTGACCCTTGTCCAGTGCCATTCCATGAGGAAAACAGATCACTGGGGAGCTGTCTTCCTCTTCTGTTTAGCTTCTGCTTATAACATCACAGCAAGTCAGTAAAAGCTTCTTCCTTTCATTTTGGCTCATTGTCTTAATTGATCATCTTGAAAACTGGCATCTCCCTCTCTCTTTTTCCCTCTCTCTCTCTCTCTTTCTCTCTCTCTGACAATAACAACCTCCTCCCTTATCAATTACAGTGGCATGAGGAGGCTAAAAAGATCCAGTGGACAGTCTCTGCTTCCAATTTATCCCCTAGATTTGGCCAGTAACCTAAAACTCCTGGAAACAATGGTAGAAATTAGTCCAACTGTTATACTCCCATTTTACCAGTTTGACCCTTGGAAAAAATGGATAGGTCACGACAAGTAATAGTGAACTATCGCAAACTTACCTAAAGGGGAATTCCAGTTTCAGCTTCTGATATGCATTTCACTAATGACTACATTCATTTAAATATCCATAAAAAAGAAGAATCAGAAGCAGTTCATCTTTAACTGGAGTAGGCAAGAGATTACATTCATGTTCTTGTTCTCCAGCTGTCTTACCCCTTATCATGATATGACACAAGTAGCCCTAGGTCTTCTGAACATTCTTGGAGTGATTGCTAATTTTCTGTGTCAGTTTGACTGGACTAAAAGCTGCCTAGGTAGCTAGTAAAACCTTATTTCTGGGTGTGTCTGTGGGGTTGATTTTGTAAAAGATTAGTATTTAAACTGGTAAACTGAGTAAAGCAGATGGTCTCCCCAATGTTGATTGACATCATACAATCCATTAAGTACAAAAAGAACAAAAAGACAGAAGAAGAACAAATTTGTTCTCTCTGCTTGAGCTGAGACATCTATCTCTGGTTTACATCACTTTGTGTCAAGGGGCATTTTCTGGCAAAGGAGGTGGGTAGGTCCGTGAGCCCATGACCATGAACTCCATTGCCCTCATCACATCCATCATTATCCAGGGCCTGCCAGCCTGATAAAACAGGAGAGTTGCCTCTGAAAGGTGAAGCTAAGGTACCACCTTAGAGAAGGCATTCTTTCAGGAGGATGCTATGTTCTTCAGGAGGGAGGAAGTACCTTAAACGAATGCCATTGCATTACAGTGTCTCCCCAGTAGAATATACGTCAAGGATTCAGGAAGTAAAACCAGAGGTGGTCCTGCTCACCATCACTCCTAATGAGTCAGCTGAAGCATGTGCACTTCTCACTCTGCAGTGTTAGGCTCAGCTGTGGTCTGAATGCTTGTGTCCCCCCCAAAGTCGTGTTCAAGTACTAATGCTCAGTGTGACATTGTGGACTTTAGGAGGTGATAGGTCATAAGCATACTCTCATGAATGAGATTAATGCCCTTACGAAAGAGACTCCAGACAGCACCCTTGCCCCCCGTCTTTTACGATGTAGGAACATAAGGAGTCTGTGATCTAAGAGACAGCCCTCACCCAAACATGCCTGGCACCATAACCTTAGACTTCCAGCTTCCAGAACTGTGAGAAAATAATTTCTGCTATTCAGAAGTCATCCATTCTATATTTTGTTGGAGCAGCCCAAACACACTAAGATGGACCCTGTGTCTCCAGAGTCTGGTTCTCAGTGTGGGTGCGCTCTCATTAGGGTATATGTTAAGAGTCCCACTAAATTTACAGCTACTTCCAGTACTTGGTCGCTTTGGGATCTCTGTGCCAGTAGACCAGTAGGTACAAAAAGGGCTAAGATTCTGGGAAGGATAATTGAACCTAATTATTATAAAAATATGTAATTTTGGTGTAGAATATGTTTGTCACTCAAGTGATCCACTGTGGCATCCCTTGCTATTCCTTTGGCTGCTTTTAACTATTAATGGACAAGTCTAGTAACCACAGTCTGATGTCCAACCCACTCTGCAAATGCTAGTCATCAGATCAGCTTTGATCAGGGTTAGACAAAGCTGGTGAGCCTGTGCACAGCCACTATCTTTGCCACCATAGCCTATTTAGCATGCACTGGGGGGTCCAGAGAAAGATACCGGTGACATAATGAGTTACCTTGTCCACCTGAGTATTGGGAGCTTCTTCCACTCTGAGTGGCCTCTGATGGGCATTTTCATGGGACACAAATTTCTTCACAATCTGTTCATTCCAAGAAGTCCATGCACATACCTCTCCCCATTTTCACATTGTGATCAAAAGTCCAAAAGGGTTCTTGCCAAGTTCCTCAGTATAAAAACCTATTCTCAGCTGCTCTTGAGTGATTTCTCCCCAGACAAGGTGGGCAACCATACGTACTACTCAACGTTGAGCACCGCTAGTGAGACCATGGCGCAGCCATCCATGTCTTCCTGTTGCCAGCATACCATGCAGACCCACCCACAACCTGAGCCCACACCACTTTCCTCTTCTGTTTACACATCATAGAGAGATCGGAGAAGAGAAGAAAACGCCGTAGGAGCAAGCACCATGGGCGCCTGAGCCACTGGCTCTGCTCAGGCAATCTGTTGTGCCTACTGGTCCTACTTGGGCCTGGTTACATATATTTCAGAGTTTGGCAAACCACACAGCCCGTGGGCCAAATTCAGCCTGCTGCGATTTTTAGCTCACATTCTTTGCCAGCTAAGCATGTTTTTTTACATTTTTAAAAGGTTGGGAAAAAAACAAGATAAGAATAATATGTCATGACACACAAATGATATGGAATTCAAATCTCAGCGTCAATAGATGAAGTTTTATTGGAATACAGCCACACTTGTTCATTTCCATATCGCGTAGGGCCACTTTTGAGCCAGAGCAGCAGAGTTGAACAGTTGCAACAGAAACCATATGGCCTGCACAAAGCCTAAAATATTTACTTTCTGGCCCTTTATAGATAAATTTGCTGACCCCTGATATATATACTACTTCCATTTTATGACGGGATGCATTGTGCATATCCAATTTTATGGTTCAGTGAATCAGAAAGCACAAGTTTGGCAATTTGGATACCCTATGGTCAAGAATTCAATTTGTTCCAGTACCAGAAGCCAGTCAGGATCTTCTTCTGTAATGAATAGTTGTTGGCAGAATAGGACATAGCCTTATTCCAAAACTCCAGAGCGCCTGCTGTGACCCTCCTACTGGAGCTTGCCAGATGCTGTGTGGCATCTCTATCTGCCATCAACAGGCAGAGCAGACCAGTGGTTTAGCTTGGTCACTGGATTCAAGTGGCAAGAGTACCGAACTATAGACTGAACTGTTTCAGAGCTTTTTCCTATTTTAGGTCACACTAAAAATGACCAGCTTATGGAGTTACCCAGGATATAGGTTGATATAGCATGCCTAATTATGGTATATGTTACCTCAAAACCCCCAAAAGGATTACAAAGCTTGAGTGATAAAAAGCACAACAGCTTCCCTCTCACTGTGTTTTCGACCATTGGTCCCCTATAAACCTCACTGATATTTTGGCCCTTGAATTTTCACAGAGTTTCCCTCTCACTGTTTGGCAAGCATGTGTCTTATTCTTTCCATAGGTGTCGATTCCTAATAAACATTTTAAATACCAAAATCCTTAGAGTGCACTTCCTGAAGGACTCCATTCATGACTCCCAGGAGCAGGATTATAGTGGCATACTGCTGTCCCTGCTGTGTAAACACGAGCCGTTTCTGATTTTCTGAAATAGAAAAGACAGTATTTTCATATGATGTGCCTCAGGATCTGTTGATTTGCACCAGCAAAGACAGCGTACCTGGACCCATAGCTGTGCGAGGCACCATCGTGTGATTGAGTTTACCACAACTTGTTATCGTTTTCCATAGCCTGCCTTGCTTTTGTCCCAGCTGACAGGTGAGATATATTGTATGTAGTAAGAATCACAACCTCTGGATCCTCCAAGTCTTTTATGATGGCGCTAATATCTGGAATTTTCTCAGAATGCAATATTGCTTTATACTTGTTCTTTTGAGAGGTCAGTTTGAGGGGCTTCCTCTACTCCTTATACAAATGCCCTCACTCCGTGGGTCAGGGACTCAGTGTGGGGCTTCTGCCATTTATGAGGTATATATTGCTGCTATAAATTCTGAGATTGGGAGGAAAATCACAGAATGGGTCTATAGTCCCACTGGACACACTATTAAGCAAATTAGAACCAAAACATTATCTATCATTTAAATTCCATTAGTTTCCATCTCGATGGTAGATCATAGTTGCATTTTGGGTCTCCAGGGATTGGTGATAAAGTTCTAATTTCTTAGGCTCATTAATATCTGCCCAAATATTCTCATTTCTTGCCTGAGGTCTCATTTCTTCCCTACCATAAAATTTGAATGCAAAGTCTATCATCATGGCTACAGGTCCCTCTGGGTAAATCTCAAGAGAAAATTTGAGATACATACCTGTGTTTACATAGCAGAGCTCCTCTCAGACAATTACTTCTGGGTATACGAACTACTCTTGGTGTCAGAAATTGGTAGGTGTCTACAAATACCTAAAATGGAGACTCAAGGTAGATTTCTTAGAATGTTCTGCCTAAATATATCAAGAAGTTTATCTACCTATTTATTTTATTTCTAGGGACACTTCCTGATTAATTAGCCATCGAAACAAATCTATGCAGTTCAAAACACTCTAAATATTGTATTAATGTAATAATTGTGCCTATCTTAGCTCTAACAGTTAAGCCCAATCGCCTGGCCTACAAACTCAGAGTTCCATTATTCCCAGTCACACCAGAGAACTCAATTTATGTACACTGCCACTATCTTCTCTGGCCTAAAGCAACAACCTCCACAGAACCCTTCAAAGATGGTGATCTTCCCCCCCCAATACATCTCATAATGCCCCATGATGGGAATGTTTTCTGGATTCACTCTGGGGATATGTTTAGGTAGTAATTGATGAGCTCTATGTAAACATTCCCAGTTCCATGAGCCTTTGAACTCACTGCTTTCCCAATAGTATACCAGGGATGTTCTAACATTTTGACCTAGTTATCTGTAGGATATGGTTGAGTCCAGACTTTAATGCTACTTCTAGGTGCTCAAGACACATTAAGTCCAAAATCCTGGACAAATAAATTCATCTCTCCTGGTCTAGCACTGCTGTGTATGTTCCCTAAGCCTCCCTGGTTAGAAAGTTCTTGTGACTCAGTGTAGCTATCCTCTGTGCACGAGCATTTTACCTCTCCTTCCATGGTATGCTGGACTCTAACTCTCATTAGGAGCTTAGAAGAAATGAGAAGAACTGGCATCAATTTGTGAGGATCTAAGTTCTCAGACCCATGATACTAATATGTCCATATTTGCTTCAAGGTCTCACCTCTTACCCAATGGTGCCCTATTCCAAATGTAGCTTAGGCTTGGTCCTCAACAACATCTTCCATGAAACTATAAGAAAGAAACTGCTCTAAAGATGATTCTCCATTTATATTTCCATTTATATTCTTCATTGAATTTTCAAAGCTTTTAGCTTCTCTTCTTCCCTACACATGCTCTCTAGGGCCGGAAGAAGCCAAATGACTCCACAGTCTATAATCACTGTTGTTGTAATAGCAACTATGTGCCACAGCCACCCTGCTGTTCTACACCCCCATCTTCTCCTGCTCTCCGTCCTCTGCCACCACCAACAGACATGCGAAAGTCATCAAGGCACCACATGCTATTGGTTACTCATATCCCATTTCTGCCTAGGAAAGCTTTTATTCCTGTACTCCTAAAATATATAGAAACCAATCCCCAGATTTTATTTTATAGGGCTGGTTATGGGGGTCAATTATGGAACGAATTACAGTATCAAAGTTCACACAGGAAACAGGTGACACACACAAGTTAGGATAATTCTAGGAGAGTTTAATAAAGAAACTATTCACAAAGGTGTGGGTAAATGGAGAAAAACTACACAGGGTAGTAGAACTAACACAAGCTCTGGGCCCAAAGCATAGAGAGAAAGCAACTGCTCCTGGGACTGAGAAGGAAAGGGCCATGTGAGGGGCTGCCTTGAAGAGTGTGGATATTAAAAGTCCTTGTTTGCTGGCTAATTGGAATATTTCTATTAAGGGATATTTCTTCAACTATGTGGTTACTGCAAGATATAGTTTGTATTAAAAATAGACAGTATGCTTGATTTTTTGGTCTTTATTTACCAATTTAAAAAATATTAAATTGGCTCTCTGGTATCTTCCACAGGTGACCACTGAGTTTGTTCATGAACTTATTTGATGTATTTCAATCCAGTTCAGAAACTGGTCCTCAGATTGGCCAGGGAAAGCCCACCAGATTGACTCCTGAGTCCTTCTGACACATCCTTGTCACCCTCGTGAATCTTGGATTGCATGCTTGCTTCCTGATATGGCAAGATGTTCCAGGCTCATTTTGTAAAATTCCTGTCCCAGACCTGTAATCACTCTCTTCGTCAAGGACACATGCTTCCTTCTCACGGGAAATGGCATTTTGAGACCACAACCTGAGCGCCAGGGATGCTGACTGCTACTGTGATGACCATTGTTTCTCAATCTTTTTAGAGGATGAAATTAGGAAAATATGTACTTTTAAGTTCATATGGATACTTCCTATCAAAATCAGGGCTATAGGGATTTTATTTAACCTCTTTTACCTTATGGCCATATTTTCTTTCTCCCATTCCAAAATCCAAGTACTGTACTGAAATAAGCCAGCCTACGTGGTTTTTCCTGTGATATGCAGCAACATAACAGGAATAGCAATATCAACATCCCATGGGTACATTTAAAAGATACCTGGAGGGCTTCCACAGACAGTTCTGAGGACGTGTCTCTAGGAAGCTGAGTATCCTGTCTGAGCTGGTGAGGGAAATCCATGATCTAGCAGTTGTCAGACTGGATGTGCCGTAATCTGTACCCAAAATAGGGTGAGCCCCAGGACACACAGGCTGTATATCCATTAAATATATTTTGGGCCAAGGCCCTTAACCACATCCTGTTTCTATGAGAAAATGCAACTTCTAAATAAGCAATTTAAAAATATTTTTAATAGTAAAACACAATTGAGGACTCATATAACTTTTATTTTTCTAATATATGTTGTGGATAAAATAAATCAGCTATATAATGTTTACTTTAAAAATATTAACATGGATAAGATATATCTTTGTGTTCCTAATTATGCAATTCTATACCCAAAGTTAAATTAGTAGTGGAATGAGCAATACCATTTTACGAAGCATCAGGGAGAAACAAAAAAACTCACCAATCCAAAGAGAGAACTAATGTGTCTCTTTGGTACCTCACCTGAACTTCTGCAGTGACTGCAGTGTCAGAATGGATGATCAGCCATACAAAAGGCAAGAAAACCGCCCGCGCTGCCCTGTCTGCCGGGCCTACTCAGAAAAGACAGGGATCCTCTCTCCTGAAGGGATCTTTCTTCTACAATGGGCAGTAAGGGATTCATTCCAGCGTTTACTCTTATTCTTACCTCAGGATTTAGAATAATTTTTTCTATCATCTTACAAGCTAATATCTGGTGTGTGCAACTTACAAGTTTCCACGGCTATCATTTAAGTAAGTAGATCATTCCATTTTATTCAGTACTTTTCCCTACATGATTGAAGGTTCAAAAGTGATTTACAAAGGAAATTTGTAAAGGAAAACATTCCCAGCAATGTGACTTAAAGGTTACCTTGAAAATATTTGCTTCATTTGTCCTCTTAAAAGGCCATGTTTCCTTAACTTTATGTCATGCTCTTTCCCCCACCCATGAAATTAGGTCTGAGTCTGTATTAAGGGATACATTATTGTCTGCTGACTTCCAGAGAAACTGCTAAGCACCAAGAAAGAATGCACTTAATTGCTTTTAGTCAGGATCAACAGTTTGCTCGTAAGAGCCTAAGAGGATCAGAAGGGGATGGAGGAAGGATACAGAAAACCTCTAATAGAACACCACAGGACTTTTGAGCTTGTTTATAGAGAGAGCAGCAGTAATAGTGACTGACAGGTAATGCTCATAATTGATGTTGCTGTAATTTGAGATGGAGCATAATAGTATGTATATTTATTTAATGTACAATATCTTCATCAAATTTATGTCTCATCCTGCTCTAATGCCCCTATTATCTACTACAAAGAAATAAAAGGAAATGACATTTGTGTTCTCTGTGATCTCTGTCTGGGGCATTAAATCTCTACCCACTTCTCTCTGTATGGTTTGGGAGTAGCCAAAATGTGGTATTAAATAAATAGGTATTAGCTAGGGACATCTAACCCATATCTAAAAATCTAACTGACTCATTGTTTTTGGATAACTTGCTTTTCTGGGGGTAATAATAACAATAATGGCTACCATTCATAGGATGGGTACCGTCTTACTCAAGCCCTAAGACAGGTATCTTCATTCTTATTCTACATTTGAGGAAACTGTGGCCTACAGAGATTAAGTAACCTACCCAAAGTCTTCAACTAGTAAGGAATTAGAACAGAGATATGACCACAGGAGTATCAGGCCACAAAGCCCAAATACGTTAAGAATATTCTTTGTCATCATTATGTGCACTAATATTCATTATCAGCCTTGAGTGTGCCTTCAATTCTCTCATAGATTATAAGCATCTAGAGGGCAGATTTGTAGCCCAAGTATCACAACCCGGAATGCTTTAGACAACTAATTGATGGGTGATCACTTAGTATAATAGGCATAATCCCTGCTTTCTAGATGTTTGGATTCTAGGAGGAATACTCATCCCCAGAGGTGAACATGTCTCAAGTAAAAACAATGGAGTACATTCTGAGGTAAACGGTGTGATCCTAAAGAGGCTCCAGTGACAAGTGAGTTATATCCTATGTTCAGTATGATGTGTGCTTTCAGAGGCTGCTGGTGAGTGATACACGTGCAGACTTCATTGTGAGTTCCACTGGCTCTGGGAGTAACCGAAGGGGTAGCAGGTTGGGTGAGAGGAGCACGTGGGTTAGTCCCACCTCCTCCTTACTGAATGCCTGACCTCGGATGACTGGCTTAATCTCTCTGCCCTTAGTTTTCTCATATATTTAAAGGGATTAATAATAATACTTCATAAGATTAGTATAAGAACCAAGGGGAAAACTTCTTTAAATTTCCTTGTTCAGGGTGTAAACATGGTAGGTATTCAACAAATATTGGTACTTACCTTTTATTCTTTTAAAATCCAATTCAAGAAAGATTTGCTGAGTCTTCTATTACATATCCTGCAGTAACTACAAAACATTTAAAAAGTGATTAAGAAACAATCTTCCATAAACTAGAATGGGGACAGACATGTAAATAGCTACCTGCAATATGATATTAAAAGTGCTGTCTTGCCCTGGTTGGCGTAGCTCAGTGGATTGAGCTTGGGCTGTGAACCAAAGCATCGCAAGTTCTATTCCCAGTCAGGGCACGTGCCTGGGTTGCAGGCCATGGCCCCCAGCAACCATACAGTGATGTTTCTCTCTCTCTCTCCTTCTCCCTCCCTTCCCTCTCTAAAAATAAATAAATAAAATCTTTTAAAAAAAAGTGCTGTCTTAACAGAATGGACAAAGTGGGAACACAAAGGAATGGTTAATTCTTTCTTTGAGATGTCATAAATCTTTTGCAAAAATGGTAAAATTTCAGCCTATATTTGAAGGCAAGAAAAAAATGATAAATTTTTAGTTTCCAGTGCAGGTAAGATGATGTAATATTAATCTGCATGACAACCATCCATTTATTCATTCAGATGTTCATTGAAAGCCTACTGTCTGTTACCATACACTAGGTCACAGAAATGAGAAGACACAGCACTTTCTTCATGAAGTTTACAGTGTATGGCAGCTGCCTGAGGGTGGGCGACAGGATGAAAGATAGTGAAGGGATTAACCAGAGAACGTGTATGCACAACCCGTGGACGGGGACAACAGTCTGGGACTCACTGAGGGAGGGGAGGCGGCCGGGCTGGGTGCAGGTGGGGACAGGGAGAAAAAGCAGGAACAACTGTAATAGCATAAACAATTTTTTTTAAACCTTACAGTGTTGTGATTGAACAGTTTGCATTTTTATCCTGACATTTCTTATCACTTATTTTTTGAAACATTAATAATACTTTACAGTATTTGGCTATATTTTTTAATGGTCACTGTGGCCATAATTCAGATCACTAATAAAATGCAGTAAAATGCTAGCAGCATTGCCATTTTTCAAAATAGTTTTTCACAAAATAAATTATCTTACAAATGTCCACTGTTTTTTTTTTTCTTACTCTGTAAAATTAAGATTTCAGTTCGGGTCGACTTCTGAGCTTCAATTGTACATATGCTTGATATACAAACATGTACAAGACATGTCTGCCTGAAAAAGTTTGAAATTTAGGGGGTATGAAATCATTTATCTGCATAGATATGGCAAAGGTCCTTTCCAAGATTTATCTTCTATAAAAACTTAAGGGGAAAGTAATGGAAAGCCAAGTAGAGTTTATTAAATTGTGCTTTTAGTGCACCTGCAGGACATCTCTATCCTCATTTCTGGACACGCACAAGAAAATCAAATTAAGTATTGGATTCATTGCCTGCTTCGGACATCTCTACATGCTGCTATGTAAACTCGGTCTCGGTTTTTTTGGAACTGTTGGACAGAGGCATCTTGTATTTCTCCCTGAGAAAATTTATACCAAAGAGACAAAGCAGATTAAGACAATAAACAAATTGGAGTGGCTTAAGTAAACCTGGCACTCTTCCACAACAAGACAGCTCTCCCGTTTCTCAGACCAGACTGTGCCTTTTGAAAATCCAGCTATATATTGTTTTTAAGAGACACCCCTAAAACATGACAGCATAGAAATATATAAAGGGCAATGGAAAAGAAAGCTGATGTAGGACATAAAAGCAGAGAAGAGAGAGAATAAAAGAAATGGAGATGAAGAAGGGTAACATAATAGTTGAGGGAACAAGCCATGAAAAAGATATGCCAATCATAAACTTCTGTAAGCTGACAAAAAAAAAAAAAAAACATGCAGTTGCACGTAGAAACTGATTTATCCGGAATCGTAGTAGGCAACTTTAACAAATGTCTCAGAAACAGACATACCAAGCAAACAAAAGAGAAGGAGAATGGAAAAAATTTCGACAATAAAATTAATAAGCTTGCACACATGAATGGGTATAACACCCTGCAATGAGCAAACTGAATGTATACTTTTTCAAGTATATGACTAATATGAAAAGGTCAAATGTTTTATTAAATTTTTGTCATCTTCCCTCCGGGTGTGGGATTTGTTTTTTGATATTGCACAACCCAGAAGCAATACTTAATTTAACAAAATTCTGAAAGCACTAGATTTCATCAGGATTTTATATTTGACATGGAATAAGCCTGAAGTAAGTATTCTTATCTTCTGCCTACTGCTTTCTGATTTTATCTGAATTGGTGACACTTTTTGGGGGCAGAATAATAGAACATAAACTAGTAAGATCCCACTTGACTTCCTCAATGTCTTTGAGTAGATACAAATTGTTCTGGGTGCTTACATATTAAAATAAAATTTAAAAAGCAACTTTCTAGACTCTAAATTGACTTTGAAGTCAATACTTTCTTCTAGTATTAAAAGTATAAAATGTTTTAATATTGAATATGCATTCCCAGGGGGTACAACTCCTGGCTGAGTATCACTGTACAAAAAGATCCACCACCAATAATATGAGAAGCAATTAAAAACTTCATTAGCTTTCCTTGTAGGGATGTATGGATCATACAACCTAGACTAAGTGAAATGGAAAGACCCTGAGAAAGACAGATAACACCAATATTTAAATTGTCTAGGAGTGGTGATAATTTATTCCTCTTAAAGATCTCCAAGGAGGAAAACTTGGCAATTTCTTTCATGGTCTTTAAAGAGATTCACCTTCATGGGAGAATTTCATGGTACAATTCCATCTTAAGTTCAGTAAGAATATTTAAATTTTATGCTATTACAAGTAACTATTTGGGTTAATATACTTGTACTTTTGCATAAAACTTCTTTACTGTCATTAATTTATTTAGGGCAGTTTCTCCAAAATTGAATTGCTGGGTAGACATTTAAAGCCTCATTGAAAATGACCAAATGCATAACTAAAGATTATACCAACTTACACTCCCACCAACAAGATATGAGAAAGCCCATTTTATCATATGCTTGACATCCATACTGATCCCAGAATCTACCAAGTTATTAGCATTTAGCAGGAATTAGTGTTTTCAACTTCCTTTCTCCAGATGGTTTGCAGAGTACAAAAGCTTCTAGCATTGTCACCAATGAGTAGTGGAGGGCTGAAGGAAAGCAAATGGTTTACTTCATAATCCTGCATCATTTGGATCTGTGTGATCCGCCACTTATTTCAGTTTATTTAAAAAATCTTTGTTTACCTCTTATTATGTGCTATGCTCTGTTTTAGACTCTAGGAAGCAAAAACTGTTTAATACACATTGTTGTTCTCAAAGCTGTTATAGTTATAACTAAACTGTTTATCTAAATAGTATATAGTAGAAGTTGGAAGCAATCTTTATACTGGTTTATTATAATAATTCTAGGGAGTGTCTTCTAAACTATCTTTGCTGTTGATATTATTTCTAAATCATTACTTCAACAAATATGTATTAGCACCTGTCATATGCAAGACACTAACATGGAAGGTGCAAAGGGTACAAAAATATACCAGACATTAAGTGTGTCTACAAGGAGACAAATCTTCACACATCTCTGTTTCTGCCAATCTTGTGAGCAGTGACATTAACAGCCTTTGTACTGGATCATTTTTTTTTCAAGGATGTTTGTACAATGAACAGCCTTAAAAGGTAGAGATAATGTCTCCCTTTGGAGCAGAGGGCAGTTTTGGTAAGGCCGAGTATAAGAAAAATACCATCTCCTTCTGGGGAACAGGTAGGTCAGGTTTGCTTGTTAAATATTTGGTTCTCTAATCTCAGGGTTTTTTCACTAGAAGACAAAACCACTGCGTGCACAGCATTCAGTTGGGCTCCTCTGAGTGCCCATGGGATTTGGAAAACAAGAATTGTGAACATCAAGTTCATGCTGCCTAATATGCTAAGAGTAATAAATCCTTTGTCTCGGATCCAGAAGTCTCCTGTCTTCTGCCGGAGTCCATTAAACAGAGGCAGGCTAACTTGTAAGCTTGCAAGCATTTAAAATCCTAGAACTTCACAGTTCTTTTTTTTTAAATATTTTATTTATTTACTTTTAGAGAGAAGGGAAGGGAGAGAGAAAGGGAAAGAAACATCAATCTGTGGTTGCCTCTCATGCGTCCACTACTGGGGACCTGGCCTGCAACCCAGGCATGCGCCCTGATTGGAAATCGAACCAGCAACCGTTTGGTTCACAAGCCCACACTCAATCCACTGAGCTACACCAGCCAGGGCCCTTCATAGTTCTTGACAGTGCTGTCAATACATTCATTATTTAATAAGGGGTGTAGGAAAGGCACACAGATAACCATGATATGTTAGAGTTGTGGTAATAGTTACCCAAAATTCTACAGAGAAGGTCAAAACTGATTCTGACCAAGAGGCAGTTTCATGTAGGAAGTTAAGGGAAGAAACTTGTATGAGAAAGAAAAGAATAAAAAAATCATAATTCTATTTATATGTTTTTGCACTTTTACCTTTTATTTTTTGCTTTTTTAAAAATATGTATTTTATTGATTATGCTACTACAGTTGTCCCATTTATTCCTTTAATCCCCTCCACCCTGCACCACCCTCCCACCCGAATTCCCCACCCCTTAGTTCATGCCCATGGGTCTTTGGCTTCTCCACTTCCTATACTATTCTCAAACGCCCCCTATTTTCTACCTGCCATTTATGCTTCTTATTCCCTGTACCTTTTCCCTCATTCTCCTCCCTCCCACCCCACTGATAACCCTCCATGTGATTCCATTTCTATGATTCTGTTCCTGTTCTAGTTGTTTGCTTAACTTGTTTTTGTTTTTTTAGGTTCTGTCATTCATAGGTGTGAGTTTGTTCTCTTTTTACTGTTCATAGTTTTGATCTTCTTTTTCTTAGATAAGTCCCTTTAACATTTCATATAATAAGGGCTTGGTGGTAATGAACTCCTTTAATTTGACCTTATCTGGGAAGCACTGTATTTGCCCTTCCATTCTAAATGAGAGCTTTGCTGGATAGAGTAATCTTGGATGTAGTTCCTTGCCTTTCGAGACTTCAAACACTTCTTTCCAGCCTCTTCCTGCCTGTAGGATTTCTTTTGAGAAACTGGCTGATAGTCTTATGGGAACTCCTTCGTAGGCAACTGTCTCCTTTTCTCTTGCTGCTTTTAAGATTCTCCTTATCTTTAATCTTGGGTAAGGTAATTATGATGTGCCTTGGTGTGTGCTTCCTTGGGTCCAACCTCTCTGGGACTCTCTGAGCTTCCTGGACTTCCTGGAAGTTGATTTCCTTTACCAGATTAGGAAAGTTCTCCTTCATTATGTTTTCAAATAAGTGTTCAATTTCTTGCTCTTTCTCCTTCCAGCACACCTATGATTCAGATGTTGGAATGTTTCAAGTTGTCCCAGAGGTTCTTAAGCTTCTCTTCATTTTTTTGAATTCTTGTTTCTTCATTGTGTTCTGGTTGAATGTTTCTTTCTTCCTACTGGCCCAAACCGTTGATTTGAGTCCTAGTTTCCTTCTCCTCGCTATTGGTTCCCTTTATATTTTCCTTCATTTCACTTTACATAGCCTTTATGTTTTTCTCTATTTTATGACCATACTCAACCATTTCTATGAGTATCCTGATTACCAGGATTTTGAACTCTGCATCTGATAGGTTGGCTATCTCTTCGTTGCTTAATTCTATTTTTGGTGCTTTGATCTGTTCTTTCATTAGGGCCATATATTTTTTCTCTGGGCACAGCTATTATGTAGTAAGGGGTGGAGCCTTAGGTATTCACCAAGGTGGGGCAGCCCCCGTCACTGCATTGTGACACTATATATGGGGGAGGAGTCCAAGAGGGAACAATGCCACTTGCTTGGCTCTTGGTTAGCTTTCAGTCACTTCCTCCACTACCCACAAGCAAATGGGGCCCTTGTGGTGCTAATTCCTGGGTAGGTGGGTTTGTGTACATTCTAGAACCCTGTGGGTCTCTCCAACAGATTCTTCTGTGAGGCTGCCTCAGCCCCCACAGGTTTTTTCAACTAGAGATTTTGAGACTTGATTTTCCTGTGCTGGAACCCTGGGTTGTGGGGTCTGTCTTGCTCACCAGTTGTTTCTCCCAGTTTATCCACACGCAAATGTGGGACCACCAGTTCTGCCAGCCACCAGCTGCCTTCTTGCAATGAATTATCCTACTAGTCTAAGTGAACATTTCTTCTTTAACTCCTTGGTTGTTGGACTTTCATACAGCTCAATTTTCTGACAGTTCTGGTTATTTTTTTGTTTTTAAATTTGTTGTTATCCTTCTTTTAGTTGTTCAAGGAGGCAAAGTGTATCTACCTATGCCTCCATCTTGGCCAGAAATCTAAGCTCTCTATTTCTTTAAGCAATGCCTTAAATGTATCATTAAAAGTTTATTAATTTATGCAAAGTGAATAATTAGTGATTAGTTTGTTATGGTGCTTTATTTTAGTAAAGGATTTCTTGAAACTGCAGAATTATATAGTTGACATATGACTCACTTAACCACTTCTTTGGAAAGCCCTACACATAATTTATAAAATCATACAAGCCTCGGGAACACTACTCAATACCAGTAGCTTCTCAAACTGAGGTCTTGTGCTTGGCTGGGAGGACAAACAGCATTTATGAAGAGCTAGCTTCTTTATAAATCCAAATTATAATCTATAACCTATAAAGTGTTACATATATACACATACAGACACATATATGATAGTTTTGGTAAATTCAGCAATTACATTATTAATTGCCTTATTTCTGATTATTTTTTAATTTTAGAAAGTTCTACAACTTCAGCCATAATATTTCATTTTGTTGAATTGTAAATACTTAACACAAAAAATAAACTTTTTAATATAGAGGTTTTAACATTCTACATTAGAGGCTATGAAATAAAATTAGTGGGTACTAACATTAAAAAAATAAACATAAAAGAATGGATTAAAAGATCAGGATACAGTACATATGAGAAGCACACAAAAAGTAGTATTTTGTAAAACTTCTATTTTGCTTATGTGTGTGTGTGTTGGTTTGTGATGTGATATATATTTTTAAGTGAGGATATGTTGTATATTGTTTGGAAAAACAAACATGCCTCATGAAATCTGATTTTCATCTTGGGGTATTTTTCCTTAATATTCCTACATTAGCACTGTAATTTATGTTATCTGATGATCTAGCCAAAAAAGACACCTCCTATATCAAAAGCAAAAAGGAAGGGAAGACAAAGTAAGATTCTGAATATGTTTATAAATCACTCCTGAAAGTATTCATATGGCATATACTATATATAACTACTTTATCTACAGGTAGAGATCTAGAGAAAGAGGCGCCCGGTGCTGGAGATTCAAAGATAAAGCAAGCCCCTCTGAGGATATAGTCCTCGTATGGGAGATCACAAATACGCTAACAAACAGCAAACTAACAACAGGCTAATAGTTTTCGTAAGTGCTGTAACTGATAGTCTAGAGGTACATCTTCAGTTCAGTGACAAAGGTGCAAATCTGGGTTTCAATGAAATTTAATTTTTCAGAGGAATAAAAAGAATTGAGAGCCAATCTAATCGTAAACATTGTTGTACGAGACTGCAACCTTAAATAGCCTGAACATTTCTAGACTTGATGAGCATTGTTTATAAGCAAGAGGTGCAGTAACCTACTAAATAATATAGATGAGAGGATGATTCAGCCATTGGTTGCTTAATTCAACAAACATTAATTGAGTGTGTTCCATGTGCCAGGCATTGTTAACAGGAGCCAGAGAAACAAATGTTAATAAAATATACTTTTGGTGTTCACAGTTAATTGCTGTCTAGTATGGGAAGCCAGCATAAGAACAGATAATAAATCGTAGTGCAATTAGCACAATTAAAAAGGGGGTTGCCTCATATAATCAGCTCCCTAAAGGGTGCATGGCACTTCAAGGAATGCAGGTAGTGGGAGCTGGAATAGGAGGTTCACAGGAGGAGAAAGGCAGAAAGGCATTCCAAGCTAAGAGAACCACCTCTTCAAGGGCATGTATGAGCAAGGCATGTCCAAGCAACTACAGGAAGGTACTACTACCAGACTGCGGAGTGTCAGAAGGTAGTCAACAGAAATGAAGTTTCTTCCACATGGGGAAAGAACCTTTTATACCGTATGGAGAGAGGGCTTTATGCTTTTATTCCACAGACAATGAGGATACAAATACTGTATAAGGTTTTAGCCAGGGAGTAAGAGTGTGGAAATTAATTAAAAGGGAAAGGTGTGGAGAGACCTAGAAAACAACTTGGGTTGCAGGCTTTGATATCATGCTTGACCACCAGCACACTCTGTGACCCAGGCCATTCTGATATTAGGAAAACCAACATGTAATATTTTTATCTTGCAAAGCTGATAAGGCAGAGAATGAACAAGTTGTGTAGGTATGAACAGTGGTTTCACAGTTAGGAGGCTGTGAAGCATCTCTCATGAGTGCTACAGCATCCTGTGCCTGAGTCACCCTTGGGCTTATCAGCATCATCGTTAGATCAGCCTATGAAGAGGCGTGGTGGTCACTGCCTGGGTCTGCTGGGTAGCAGGGCTGCCTCATTGTGGAAAAAGTTCACCTTCCGCGGGCTCTAGATTGGGAGAGTGTGGTCCGTCTCACAGGTGGGAGCTGACACCTAGGTTTCTGCTCCCACTGAGGAAAGTCCCTCTGCTCCTTCTCTGATATAACTTTCAATTCCAATGATCACCTGACAGCTCCCTTTGTCTTTTTATCTTTTCCTAAATTTGGCCCCTTTGAAACCAACACTGCTTTTAATAATAAAAACAAATTCTTCCATACTATTTGACATGCATCCGTTACTATTCTAAATGCTCAACAGATATTAAATGATTAAATTTTCATAACAAACCTATGAGGTGAGAACTATTATTATTGTCTTAGTTAGTTCCAGATGCCATAACAGAACGCCATAGAGTGGGCGGCTGAAAAGCAACAGAAGTTTACTTCTCACAGTTCTGGCGGATGGGAAGTCCAAAATCGCGGCTCAGGCAGATTTCACATGTGGTGAGAGCCTGCTCCCTGGTTCATAGACCCAACCAGTTTCCAAAGGTCCCAACTCCGAATGTTATCACATTAGAAACTAGGGCTTAACATAAGATTTTTGGGGGCACACAAACATTCAGTCTCTAGCAAATTTCCTAAATTTTTGGAAGAGGAAAGAACGAGTTGCCCTAGATCTGAAATAGGAACAGAGCTACCAATCAAACCCAAGCCATCCAGTTCTGGACTCACTGTTTTCATCACCATATTATGCTTCCACCCACAAATCTCAATTTAAGAACGTACCCAGTAGGTGTGCCCCCCTCAGAGCACACTTACGTCCTTCTTCCGGGCATGCACTTTTTAAAAAAATTCTAGGGGTCCCCATGAAACTTGTAACCAGGGGAACAGCAGGTAGCAAAACCCCTGAACCTGCTTTCAGGGCTCCTTTTCTCAGACTTCTCAGGGAGACAAAGCAGCCCCACCTAGGCTCTCGCCTGTTGCTTCTCCTATCCTAAGACCTTCCTTGTTTCACTGTCCTAAGTTTTAATAAATGAACTCTCAAAAAGGGAGGGAGGGAGGGAGGGAGGGAGGGAGGGAGGGAGGGAGGGAGAAGTTACTCAGTAGGAACAAAGGACCCACACATCGAAATTTGATTTACAGAAAACTTTTCTCGAATGTTCCTTCTTCACAAGCTGCAACATCCTGTAAGTTCTGCCCCTGCATCCAGTTGTTGTGCTTTCATGTACATGATTTTCGGTGGGCCGACAATCTTAAGAAACACAGCTCCTCACACCGTGTTTGGACGTGAAGTTAAACCAGACGGAAAGATTGTCCTTCTGTGCTGCTGGTTTTTCCCCTTTAACCAAACACTCTCCATCTCCTAATTAAGATCTTTCTGTAAGAGTTCCTCCAGAACATGAGATTTATGTAGGAATCTGTATCTCATCAAACTTTCGTCCCTTTAACACTCAAGAGTGAAATGAAAACTTTTCTGCCAGGTTAGCAATAACATTTAATGTAAATCCTTTATTGATTAAAATAAGTTGTTTGCATTAATCCTTTTCTTTTTTATCTTGTCTTTAGGTCATAAGTCACCAATCCTTTTTGTAAGAGGGGACTGCTTTTATTCCTTGAAGCTTTTAAAGATATAATAGTAGCAGAAAGTTATTTTTTAAAAATCAATCTACCATATAAAGTTTTAGGATCTACTTACTGGTTGAAGGACCCTTGACCCTGGTCATTTAAAAATGTTTACTATTGTTTTCGGAGTCTGAGCTTTATTTCCAGAAACAATGAATTATTTAGATAGAATAAAAATTAACTGGCACTTAGCTTCTTACGGTTTTGACAAATTCTTTTATAGGTGACCAAATCTCAGAACTTTATGAACCTGTCATTCTGAGCAAAGTATATACTAAAATGTTTTTCACCTTGTTTTCCAGACTTTTTCAAACAATTAATGTGAATGACACAGAGGTCAAAACTTTCAGCAAAGAATTTTGTGAAAACTATTGCCAGTGTTTCAAAGTGAGAAGAGAAGAAAGGTGGGTGTAGAAGAACCTCCGTATTTTTCTTCAATTGATCATTGGGGTGGTTTTTGCCATTGTCACAGACCTGGACCAGCCCATTGGAAGGTGGTGGGATGTATTTGGGTTCCCTTGGGTAGGTAAAACAGGGGCTTGTTTTGCCTCATCATGCACCAAACACTAAATACATGTTGAAAATAAAGTGATTCACAACCCTTTCACCTGACAACCCCACACCTTTGCTAGTGTAAAATAATGCTTAAAAAATTAGCACATAAAAGTTGGGATATGCTAGAAGAAACAATCTCACAGCCACCTTTACATTCTGAGTTCTGTCCTTAATGAGCAGGCCATTATTAAATATTGAGAAGAACAGATAATGATTTATCATAGAAAGCAAACTGTGGGCTTGAATCCCAGCACGACTATCTACAAGTTGTGTAATCTTGCCAAACTACCTAATGTCTTGGTGCGTCTTATCTAGAAAACAGAAATTACTGCAACCTTTAATATAGGGAGAGAATTGAGTGGGAAAAGGATGTGAAAACAGCTGGCCCCGGGGGTTCCCAGTAACCTAGTTTGCCCTTTCTCTGGGTAGTCTACGGTGGTTGGTGGCCTGGTGCCCTGCAGTCTCCAGAAGCTTGTTCATTCAATGAAGGTACTAAGCAGAACTGTCACTTTCCCTCGTGTGGGCACTGATCATTCATCACCTTTCTCGGTGCTTCGGCCTTTTTCGTTCTGCCTAGCAGCCAAAGTCTAGACTGTGGGATTAACTTTCAGCTCCGTTTGTAGAGTTGTAGGTTTGGGGAGAAACACCAAGGAGTGCTCCACACTTGCCTTTCCCAGCCTCTTTAGAGGTGGGCACCAATACAGATTTCTTTACTGCCAGGTATTAGCGACTCCAGGAGGGAGGGTGCCAGACACTGCGACTAAGTAATTCCTGAACTCACCCGCTCCTCCCGGCTCCGGCGAGGCTGCAGGGCGCCCGAGCGGTCGGACGGGGGAGCGAGAGCTAAAGCTTGAGCAGCGCGCGGAGCCCAGGCGCAGGCAGCCTCGGCCGGGAAGCCGACGCCGGCCGAGCCCGCGGGGTCGGGGAGGAGGAGGCCGGGCGGGAGGCGGAGCGGGCGGCGGCGGGGAGGCGGGGAGGCGGGGGCGGAGGCGGTGTCTCCCGGAGCTGCGCAGGCGTTGCTCGCACCTTGTTGATTAGTCAGTGCTGGGAGCGCTGCTATGGCGTTTCTCAGACCCGGGGCTCCTCCTCACACACTCGAGGCGGAGGGAAGGAGGAGTAAGAGGAGGAGGAGGCGAGCCGGCCGCCGCAGCTGCAGACCCGGGGCCAGAGGAGGAGGCGGAGCGGGAGCCGCCGCCGCCCGCCGCGGGGCTGCTGCGAGTCCTCTCGGGGCTTGAGGGCGCGCGGGGCGCGGCAGCCATGCCCCGCATCGGCAGCTGAGCCCGGCGCGGGCCCCCTCTCTCCCGGCCGCCTCAGCCGCCGCGTCCCCGGGCTGCCAGCGGCCGGAGCGCCCGGCGCCTTCGCGCGCCCCAGACCTCGAGCGCAAGCAGAGGCTGCTGCGAGGCGCGGGTGGTGCCGGCGGCATCGGCGGGAGCGCTGGGCAGGAGGAGGCGGGGAAGATGGACCCGGCGCCCTCGCTGGGCTGCAGCCTCAAGGATGTGAAGTGGAGCTCGGTGGCCGTTCCGCTCGACCTGCTGGTCAGCACTTACCGGCTGCCCCAGATCGCGAGGCTGGACAGCGGTGAGTCCCGGCCCGACTCCCTGCGCGGGGCAGACGGGCGCGGACCGCAGTCTCGGCGCGGGTGCCGGGGAGGGGGGACCCGGTGGGCAGTGGGCTGCCCGCCCCCCAGCGCCGGAGTTGGCCCGAGCTGCCGCAGCCCTGGCGCGGCACTCTGAACTCTCCCCAGCAGCAGTTTAGAGATGTGGAAATCAAAGCCCTTGCAGTATAATTAAAAAGGACGCCGGAAAAAAAAAAAAAAAAAAACCAACATAGGGGAAACCTCTGCAGATAGTAATCTTGGAGGCGAGCTGTCCCTCCCTCCCGCCTGCAACAATTACTCAACCTGGGAAACCCTGAAGAGTTATCTTAAGCAACTTTCTTACAAAATAATTGTGATTTGGGTGGCATCTGTAATTTGGATGCCTGCGCTCTTCCCCTCCCCCGCAACAAGAAGCCGCCGATTTAAGAGGAAAAGCTCCTGGGTGACCAATGAAAGGGATTACATTTCTCAGAAACCTTTTATTACAACTTGTCTGTTTTGTTTAACGGAATTAAAAGTAATTTAGGGCTGTGTGTAGAAAGTGGTTTTTTTTTATCAGAAGTGATGCTATGTTTAAGATTAATTATTAGCGCATTTTCAGTCTGGACATAATTTAAGTCACCCAAATCTATACAGATGGAGCCTGAACTCAGAACTAAGAAATGCGTGTAGGTATTTCTTGAAACTGACCACTAGAAACTAACCGAGTATCCCCCCAGCTGCTGGTTCTGCAGTGTGACATCTGCAGACAAGTAGGTGTGCTGTCAAGGAAGCAGACACCTTTCAGCCTGAGAGTAGTGACATGTCAGGTGGTGTTTTAGGTGGTGTTGAAGAATCTGTTTTCACAGTAACTTCAGTTGATTTTGGCTTCATACTATCAATGTTTCAGACTGCAGAAAAGAGCTTGCTCTGCTGTGGGGCTGCTCGGAGCACCTGGGCCCAGGCTGGCATGCAGGCGGGCAGATAGAGAGCTATGGCCACACAGGCCAAGTTAGAAGAGCACTCAGCAGAAAGGTGTCATTGCAAGTCACAAGGAACTGGGTTACTCTTTCTTTTCTCAAGTACAAGAGTGCGTAATATGAGATGTATAAATGGCCAAAGGCATTTTTATTCTGTTCCTTCCTTATCTGTGGGTCAGATTAGACCTTTGAAGTACTGATGTGAAAAGTAAATGGAGGCAAGTTCATGAACGCCGGAAAACAATCTCAGCGTGCTCACTAGCCTTGTTTGGTTGGCAGTGGTAGTGGCGGGCGTTAGGAGTAAACTAGGAGTTTTAAATCTAGTAATGAAATACAGATCAATCCAGGAAGGGGCAGGTGGTGTTCTCAGGTATTTCTGCTTAGAGTGAGGGTGAGAAAGTGTTTTGTTCTTTAAATATGTATCTGCAGATCTGAATCTGTGTGTGTCCAGTGTTTCATTTCCTCTTTCACTGTGCAAAATTGTGTATACTGGAAGGCTGCGCGTCCTCACCTTTTCCAGCCTTGTCTCGTCTCTGTACACTCCACCAAAACTTCTTAGCTGGGCAGAGAGCACTGGTGCGTGTGGTGTAAAAGTCACCGGAAGGCTTTGTCGAACTGAAAGTTTAAAGAGGCTGAGTGTCAGCTGCAGACATGACTTTCAGCTTTATTATCCACTTTCCTATCCCCCCACCATTCATAAAAAGGATCTGAATCAGCAGTGTACTCATCCCACACTTCTTTTTAAAATGAGGACGTGGGTAGCAAGTCCTAACACTGTGTCTTTTCAAGCTGTGGAATGGATCTTGATTACTATGTGTAATTCCAATTCTTTATTGTAAATTTCTTATTACCGCTTGGGACTCACAATGGGCACACACAAATGTGGAATCACAGCCAAATACTGCATTATACCTTGCTTCTGTCGCTTAACAATCCCATCTTACTTAAATATTGTTTTTGTTTTTAATAGCTGCATAATATCCAATGGGATGGCTATACCATATAATGTAGTCTCCTATGGTGATCATCAAGCTGGTTTATTTTTTACTGTTGTAAGTTGCGATACAATTAATGCTCTTGTACATAAACCTGTTAGTTTGGGTTAGGATATAACTCGTATTCCTGCCTTGCTGAATAAGCCTGTGAATCCTTTTTAAGTCCTTGGTACATACACATGATCAAGTTGATTTAGAGACTAAAGGTGATACTCATGCTAACACGAGAATTGTGGGGGTACCACTCTCCGCACAACCTTACAGAATTAGTTGTGTTAAAAACAAACAACAAAAAAAGCCTTTGCTGGTTTGATGGGGGAAAGGATTAGCTTACCAATTAAATTTGGGTAGACTTTAAAAGAGTTGATCAAAGATTCCATGCTTTATTTTTAAACTAAGGATTTCACAGCAATGCTTAGAACATGTTTAGGACACGCAGCCATATTTATAAATGCTATATGGGGAATCTCAAGTTTCGTGTGGTCCTCATCCCGTGTTTGCCCTGTTATTGGTTTTAGTACTGCAAATACACTTCACACACACACACACACACACACATACACACACACACACACACACCCTGTACTTAGATGAGAAAGGTAGTCATTTTCCAAATCACTTGTTTTAAAAGAGACTAGAAAGAAATTGAAAAACATGCCACTAGTTGACATTTTGCCAAGAGCAAACTATTGGCTACCTTTAAGCAATCATTAAAGAGCAGTAAACATCTGATTTCATAATTGTTGACTATTGAATGCCTACTATGTGCAGGTACATTTCTAGGTGGTTGATGTGTGTTGTCTCAAATCCTCAGCAACTCCCTTTTAAGGACTTTGAGAATGTGAGTTTCAGAGAAATCGAAATACCTGGTAAATTGTGGAGTGGGATTTCTAGCTGGCTTTTGCACTCAAAAGACAGACCTTTTATCTCAAACTACTACCTCCTCAGATCAAGTCGGAGTAGGGTTAGAGTAGGCCCAGCATCTGCTGTGAATAGCCCCGCTGTCTCTCTGAGAGCCTGAGGACCGGAAAGTCAATATTTTTAAAACAGTGTAGACACCGAATTAAGTGCAGGCCTCATCCATCATATGTAGACAACTTTCTACTTCCCAAAGGAGTGGCTGAAAAGAGGCGAGGGGCAGCGGGGAAGAAGAGAGTAAGAAATCAGAGAAAGAAGGGAAAAAGGGGAGTCTGAGGCCTTGGGTATGTAGACATGTTGAGATAATTCCCAAATACATTTGCCATACTTAGAATATTAACTACATAATAAGTAAGATCTCTTCAGTCCTTTGCGTTATGCCTGTCACTCATGAAATGTCAGTCAAATAGATGCATTCAATATTACATGCTTCCCCAGTAGTGAAATTTGTCATTATATGATAAGGTAAATACAAAATTAGTGAGTTTTTATGAGTATTGCTTCATGAATCTTTCTGGACAACTCAAAAGTACTCTAGCGATTCTCCTAAGGAGTGAGATACGTCTCACCAGCCCGGTCTAACCGCAGTCAGCAATGCCATTAAGATGAGATATTTAAGTTGATCACCACTCTTAGAAACTGTTGACTGTAAAATCAGGTTCAGCAAATGTGTTTATGACCAGGAAGAGGGTGGAGAGAATGCTCCACCTTCTTAGGTAGGAAATTGCTCATTCTCTGCCTCTTCAGTATTTCGTCTGGGAAAGCCTCTGAGGGCTTGGTCTAGAGCAGTGTTCTTCCAAGTGTGTGCTCCTTGTGCACCTAAAAGATCCTGTAAAACTCTGCACCCTGAGCACATTTTTAAGCTAATTCCTCAAACTTTTCATCCTAAATTTAAATAGATGCAAACGTGTAATTTTTCAGCATATAATATTGACCTTTTAAATTAAACTGTTACATCAATTAAAAAATTCTAATGGGATCTATATTTGATTCTCAGTATCAATCATTTTTACATGCATTAATAAATTCTTCAACAGTTAAAAATTTGACACCTTTTCTTTTTCTCCTTAAATTTACATCTATATTTTCTTCCTCCTACAGAATTCTATGCCATGGCAATATGTTTTTATGTTTAAAAGTGTCTTACTGATCACTCTGTGATACTTTCTATAACAAAAAAAAAATGTATATAAATTTAAACCCAGTGTTTTGTATTTATTTTGACCATGAGGTTCTTGGTATTTAAATATTTCAAGTTGCTTAAAACAACGAATTGGAAATTACCTGACTTACAAAAGGAGTTGTTACCCAAACACTAGAGATTTTTCACTCTTCCATATTAGCATTTTTATTGGTTCCTTTGTTTGTCACCCCGGGTCTTGACACCCTAGCAGTTTAGAAAGATCTAAGGCAAAATACACGACTTTTGTGACTGGCTGAATGGCCAGGGTGAAGGGGAGGAGTTGGAGGGCAGCTTCCTGTCATCTCTGGATGAGTCCCTCCGTCACTCCCAGTCCTGGGGATGTAGTCCCTCGTCACTCACAGTGATGGATCAACACAGGCAGATCAGTGTTTAGGGAAGACAGTACTTGGAAGCTGGGATTCTGGAGTTGATTCTCTTACAGGTGTGATGGTGAACCCCTTAAGAAATGTTGGCTTTACTACAGACATGTACCCGAGTTTCAAGAACACTAATTTGGAGCAGAGAAAGATGAAGTTATGGCCCTGCTTGCTGAAAGGAAGAGGAAGACCAACGCTGACTGGGCTATCAGGGAGAGAGAAAGAAGAGGGTAGGAGCTCGAGGCAGCTGTTTAGACAGATCAGCAGCTATCTCTCCTTTCTAGCTGCACGGAGGAATCGGAGCTGATTCTAAGCCCCAGCTGTGTGGAGACTGGGGCAACGCTGGCCCTTGCTTTGTGCTGCCCTGCTTCTCTAACTTCACCGTTTAAGTGCCGGGAAACGTGGATGTTCAGATCAAAAAGAGGCTCCACGTGGTGGTTTGCAAATGTCAGAGGTGTTTTTTAGAGCTGTGTTTTGTCTTTGAAATTCAAGTAAGTGCTCGAAAATCTACTCCATGATTGATGTTATATATACATATATACATATGTTTATATATAACATATTTTCTAAAGTAACTAATTATAAATCTTGCTCCAGGAAAATGCACTATGTGTGTGTGTGGCTTCATTTTCCCTGGCATTCTGTGTCAGAAGAGGGTACATATGCCCCAGGTGACAGAGGTGGTAGTTTAAAGGATGCTGGATGTGGACCCTAGAGGACCTGTGCTCAGTTACAGGTATCGGCATTTCACAGCCATGTAATCTTGGTCAGGTCCTTTAATCCCTTTGATTTATCATTTTCTCATGCAGAAGAAATGGACAGACGTTATACTTAAGTGTATCTCATCGTTATTCATAATTTTTTATTCAAGCAGCTATTTATTAAGCCTCTACTATGTGTCAAGGCCTGTTATAGGTATTGGGGCTGCAGCACTGAACAAATCAAGACAAAACCTCTGTCCTCGTGGAATTTACATTCTGGTGTATCTACCTACTATGACAATTAAATGCTATAGTATATATAAAATACACGTGTATTGCAAAATGCTATATACACTGTAAGGTTGGTCTGGTGGAGGTGCCGACCAGCTTAGGGTGGGTTTCACAGTATATGATTTAGGCAACAGAGGTCCATTGATGATAGATTTTACTATTCTTGTATAGATAAAGAAACTGAGGGAAATGCTTTGGGTGACCTTAGTGTATTTCTTTTTTAGTATTTCAGGTTATTGACCCACAGATTATGAAAAGGTGGTATAAGGTCTTTATCAGAGAGAAAGTGTTAAGTACTAAGTAACGCAAGACTGAGTTTTGGAGAAACCAGAGCAGGACGTTAGGAAAAGGACTTTTAATTTAATCCACGATCACGATAGTCTGATCAAATCCTACCAGGACTCTTGAATCTTTTTAGCATGTATTCATTGCTGCTTTTACTGAGTCGGTGGTTTTCTGAGCACCTACACTCACATAACTGTTAGGAGGGAAGAAGCACCTAATATAGTATTGTACACATAGTAGGTGAAGAAGAAAGTTTCTTGAATACTCTTTTATATGCTGTAGACTTTTACTTTCCCGTAGTTATCACCTATTTGCCCCACCTCAAGACTACAGAAAGAGGATAGAAAAGGACCTTGTAGGGGACGACGGATGGTGAAAACACATACACCCACAAGACAAGGGTTGGACATAGCTCCTTTTGCTTTCCAAGTACAGTGGCTGTTTTGAAAGTCTTAAATGAGTGTGCACATGGCCAGTACAAATCTTGAGAGGCTTGGTTCATCTGCAAAAGGAAAACTGGTTTGACCATTTTGATGGACTGCCTCATGGTTTCAGGGGAGAGTGTTTTAGTCTCTCTTACTCATTTGGCTGCTTTATTGAAATAGCAAGTTCTAGTAAACCAGCTTGTAAACTCTTTTATTTTTGTTTGAGATTGCTGGGATATCTGTCTTTTCACTTACCAAACTGCAGTTCTAGGAAAACTCATAAACTCCTTCTCGTGTTCAGCAGGACTATCAGTCTTAAGAACACCGGCTACTATTCCTGTGCAACCTGAAAAAGAACTTTCATCGCTGGTATATGTATTATTATGTCATACTTGACAAAGTAGAACATATCCGCTAAAATATTTTAATATGTAGGAAGCACTTGAAAAACATTTAATAAGTGAATGAGTGAAGTTCAGTATTAAAACTTCTAAGGTCCAAATGTATTACTAATGCTGTCTGTCATCTCTTGCAAGTCTGAAATAGAATTTCACTTTTGTTTCAATTGATACAGACATTATACACTTAAATGTATAAATTGGAACTAAGATGTTCCGTCCTAAAATTAGCACTAGTGAAAATAGAGGCTTGTGGACCATCACGATGAAGTAGTGATTCTTAGGGTCATTAGTTATTGATATTTTAAATAAATTATTTCTAGAAATTATGACTTATTTTTGGATTTTTTGCTTTCTTGCTAGTTCTTTCATTCTAAAATCAAGATGCCACTTTTATATGTGACATGTAACTATATCATTGAATTTTTAACCTTATATGGACTAGAATGCCACAAATCTTTGGGACTAGTCAACTCTTACTGCAGTAAAGAAAGGCCTGATTGGTTAGCCATGGTCTCATCTGCTCAGAACACCAGGGATTTTACTTCTAAGCAATGTAAGCCACTTGGTTGAAACAGTGTTACAAAACTACAAGTGCTAATTTGGTACAGTTGTCATCTTCCTAGAATAGCCCCAAGATTGACTTGAAACCTTAGTGTCTTAATCCCAGACAATGAGTTTCCTTTTATGCCACTGCAGAAGTATTACATAGCAGTAAAAGAAGGACAAAACAGCGTTCCCAGGCCCTTTTCTGGTTCTGCAGATGAATTACTTACAATTATAGGGCAAGGCACTTTAATTGACTCTGCTAATTCTTAAACCTAGGTTGAAGTATTTAAGTACGGTTAGACTTTGATGGCTTAATGGTCGTTTAATAAATACCTAGTTACTGAATTTAAAATGCAATGGGAAGTCTTATAGTTATGAAGATATGTGTTCTTCAGGTTAATATTTAACACCTACAGTAAGTTATGATTAGGCTTAGAAGGGAATGTAATCATCTGTGAGCAATGCTTCTGTGTGTATCCCAGTGAAGATCTAAAATAAGATACATACGGTTGTTTTTCTCCACTCAGTAGAGAAAAATTTCCTTGGTCAGAATTTTTTTTTAGAAGATGACAGTTTTTTTTTAATACCACACTTTAGGATGTTAGAAATGAAAACTTGCTCTTAATAATTAGTTCGCATTGACAGTTTTTTCCTTCTAGCAGGGAACTAGATTCAAACATCAAAAGTAACCAGAAAAAGGTAAATGTTTACTTTTCTATTTTTAAACATATCTGTTAACTTGTAGGTAATTAGGAACCACTGGTTCTAACAGATTCTGTCATCTTTTCAAAAAAGAAGTTAATGAAATGTCCAAGGAAGCCCACTTGAACAACTCCAGGACAGCCACCTGTGCGGAGGCTGTGTGTTCTGCGATTGACATCTGTCTGCCTTTTGAATTGCCTCTCTCTACCTTCAGCAGCCCTGGGCAAGCAAGCAAGCGATGGTTGTGGAGTCAGAGAGCTAACATCTATTCCATTGTCATTCCTGGTCCTCATTGTCTTATATACCAAGATCTTCAACTTCAGCCTGTTTCAGGTTAACATTTAAAATGATGCAAGGTCCATTTTTTACCTTGGACGACTGACACACAAAATCTGTCAACCACTAGACCCAAGTTAAAAACAGTTTAGTTAGTGATGTGTAAAGAGAAAGAGCTCTAGAAAGTTCAGATTACCTACTTAAAATAAGTAATGTAAAGCTTTATACAAATATTCTGCTGTTATATTTTTTCCTGTTTATTTTTGTCCCAACTTTTGGTCAGTTAAAAGAAAGGGAGCCACTGAGAGCAGAGAGGATCAGAAGAAAATTTCGCAAGCTCGTTATGGTCAGGTACCTCAGTCAAAGTTAATTTCAGTTGTGCATAACAGGACAAAAAAAGCAGTGGCTTAATAAAAAAAATGTTAAAATAAAAGCAGTGGCTTATACATGCAGCATGGAGATTTCTTTCTTCGTATAAAAAAGTCTGAAGGTGCACAGTTCAGGACCGATATGGCAGAGCCACAGAGTCAAGGACCCAGGTTGCTCATGTGCTTTTGCTCTGTCGTCCTCAGCTGGTAGTTTCCTCTTCATGGCCCTTAATTAATGGCTGCTGGAGCTCCAGCCTCCATGTCTGTGGCCCAGACAGCAGGAAAGGTGAAAGGATTTGTCGTACACCAGTTTCATCATGCACATCACTTATATCTTGTTGGTCAGGAATTACACTCCTCTGTGGGCGGGAAGGCAGGAAACTGAAGTCTTAACTGGGCACTACGTCCACGGATTCTCACTGCAGGAGAGGAGAGCATTGGATATTTGGAGGCCCCTAGCAGCCTCTGCTCAGATTTTTGCTTTAATATCTTCACTTTTTTTTCCTATTCAAAATTTACTAAAATAACTGTGTATTGGGCCCTAATTCCTTGACATTTCTTTGTTCAGGTTCTCCTCAGCCAAGATAGTATGCACTTCTTGCCCCAACTTCCTTTCCTTCATCCTTGAGCGTGAGAAGCAGTTCTGAATGAAGAGGCCCTCGATTAGAGGTGGAAGTGCTTTATAAGTAAGCCATAAAAAGTTGTGTACTTATGGGAATTATCGCTCTAAGGCACTCCTCACTTTCCTTTTGGGCTCGCTCGCATACTTTTATATAACTTGTTACATAACCATTTTTAACATTTCCCTGTTATGCATGCGTGACATGGAAATAGAGACTGTGTCTAGAAATTGGATCAACTATATATAAAACATTTTTTAATTTTACATTAGATCATGAGCATTTTCCTTCATTATTAATATTCTTTACAAGTAAAATTGTCACGAGTGAGTGGAATTCTCTTACTAGTAGTAAGCCATTATTTACTTGACTATTTTCCAGTTGTTATACATTTGGTTGTTTACAGTGTCATGTTTTGGAGGGTATCTTTGTAGCTAAATTTGTCAGTTTTACATCATTTCATTATTTTTGGTTCCTGAAAATGGGATTATTATTCAAACTGTAGTATTTTTAGATTGTTTATATGCACTGCTAACTTGTATCCAGAAAAGTCTGTACCATTACCAGTAAGTAAGCCCATCACTTAGTGTATCATTAAATATCTTGATAAATATCATATGTGTTTTTTTAGTCTTTGTTAATTTAAACATCTTAAAAATTGGCACTTTTTCTAATTTATATTTTTTGATTACTGATAGAATAGCATTGATAATTTTATCGTATTTCTTTCGTGACTTTTCTGAGAGTTTTGTTCAGTTTTTGCTAGAGTTGTTTTTCAAAGCCCCTGTAATAAAAATTAAATAGTAGTGTCCTTTTTCTTGGATCTCTGCAGGGTATTTATAAATAATCTCCAGGTTTCATGGGTATTTACTCCTCATAAACTTCTCTTTTTCTTTGGGTGCTATTCATAACTAGATGTTACTTCTGTTTCTGAGATCAAATAATTGTGATTAATCTACTTCTCTTTATCAACCTGGTAGAGGATCCACGTGTTACATTCACTGTGGCATTGTGGCCAGTCCTCTGAAAGAAAGGATCCTCCTCCATTGTAGAAAGTAAAATAAGCTCACATACATCAGGTGAAGCCGTGTTATGTATTACCACTATGATTATAGTTCATGTCACAGAGACATCCCTGCACATACTTCGTTGTTGAGGAGTCCTGGGCATTGTGTCAAACTCAGCTGATAAACTAGGCCCGTCACTTGATGGTTTTAAAGACTAAAAATGTTTAGGAAAACCTTTCATTCTTTTTACGTGTAATCCATAATGAACCCTTAAGTGCTACATTTTGGGCTGGTAAAGTTTTCTACACCACTTCTTACTCTCTTGAAAGGGATGGACTGTGACAACCTCAGAGCCAGCTGAAGCTGAGAATCTGAGTGCTGGTGTGGAACAATAAATAGTATAGATTCACAGGTAACTTTCAGACAGGGAGAGAAGCAAATGTGAGAGCTTGAAAGTCATTTCATGTCTTCTGTTGAATGTCTTTGTGAATGTCTTTTTAAATGTCAACTTCAATGTAATGCCTAAGAAGAAGGGAATTAGAGATAAGAGAAGCCCAGTTTAATTCTTTTTCTGTGTATAGGCTTTGATTGACAGGGAATAAAATACATACTCCTTTGCCAACTTGGCACCTGAAGACGATAAATGGTATTTATCAGAGGGCTGAGGTGACAGTTACTAAAAGTGAAGTACTAAATGGCTTTAAGATTTTTTAGTGCCAAAGAAGGAGCCTTAAATTTGCCTTATAGTAGATCAGTTAGTTTATGAATTGTACTCACCCTCCGAGTCTTCTCTTTCTCTTTTTTTTTTTGTCTTGACTCAACTGTGAAGATATCAGTTTGGTAGATTGTATGCAGTGGAACACTGAGATAGATGCTGTAGGAGTTTCATGCTGATCAGTGGAGAATAGAGAGGAGGGAAGGAAGGAAATACCATTTATAGTCGATTCAGTATTTTAAATTGTCATGATGAAACAAAACTTTATTTCCTCCTGGTTATGAACATAATGAATATTATTATGTTAATATATTTCTTATGTTAATTCATTATGAAGAATTTGAAAACATGAAAATGTTTAAAAACTAAAGATATTTGAAGTTCCAATACCGTAACCTAACCACCATCAATATTTTGGTGACAGTCCTTTCATGTGTCATTCATTCATTCATTCATTCACTCATTCATTCTCTCTCTCTCTTTCTCTTGCAGTTTTACATAAATGAAGCATTTTAGCTACTGCTTTTCTTTTTCACTTTCTCTCCTCACTGTAACCCTCATTCCTCCAACCCAACGCTGCATACTTACACGATCCACTTTGATAACCTGCCGTGTGTCCCCCATATTTTCTCCACACTCATATGATCCTATGTTGACATTAGATATCCACACAGAGACATATATTGAAACAATTCAGTCATTGCTTTGTGAAAATGGAATTGCATTATATATACTTTTTGGCCTCTTGCTTATATCACTCATAGAAATCTTTCTGAATTATCTGGTATAAAACCAATTCATTCTTTTTTAACAACTGCATAATATTCCACAATGTAGAAATACTTATTCTTATGTTGATCTGTGTTCACTTTGTTTGTAGTTATTGGCCCCTGTGAATTTACACATCACTAAACCTCCATTACATAATGTCATTAATTTAGGTTTTGTTTCTAATTATTATTTCTAAGAAGTCTGTGGATTCGATCTCATATATTTTACTTCTTCCCCCAAAACATCTTTGACAGCATTGTCTTCCTTATTCTCTTTACCTCACATCTGAAGACCAAACTTAAATCTTTTTAGATAAAAATAGGGAAAAGTAGCTCTTCTTTTTTTTTTTTTTTTTGAAAAGTAGCTCTTCTGTCCCAGTAGCAAAACCCAATTCACAGAAGAGGAATTGACTTAATAGATATACCGAATGCTATCCAAAAGTCTTTAACAATTCTCACTTTCATCATTAATGTATGAGAACACTGTTCCTCCAAATGCATGTCAACATTAGATATTGCAGAGTTAAAACAATTGCTGTGTTAATTTACATTTCCCTGACTATTAGTGACTTTGTGCCCTTTTCACATGTTTGTTTAGACTGCTCTACTGAAAATTAAAATTATGCTTTTTTACTGGCGTTTCTGTTCTTGGCTTATTCTTGCCAATTTCTAGATACTATGTATATTATAGAGATATCATATGTTTATCTTTTGGCTTTGTTTATATTTTTCCATTTCAGAATTTTTAATTTTGACATGAGTAGACAAGTCTTTTTTTCCTGTGTTTTCACTTTTGGTTAAAACATATCTCCCTGACCCCTAGATTGTACATGTATTCTCTTAAATATTCTGGAAAGGTTTTTTTTTAAACAAATTTGTCTTTAATCCATCTGGAATTAATTTTTGCATATGATGTAAGAATTTTATTTTCTTCCAGACTGTTGTTGTGCCAGCCCATTTATTCAAAAGAATGCTTAACTACTGAATTGCACTACGCTTGTCAAATTTATTTTGCTCTTTAGCAGTAGAAAAAGCATACTTCAGCCACACCTGTCTTTCAGGGAGTGTCTTGGGCTGTTAGCTAAGGACACATATGGTTACTTAAATTCAAAAACAATTCTTTATTCCTCAAAGTTCTGACTAAGTAGTCCCTAATCTTAACTTACTCCCCCTCCCCCCCACTTGCTGTGGGAGGCCTGAGATTTGTTTTTCTAAATAAATTTTAATTCATTTTAAAACCAGTGCTTCCCTGTTGAGTCTGGGAAATGATAGTAACTTGTTAAATGCCTTCTGGAAGCATAGTCCAGATGCTTTGGCAGTAAGTTTTCTCCAGGGAAGAATTTGTTTTAAAATGATACTTTACTAAGCTGCTGTTCCTGTGTGTGTGTGTGTGTGTGTGTGTGTGTGTGTGTGTGTGTGTGTAGGAGAGCTTTTCGGTATTTAAGAAGCATTTGCAAGTTGCACGTAACTTTAGACTACTTTAATTGAAAATGTCTATTGTTTTAAAAATCCCCTAATGGCCCACATTTGTTTGTTTTTAAAGACTTAAAGTAAATTTATATTTTCTTTACCATGCCCTTAGTCTTTAATGACTTTGTCTTCCTGATTCCTCTTAATTTTGCATACAAGGACCAAAATTAGATCTTTTTAGGAAAACCTTATGGCAATGTGGAACTTACATCTCAATGTCAAAATTCAGACTGTCTGCATAAATAGAGGTGAAATAAGGTGAGAAGAGAACTTATAACACTGATTATTCTCTGAGACGTTTTTCTACTGCGTGACCATTGTATAAAACTACAGCAAAATCACAATCCTGCATTTAATGAGGGACTTTATTAGGTTGGAGTCAGGTATGTGTAAAAGTTTTATCACCTGTCCTTTAGATACCTTTCTAAGCCATCTGAGGGCCAGCATCCTGTCTTCTCTTTCCTTGTACGTTTCACAGACTCTAGTACATGTCTACTAGACCAGGGGTCCCCAATCCCTGAGCTGCGGGCCATGGACCAGTACCCCTCCTTGGGTCTGTGTCCTGTTAAGAACCAGACCGCACAGCA
Source organism: Tonatia bakeri (assembly GCA_004024845.1). Taxonomy (NCBI): domain Eukaryota; kingdom Metazoa; phylum Chordata; class Mammalia; order Chiroptera; family Phyllostomidae; genus Tonatia; species Tonatia bakeri. Next base: position 192,411 of record PVIA01000173.1, read on the forward strand.
GGAGGCAAGGAGGGCTGGCAAGTGAACAAAGCCACCTGAGCTCCACCTCGTCACCCCTCCCCCACCAAATTGTCTTCCACCAAACCAGTCCCTGGTGCCAGAAATGTTGGGGACTGCTGCACTAGATGCATCAGAAGTAGTGTCTGAATAATTGTGCACAAGGGTCTCAGATACTCTGGCTTATCTCTTAAGTATCTGCAGACTCTACAGGTGCACATAGTCTATCCTTTACCTTCTGACCTTTCAGCAAGCTCTGGACAAGGAAAAAAGTAATAATTCCAGCAGCCACTCCTTCCTGCTTCATCTCAAGAGTTTTTAGAGCTCTTTCCCGATCTCTGACTTCTCAAATTATCTCAAGCCTAGGAGAAACCCAATATATATGTCTTATTTTAGGACTCACTGAATTATATTTAGATGTATTGACTTCATGGAAAGAAGGTGAAAATTATTCTGAGGTTGAGAGAAGCCAACTCAGCATTACAATTTTGCTGGTAGAGCATTGAGATTTGGTTGTACTATTCAGTCACAAGCTGTTTAATTTGGCCTGATGTGTTGTGAGAATATATTTCAAAATGGAAATGAACATATTTCATTGATTCTAAGATGCGCATTTTAATATTCTGAAATTGGGGTGCATCTTATAATTAATGGCATGACCTAGTTTAATAACCTGTGTTTATTTTTTCTTGGTTGTTTTAAAATAATGATGGCATCCTCAAATGGAAAGCATTATGCTAAGCAAAATAAGCCAGGCAGTGAAAGACAAATACCATATGATATCACCTTTAACAGGAACCTAAACAACAAAACAAAGAAACAAACAAAATATAACCAAAGACACTGAAATAGAGAACAGGCTGACAGTGTTCAGAGGGGAGAGGGGAGGGAATTTCAGGGGAATTTTGGGGAAAAGGGGAAGGGTTTACAGGAACAAGTATAAAGGACACATGGATAAAAACTAGGGGCGGGTGGAAATGGGAGGGAGGAGGGGAGGGCAGGGTGGGTGGGCTGGGATGGGAATAAAAGATAGAAAATTGTACTGCAACAACAATTAAAATAAAATTAAAAAAATAAAATAATGATGGCATCCTAAATTACATGAATTATGGTAGTTCCACAGAGTACCTTGGAGTCAGATAATTTAAAAGCACATGTAGGAGACACGGACTTTTAGTGAATGTCCCAATACAGAGTGGGAGATCATCTAAACTGAAAGTTAGGGAATATTCTCTGAACTATAAATCTCTGATTGAGCAAATATCAGGGTACATTTAAAATGTGACGAAAGAAAAGGTGAGGTTCCCTGTTACATACACACGTGGTATACTTACTTTTTCCTCACCGTACCGTTTCCAACTTCAAAGGCCAACTTGATTTCTGTTACCCCAGTAGCCTCAGACGTCTGTGAGTGCAGGGACCTTGTCTTTCACCTTCATCAGCATGTTTCCAGCACCCAACACAGTTTCCAAACTGTCACCTTGGCAATGCGCACGGGTTCCACAGAGCCTCATTTAGGGGCTCTTCTTTGGCACAATATACAACACACACACACACACACACACACACACACACGTCAGCAGTGTAGTAAGTTGAAGAGTAGCTCCCAAAATAAATGTCCATGTCCAAATTGCTGGAAGGTTGTTACCTTATTTGGAAGAGGATTTTTGCAGATGTAATTAGCAGTCTTTAAATGAGATCATCCTGGATTACCCAAGTGGGCTCTAAATCCAGCGACAGGTATCATTCCAAGAACAAAAGGCAGAGGGTGATTTGAGATGGAAGAAGCGGAGGCCTGAGACTGGAGTGATACAGCCACCAGCAAAGGTTTCCCTGAGCCCACCAGAAGCTGGAAGAGGCAGGGCACAGAATCACCCTTGGGGCCTTCCAAGCACGTGCAGCCCAGCCAACATGATTTGATTTTTGATTTATTCTCTCAATACTGCACGGAAGAGAATAAATATCTGCTGTTTTAAAAGACACTCAGTTTATGGAAGTTTATTATGGCAGCCAGAGGAAAGTACTACATATACATACACACACATGCACAGAAGCACACACACATATAAACAGACATACAAGCTTTGCTAGCCTAAAGTTAAATTAATGCCAGGTGATTTTTAAAATTACAAATTATGAATATGTAACTTTATTTTCTGAATTTTCAAAATAGTACAGTTTACCCCAGCATCCAACAATAGGCTGATGGGTAAGTGGAATTATGGAATGTGGTTTTTGTAGTGCTCTTCATGTACCAGCTACAGATCTCATGTCTGCTGTCTCACAAGCATGATACCAAGTGCTGGGAACACAAAGGAGGATGAATGTCCTGATGCTCAAGGAGTTCAGAGGCCCCCTGGGTAGTCAGATTTTAGACAACTATCATTATGTAATTAGCATTGAAAATACTTCCTTCCAAAGGTCAGTTGATGCTGCTGAGAGCTCTTGAGGCAGGTTTCACAGAAAACGTTGATCTACGGAGCTAGCTCTGGAAGAGTGAGTAGAGTTCTGGTGGATTTAGAAGAGGGAGAATGCTATTTTTGAGAGGAATGTACTGAACAGAGGCATCTGAGGGAAGGATGATAGGAGAAGAGCTGTAACATGTTGAAGTTTGACCTTTATCCTGGAACTAAGCTGACGGCTCTAGTAATCCCTACCCCCCACTTCCAGGACGCAAATAACAGATGCTGTTAGGGTAGGTTGCAACAGAATCCACTTGTGTCCCAAATTTTTATGGACTCCATAAAAAAATTAGTAAATAATGAGTTACAATGGTATGTGTTCTAATAACATGCAATCACTAATAGCGGCAGCAGTCTCTGAAGAGGCTCAATATAGAATATTTGGGCCTTGTGTACTTCCCTCCTTGCCTAGCTAATGATAATCTCTCTCTCTCTCTCTCTCTCTCTCTCTCTCTCTCTTCCTGTCTCTCATTAGAATTTGAGTGGGAGTCAAGTTTTCATAGAGAAACTTGAATTCACTCCAGTTTTTATTTTAAGAATCAATTATTTCACAAACTTTAACATTGTACAAAATACTACTTTTGAACATCATCATCTGCAGTAGTTACATCAACACACCACAATTTGAAGATCAGTATGTAGACAAATGACTCATCTTTGCTCCTGAAATTTCCCAGCACAGGGCCTATCTATAAAAGTGTTCCTCAAATGTGTGTTAACATGAGCCACGAGGAAATGTTGAAGGGCTTTAAGAATGGGAAAGGACCAATCAGGTTCAGTTCTAGAAGGATCATTCTGATGTCTTTTGGGAAGGTCATTTACAGCAGGAAAAATATGGAATTAAAGAATGACACACTTCCGGCCAAGATGGAGGCATAGGTAGACACACTGTGCCTCCTTGCACAACCAAGATAGGGACAACAGCAATTTAGAAATAGAATAACAACCAGAACTGACAGAAAATTGAACTGTATGGAAGTTGGACAACCAAGAAGTTAAAATAGACCTGTTCCTCCAGACCAGTAGGAGGGGCGGAGTCAGGCAGCTGGGTGTGGCACGGAGAGCAGAGAGTGTTAGGACCGAGTGCGTAAGGCATCCGGGGTGTGCAAGACCGCAGTGGACCCTAAGCGCACAAGTGGCAGCTGGCAGACCCCTGCTGAGTGGTGGTAGACCCAGCCAGGTGGTGACTTTGAAGCAAGGCACTGCACGCAACCCAGGATCACCGCGCTGGGAAATAGCCTTGGGACACTGATTGAAAACACCTGTGGGGGGGTTGAGGCGCAGGGAAAGACTCCCATCCTCACAGGAGAGGTCGTTGAAAAGTCCCACGGGGCACACGAGCCCACCCACATGGGAATCGGCACCAGAGGGGCCCCGTTGGCTCTGGGGAAGCGGTGGAAGGGACTGAGGTCTGAAGGAGAACTGAGCAAGTGTCATTGTTCCCTCTCAGACCCCACCCCCACATACAAGGTCACAACCTAGAGACTGGGGTGCCCCGCCCTGGTGAACACCTAAGGCTCCGCCCCTCGTACATAATAGGTGTGACCAGACCAAAGGAAAAAAAAGATGGTTCAAACAGAATTGAAAGCCACACAATCAGTACTTTTAAGCAACTGAGAGATAACCAACCTATCAGATACGCAGTTCAAAGCACTGGTGATTAGGATGTTCACAGAATTGGTTGATTTTGGTCGCAAATTAGATGAAAAAATGAAGGCTACAATAAGTGAAATGAAGGAAAATGCACAGGGAACCAATAGTGGTGGGAAGGAAACGGGGACTCAAAACAATAGAGTGAACCAGAAGGAAGAAAGAAACAACCAAACAGAAAAGAATGGAGAAATAAGAATTTTTTAAAAAATGAGGAGTAGCTTAGGAACCTCCAGGACATCTTTAAATGTTCCAACATCCCAATTATAGGGGTACCAGAAAGAGAAGAGGAAAAGCAACAAATGGAAAACTTACTTGAACAAATAGTAAAGGAGAACTTCCCCATTCTGGTGAAGGAAATAGACTTCCAGGAAGTCCAGGAAGCTCAGAACATCCCAAAGAAGTTGGACCCAAGAAGGAACACACCAAGGCACATCACAATTATATTAGCCAATGTAAAAATGAAGCAGAGAATCCTAGAAGTAGCAAAACATAAGGAGACAGTAATATACAAAGGAGTTCCCATCAGACTGTCAGCTGATTTCTCAAAAGAGACCTTACAGGCAAGAAGGGGCTGGAAAGAAGTATTCCAAATCATGAAAGGCAAGGACCTACATCCCAGATTGTTCTATCCAGCAAAGCTTTCATTTAGAATGGAAGGGCAGATAAAGTGCTTCTCAGATAAAGTCAAGTTAAAGGAGTTCATCATCACCAAGCCCTTATTTTATGAAATGTTAAAGGGACTTATCTAAGAAAAACAAGATAAAAAACATGTATTGTAAAATGACGGCAAACTCACAATTATTAACAACCACACCTAAAACAAAAACAAAAACAAACTAAGCAAACAACTAGAACAGGAGCAGAACCACAGAAATGGAGAACACATGGAAGGTTAACAACAGAGGAGTGGGAGGGGGAAAGGGGGGGAAGGTACAGAGAATAAGTAGCATAGACGGTAGGTAAAAAATAGAGGGAAGGCAAGAAAGGTATGGGAAATGTAGAAGCTAAAGAATTTATGACACATGAACATGAACTAAAGGGGAGAATGTGGGTGGGAGAGAGTGTGCAGGGTGGAGGGGAATGAAGGGGGGGGTAATGGGACAACTGTAATAGCATAATCAATAAAATATATTTCAAAAAAAAGAATGACAAATATTTGGAAGCTGTAGGGTTATAGTTAAGAAGAAAGTTGGCCTCTAGCCAAAACTAGTTAAGTGGGAATATAGAAGAGGGGGTGAATTGGAAATATTTTAAAAGTGAGATTTCTAGGACTCAAGATTGGTATGGGTTATGAGGAAGAAGGAAGCACTCAGTAGTCCTGAGGTTACTGGGTTGGGTGCTGATGCCCTTATCAGAGATAAGAACACAGATGGAGAAGCAGATTGCAGATGGCACATTATAGCGGAGTCTAGATTAGGCTGTGGTAACAACTCGAAAACGTCAGTACTTTCAAACAGCAGAGGTGCGTTCTCCCTTGTGCTAATGACTATCACGGGCTGGCTGGGGGCTCTGCTCTGCGTCACCATCCTCACCGCAGGACCCAGCCCTGCAGGACCCTGTTTATGCTTCACACCTGCTGAGGCAGGAGAGAGAATATGGCAGATCACACACTGGCCCCTTCAGGCTTCTGCCCAGAAGTGACACACCTAACATCCCTCTAACATTTTGTTGTTCAGGGCAAATCCCACAGCCACACCTAACTCTCAGAGGGTAGAGACGTGTAGTCTTTCTGTATCCTGGGGATATGACGATTGTGGTGGGAGGTGTGGGAAGGCAGCATGTTCATTTGTGGATATGTTGAGCATGAAATATTGAAGGGAGGTTCAGTTCAGAGGGAATTGGAAATCTGGGCTTGTATTTTGAGGGAGTTCAGGGCTAGAGAAATAGTACTGGAAGATTTTGATGTAATGGTCATAAAACAAGCCACAGGAGTGAATAACTTTGATCAGGAGGGAATAGATCCTATTCTAATGATGGTAAAAGATCAAGGTTAATATGTTTGTGGTTACAAATACTGCAACCCTGAGGCCATATTTTTTAGCAGCAGCTTATTATAACTTTTAAATAATTTTAAGTAACTGTTGGCATAGGGTTGGAATTAATCACTTAAACGGAATTTAGCTTTTTCAGACTCCAAAATCGCTGACTTGCATTTAGTAATTTGAAAGGTACCTTTAGATTTCACCCTAGGATTTCTGCCAATTTTCTGACCCAGTTGGGAAGAAAAAGTATTGCAAAGAATATTAGCCATAGTAGTTTAAACTGACGACCAGTGTAAGTTGATTGATACTTAGATTGCTGAGTACTCAGAAAATTAGAATACCTTATCAAATTTTCTGACTGGTTGTGCTTCAGACCAATATACAGGCTTAACCTTGCTGTTATGATATTCTTTTTTATAGCTCCAATTACTGGCAGAGGGAGGTAGTTAATAGCATTTTTCCCATTGGCCAGTGTAAATACATAAGGAGACATGTTTTTTCTAGTCTCCATTCTCTTAAAAGGTTCTTGTGCTTTTGCCTGCCTGAACTCCATCAGGGGTCTCACTTTTTAAACTTTTCATTTGGATGTACATGGTTACACAAAATAAATTCTCCTCCCTTTGCAATAATGCACTTATCAGGAAAATGGAAAACAAAAAAATAAACCCTGCTTTAGTGCATATCACCATTATTTCTTTGAATCAAAATAGCAGTGATGGTAAAAAACAATAATGGTCTTCACAGTCAAAGTGAACACATATTCACTGAACTTCTACTCTTTGATAGCACCCTACTGTGAGTGATTAAAAAAATTAAGAAGAAGAAAGCCACAGCTTTTATCTTCTTGATACGAGCACATAAAACTATTCAAAGTAACTGTTCCTTATTCCCTAAACAAAGCTACTGGTGTTTACTGCTGGATGATAATTATTATTAACATGTATTGAGGATTAATGGTCCTGCTGTCTATTGTACAACATTTTATATACATTATTTTATTTAATTCTCACAATAACTCTGTGACGTAAGGCTCCCCGCAAGGAACAGAGGCTGAGAGAAGGAATAATTTGCTCAGGGTCACAAAGTGGAAGGAGCCAGCAGCCAGCCAGTTGTAGAGCCCTGCCTGTGGCCCGCCTCTCAGCTCTCAGACCAGCAAGGGTGTTTTTTCTCGTATTACACATCACAGAATGAGAGATTCTTTTGCTAATTCTCTTTATTAAAAATGGAACCACTGATAGGTGACATACAAAGGAAAGGCCTGGCAGGCAATACTAACTGAAGTAAAGAAAACCATAGGGCCCCACAGAACTGTTCACAGTGGGTGGGAACTACACTGGACATTTCAGATGTTGTCTTCCTGCCCCAGCCTGCCCAAGAGGGAAGATTTGGGGTGGAAGGTGATGTGTAAAAGTAGAATAGAAACTGTCTTCATTTTTCTTTCTTGGCATTTAAAATGCTTGTTTCCTGATGGCTTTCAGTGGGATATACATACATATATATGGTATTTCTGCACATAAACCCATAGGTTTAGTAATACCCTTCACTTACCTTGGGGGGAGACTTGGTGAAACTTCAGCCTTCGCTCCAGAAAGGCCCTTCTCCTGAGGTACATCAGTCACAAAGCCCACACTTGTGGTCAAATCCTTTTTTTTAACAGAGGAGTAGTATATTTTATGATCGTGTAGTGAAACAGCAAACAGTATGGAAACCAAGATGGGCTAGTACCATGAAAAGTGACCAGAAAGAACACAAGAGGCACAATCAGGGCATGTGGTCACACGTAGGCTCCGGCACCAACAGATGATCCCCTTTTCCCATAATATGCATCTCTACTGGCAATATTTTTATGTTGTGTATCAGTTAGAACAACTTGAGCTGTGATTCCTGAAGCTTCATCTTTTGGAGATCTGATGAAAGCTGCAAATTAGCATGTGCGTAAACACAGAGTTTTTCGCTTAGTTTCAAAGTGTTCATCACCTGCCCAACCCCCTGCCCAAAGCCGAGGACTCAGAACACGAAGCATGTGCCACTGTGTCTGTCGCTGCATCACACAGGGACACTGCCTCACTGTGGGGCCAGGAGCCACATGGCAGAGTATGATCACTGATATTATTGGGAATAGAGAGGTGTACCCCATCACAGTATTTTATCTTATCCCTTGAGTTCATTAGAAGGCTTTCAGCAGGTTGGGATTCTGTCATCAGTAAGGGAGTGGAGAGGTGACAGTGTCCCAGAGTGGGAAATAACAGAGAAGGTTTCTCAAAAATGAAAACATGCTGTTCACACAAAACTGTCTTTCCTGTCCTTGAGTGCCGCCACTCCTTACCCCTCGTCACCAGAGAGCAGTGAGTTTGCCTAACCAGGGTACCTAACCAGGGATGGGTAAGATCTGGCCTGCTGCCTGTTCAAGTAAATGAAATTTTATTTTGGAAGACAGTCTCACCCGTGTTATCACATGATGTCTATGGCTGCTTCTGCACATCAGGTGCAGAGCTGAGTCACTGACACAGGCTGCAGAGCCCACATAGCCTAAAATTTTTACTCTGCCACTCGACAGAACAAAGGTTGCTGACCCACTGCTAAGCCATCTGTTCTCACCCAGTTTTCTTTGAGAGATCTGTTGTTTATTTCCGTAGATGAAAGTTGAGATGTCTTCAGATTCTGGAAAGCTAAGGTGGACATAAACCAGTCTCCTGGATGCTCACGCAACACTGGTTTAATAAATGGTAGCTAGCTCTTGGCAATGGGTCAAGAGGGATTCCCAAAATCAATCCCTTTCGACATACAATATAGTGATTCTTTACTGTTTGTATCATTATCTCTTTGTGAAATGGCTTGATTGGTATCTTAGGCCAGAATCTCCAATGCCCTCTTAGACTGTGCCTAGTTAATACAAACTGAATTATTTAGTGTAACACTACATAGCTTAGAATCCGGAATGTCAGCCCACCTCAGTAACCACATATAATGAACTTCAACAACATTATTTCTAAATTATGTGGTCTCTTGTATTATCCATAGACTTCCTTTTACTGATGTCACTAAGAACTGTCTGTAGAAAGACATCACAGTTTTGGGAACATTCCTGGGATGTATGTGAAGCAAATGGGAAGAAGAAACAAGCGTCAGGCCCGTGCTGTCCATCTTTTCGTACTAGCATTGTATCATTTTTTATAACCATTCCAGTAGATCTGAGAAATTCAAGAAAGGAAACTGAATCTATACCAGTCCTGAGAGGTATTATTAATCATTTATTGCTTTTCTGTAAAACAAGTATAGCTTTCTCCGCTCACCATTACATTGATAGGATATGATAAGAAAAGAAAAAGTTGCATTAATGTGTCTATATTTCCTCATCAAAAAAGTTTTCTGTAAAGCCAAGGAAGTGTTCATTTATATTGATAATAAGGAGAAGAGTACATATGATAATACCACTCCTCTCCATAGGACTATGACTTAGAAATTTATTTGTTGAATGGTTTTGTTTAATGAGCTTTTAAATACGCAAAAGTAAAATTTAAAAATAGAGAATTTAGTTGAATGTTTTGATATAGCTAAGTTAACAGCTTTCTTATTGAGCTATACATAGTAAATTTCAACCAGAAAAAAAAACCCTTAAATTTGGTAATACATATTCAGAGACTCTTTGACTTAAAACATGAAGGAATAATTTATGTAGTAAATGTAAATGAATCAGAAACCCACTCACAGCTTCCTACTGAATGTAAATTAGATGGTGACGGAGGCTGTGACTCTATGTGAAGCAGTTGTGACTGCTCTTTGTGCATGTTCGTCATAGGAGCAGCATATATAGTTTTAAAAGCAGCCAAGTAGCTGGACTTGGTGCCCTCAATGGATGCAGTACAATCAGGGCCATTGATGGCTGCGGCAGTCAAGCCTGCTGGGATGATGTATACAGTACACGTCTCTTAATAAGACACTACTGTCCGGTTACTATTGGGAGACTGCTTGCTAACACTCACCAGGGCTAGCTTTTTCTGTTTTCATCCTGCACTTTGTAGAGTTTCACCTTCCCCGTGTCTTGAAACTTAAACTCCCATGTATACTTGCCTGACACAACTATAGGCATTGCAAGTGGATTTGAGAAAGTGTTGGTGGAAGCAATGATAATTGACTCAAAAAGCCTCATATGACTCATTTGATGAGCTCACAATCATAGCAATATATGAAATACGGAAGCACTGGTACTATATTTGTTGACTTTCTCCTTACTTTTGTTGTTTGTTTTTTGTTTTGGAAATTATTTTCATTTGAACCCCATTCAGACATGGGTCTCCATCCCAATTTCTTGGGTGTGAATTTGGGAAATTAAGGAGCCTTTCCGAATTTGTTTCCTTACATGAGGATCCCAGCTTTGTCTAGGAAAGACCCAGTTTGTGCTTCTTGTCCCAGCATAATTAATAACAGTGCCCCCTTTCATTGAAGTGTCCTGATCAGGGCAACACGTTATATGTATATCCTATTTATAGGTGAAATGGAGATTATATGAATGTGCGATTGTCTGGAATAATGTGAAAATGAATACCTCAGTTATTTGGGTTTACAAAATAAAATTTTTGTTACAATAGGTAACCTTGAATTCTATAACGGTGAATACTTTTATTGCATATATATATGTTATGCAAAATATATACTATGAGGAAGTTGCTATCTGTGGATGGGAGAGACTATTTTGGTAACCATTTATTGTGTATTGGTAATCAAAATTCTCTGTAATTTGAAGGGAATAATTACTACTATATTTATGTCATTAGAGATTTTTACTGCACAGCAGTGTCCCCATCTGTTATTTGAGTTAATTTGAAGGCTGCGGTACCCTTTTGGCAGAGCATCATTTAAAATTTAGAGCAATTCTTTTGAAGCAACATGCATTTTTACCTCAACATTACATTTCCTGGGATGACATGGTTTTGCCTCTGAAACGATAATTTGTGAGAGTAATTTCTATCATGCTACTAGGGTCTCATATTTTTTCCTGGAAAAATGAATCTAGTTTAATACCCTGTGATTTGATTCTGAGATTGTTATATATGCTAATTAAATGTTTGGAATTTACTATAGGGATTTTAAACTCCTTTTAGGAGGTGGAAATAATTTGTTATGCTATAGTAAGACAATTAATTTTGCACTGGAATCCTACAGGACAAACTAAACCATGTTCCCACGTTGAGCCCAGGCAAGTTAAACTAGGGGTCTTTAGCTTCAGCCATTCAGCTTGACTTAGTCATCTTTCCTTGGAAGATTTCCGGTTGATATTCAAAGGCAAGAAATTATTAATTCATGAGTTCTGAGTATTACCATATGCGATCATTTTGACAAGGCTTTTTATTTATACCATTCATTTTCTTTTTCTTTCTTTGGTCCCCTGCCCCCCCACCCAAAATAACCATGTGAACGGTGCTGTGCGGGAGCGCATACCTCCATTTGAGGAGCAGGCTGCTGTTAGGCGTTTCTGAGCTATTTTACAGGTAGATCATAGGTATGCTACTTTTGAGTAAATTATTTTCTGTTCCTGAAGATGCTCAGGAAGTCCTATCTGTAATAGTTCTTTGGCATTTTTGTGTGATCCTGAATGCAAGCACGTATCTTTTAAAAATTCTGTAAGTTACCTTTTTTACTAAAGTGTGTAGATTTTTCTACCTGCATCCATTAGTCTGTGTAGATAGGGCTGCCCCTCTCCAAAATGAGGAATGAAAGGGTGCAGGCTCGGGGTGGGTAGAGGTGAGACTAGATGATGAGGCCGGGTTGGATGTGCTGAGCTTGAGTTGTTGGTGGGACGTCCAGGTGGGGACATCCCCCAGACAGTGGCTTGCTCCCATCCATGGGCACAAGTGTTCTGTGATCACATATAGGAAATGGGTCCAGCTTGGGGACCAGGAAGGGAGGCAGGTGACATGCCCAGGAGGAATCATTTCCAGGGTGGAGTCGCGAAGGACCAATGGGAATTAGCCAGTTTAGGAGGGCTGTTCTGGTTTCCTTTAGCTTTCAAACTCCTCTTCCCTGAACGTGGCCTCTGTTCATCTCTGAAGGTATGGCCGTGTAAGCGTTTGTGCCATGAGAACATATGCATTCAATACACAGTGTTCTGGACCAGCCCATCTGGGAAAAGGAATATAGAGAGTTTTCCCTTGCCAGTGCTAGGTTATTTCATCAGGGCAGGTTGGAAAAACTGGAGTGGGATCTGGCACTGTTGGGTAGCCAGTGTTCCCAGGGGTGGCTTTCCTTACTTTTGGTTCAGATGGTTTTACTGTTTCCTTATGGATCTTTTTTTGTTTTCGGAAATCTTCACTCTTAATGATTATCCCCCCCCCCATGTGATGACTGTACCTTAATCATGATAGAATGTGAAATGTTTAGTGACTCCCAAATATGCGATGGGATTGTCACTGTGCTTTGAGATCTGGCACAATTGTAGAATCACCTTGGTGAAACCAGAGAGGGCCTTCCGTCCTAGAACCCAGGCCAAGCAGCTGGCACATGTAGAAACTGAGGTCTGAGAGCCACTAGCATTTAGCAAGTCTGTGTATATAAGCAGAGCAGGACTCGAGACCCCTACCTCTGAGCCCCATGCTATTTGCAGAGAGTACTGGAGGTGACCTTTGTAAAAAAATGTACTAAACAACTCTATTGAGGAATAATTCACAAGCCATAATATTTACTCTTTTAAAGTATACATTCAGAGATTTTTATTATATTCATAGAGTTGTATAACCATCATCATTATCTAATTCCAGAACATTTTTATCAAACCCATTAGCAGTCACTTCTTCTACTTTTCCCAGCCCCTGGGGACTATCAGTCTACTTTTGTTCAACGTTATGTGTCCTGTAACTGTCTTCCTTCATATAGCATTCTGTTTTCAAGGTTCATCCATGTTGTAGCATGTATACGTACTTTATTCTTTTTATGGCTGAATAGTACTCCACTGTATGCGTCTATCACATTCTATGTATTCATTCATCAGTTGATGGACATTTGTGTTGTTTTCACTTTTGGCTTTTAGGAATACTGCTGATAGGAACATTTGTGTATGACTTTGTGTGTGGACGTGTGTTTTTATTTCTCTTGGATATACGCCTAGAAGTGGAATTGCTGGGTCATCTGGTAATTCTATGTTTAACCGTTTGAGGAAATGCCAGCCTCTTTTCCAAAATGTCTGCATATTTTACGTTCCCACCAACAACGTGTGAAGGTTCTAATTTCTGCACATCCTTAATGTCTGTTTTTTTGATTATCACCATTCTAGAGAATGCAAAGTGGTATCTTTGTGGTTTTGATTTTCATTTCCCTAATGACTATGATGTTGAGCATGGGCCTGTTGGCTGTTTGTGTATCTTCTTTGTAGAAATGTTTATTCAAATTCTTTGCCCATTTTTTCATTGGGTTGTCTTTTTATTATCAAATTGTATGAGTTCCTGGTGTATTCTGGATACATGTCCTTTATCAGATATATGTTTTGCAAATATTTCTCCCCTTCTGTATCTTAACTTTTCACTTTCTTGATGGTTTTCTTTGAAGAACAAAGGTTTTACATTTTGATGGTTTCAAGTTTATCTGTTTATACTTTGTCCCTTGTGCTTTTGGTGTCACAAATAAGCAATCATTGCTTAATCCAAGGTCACAAAAATTTCCTCCTATGTGGTCTTCTAAGAGGTTTTTGGTTTTAGCTCTTGCATTCATGCCTTGGATTCATTTTGAGTTGATTTTTGTATAAGTTATTTTTAAACCATGCCTTATTGGTGTTTTCCAGCTATTTGCTTGTGTTTTAGTCCACATGAAATTACAGGAAAAGTTTAGGAAAAACTCCATTTTCACTTGTCTCTGTCTTATGTTTGGTCATTTGGGGAAAACTACTTACTGACATACAATGATTAATTTCATTTTTTTTAACCTCATGCTATTGTGAGCTGAAGAATACACATGTTCTCTTTTACGAGTCAGTGCAGTTTCGAAGACTCTTGCTCTGTTAACCTGAACAGTTGGTCTCTGTTCTAGAACAATATCTTCATTTTCTGAGAACATTTGTTTGGGATCTTTCAATGAAAGCATCTCTCTTCCCATCAGCCTCTTATCTGCACAATGAACAAAGCATCTGAGTAGAGGGCAGAAGCTTAAGACATGCAGGTGACTTGGAAACTGCTACGTCCCATATGGTACAAGTGCTGAAAATTTACATCTGCATCAAAGCTGAGTTTGAGAAACTTCACAGTCCATTCTACTACGTTTTCATGTTAAGTCATCTGTTATTTTTGTTATTCAGTAAAACAGGGTGATTTTCAGTTCTTCAATAGGCTTGGTTCAGTATTCAGTGATACTGCCTTTTCTATAAAGAGCGTGCTTTAAATTTAAGGGTATGACTATCTCTTACAATATAGTTTTTATTTAAAAAGGCTTCAGCTATCCTGAAATATCACACATTGAATAAAAAGCGGAAATAGAAGTTTGGCACTGAATTCACATAACTTGGTTTCCATTTTTACTTATTATTTTGATATACTTAGCTTTTCAGGCTGTTAAAAATTATTTTGTTATAAGTAACTTAGTTACACACTTTGAGACATCTGATAAACACTGTCACATAAAGGATCCTGGGCATGATTGAAACCATAAAATGGCTGATTAAAAGTATTAAATAAACCAACAGATCTTCAATACTGCTTTTTATCTTTAAATGATAGATTAGTAATGATTTTCATGTAGCAGTACTATAATTTAGTGTAGTATTTGGCAAAACCGCCTCTAGACTATTCGGAGGGATTTCTTCTGCCGGAAGAAATTGCAGTGCGCACCTGCCTTGAAAGCGCATAGAAGCCGCGGAGCTGCGTGGGGTTGAATCCCGGGGCGAACTGAACCGCTGCGGGTGCTGTCACGGTGACCTTTCCGGGGAACTCGGTAGGCTGCACCAGGGACAGGAAGTTTGCTGTATTTTGGAATGCAAGTAAAAATATTGGCACATTGTCCCTCTGGAGGACTCTGAGAGCACTTTTCTTTCTGTGCAGGGTTGGGAGGGTGGGCTCTGGACAGAGAGCTTTGCTGTGTGGGTTGGCTTGTATCCGAAGAAGGAACCCTTTGAGATTCAGATCTGACTATAGAAATGGAGAAATAAAACTGTGGTGGGGCTGCTTTTGTTTCTGGATATGAGGAAAGGCTGCTACTGTCTGTTTAAACACCGCTGGTGTCTGAGTGAACAGTCATCAAACAGGGAACACGATCTTCATGCGCTAGAGTACAACAGGTAGCGTCTCTCCTCATCTGCCTCTTCCATTTCTTGAAAGGCTGTATTTACATGATCGGTGACTATTCAGAAGCTCACACGCACTGTGTTTACGCTGTGCCAAGTGGTGTGCTTTCTTTAGATGGATTATTTAATCCTCACGGCACCAGCAGCACCAAGTTAAACTCTGTGGTTATCCCTGTCTTACGGAGGAGAATGGAAAATGAAGGGGTTGGGCTTCCAGAGCCCGAATTTGTTCATGAACTTCTGCATAAAAAAAAATTAAAGAAATCACTGTTACAAAGATATTGCTTTCCATATATTTAAGGGCATATTGTCTGGGAACTTGCTTCTGCACCTCCAGGCTTCCTCAAGGGTCTTTTTCCCTATCAAAGAAAATCTAAGACCTGGGGCCCTGAGGTCCCTCAAGTTCCTGAGACAGCCTCTGCTACTCATGAATATAGTTCTGTGTTTTATTAGATCTTACAAAAGCATTGGTTGTAGGAAGCACTGTTATTTTACATAAAGCTAAAGAAAGAAAGAAAACAGATGTCAAACTAACTCTAACACCGCTTTTCATCAATGAAACAATTTTTTACTGATTAAAGAAGCTCTTTGAGACTTACTTAAACATACATCTTCACCCAGGGGCCATAGAAACAAGAAAATATATATGAAGTAAATTAAGGTGTTTCTAACTCTCCTTTACATTCTGAGTTGAACTCTTTTGCATTAATTTTTTCACTCAGCCATAAATGTCCATGTTTTCCCACAGTGTGGTTCTCGGTGCTGTTCAGAGCATTGTTGAGACAACATTTCTTAGAAATGCTCCATTATTCTCTCCAGAATTTTTTTCCAAATTATGACAAGTTCTAATGGGCATGCACAGGAAATGAGGATACATCACAACCACCACCTGGCTGGCAGTGATTGTAAGACATTGCCCAAGTTTGGAGAGTCATCATAGAATCAAAACATAGTATTGTGCTATCAAAGGACAAGACAAAACCAAAAGCCAGGGTTTCTTAACTGCAACACTTTTTATGGGGCTCATCATTTTACCTCTTGAGTGTGTTTGCGCTGGTTACTGGCAAGGATAACAAGAGTACAGGCAATGTGCTGCTAGTAATATTAAGCTGGCTGGCTGGTTAATTCACCTGAGAATTTGAACTAGGAAATATCAATGGTCCTGAGATCTGAAGCTAAAACATCATGATGGGGAGAGGTACCTGAAGCCCATTATAGCCATGTGGAAGCTGTGTGATTTTAAGCAAATTACTTAACTTCTCTGTGCTCTATTTTCTTCATCTTGAAAAAATAAGGATGATGGTTTCTACCTCAGAATTTTTTGATCTAATGAACTAATTTCTGTAGCACCTTTAAAACATTGCCACACATGCTGGTAGGTGCTATTTGTATTAAATAAATGAGTGAATAAACAAATAAATGACTGATACCATGATAAGGTAGGGAACTAGTTGTAAGCAGAGGCCCGCCAGCAGAGAGCAGAATGGAGCAGATGTCCAGGATCCTCAGGGCATGGCCCCTGCTGGCCTTGAGGGCCTCCTTCCCTCCTGGAGGAGCTGCACAATGGGAATCCCATGGTGGGGCTGGGGAATGGGAGAGGGGCTTGCACCTTCCATTATATACCACTGTCCCTGCATGTAAATAAAGGTCACGAGTTTCAGGATGGAGGTTGGTGGCTGATGGATACAGCAGGGGTGGGGGAGTTATCAGGAACAATGGGTGCTAAGGTTCTCCACCAACCTCGCACTTGCCATTACAACCACTGACTGGGAGTGTTCTTCCCAAAAATAACCCCACCTTTTAAAGTTTTTATTATGATTAACAATGGCTTGGTCATTCTGTGACTTTGCAACTAAACTATTTAAACTGCTTCCTCAGTACCTTTTGGTCCAGAAATGACCCAGGATAACAGGATTGTGAATCTGCTGAGCTCTCTGGAGTTGGGTAGGTTTCCTAGGACTGAAGAAAGTATCTGAAATAAATGTGCCTAATAGTGAAGTTTCTCCTTATACAAAGTCGGGCTTTTGACCTGTGAGTCAAATCCATGCTTATCCAACATCAGCCCAGGGCACAACCAAGGCTCTTACTCCACAGTTCTACCTTCTTCCTTCATATTCTTTTGGGGGAAGAACTCGACTTTCACTTCTCTACAATCCCTCATGTTAAATAACAGAAGTTTAACTACAGCATGAAGAAGAAAAGTGGACTTTAGAATTCTGTAGACCTGCCCTTCAGTACCTGGCAAGCCTTCAGAGCCTGTATTGTGTTGTTTCTCCAATGGGAATGAATACTAGTACTTGCTCCGGTGAGCTATTGTGGGGGTTCTCTGCAGTCTTGTGTCTTAAACTCTTAGTCTTGCAAATAATAGTGCCAGCTCAATAAAGTCAGTAGTGCCAGCTCACGATTAGATGTCCCAGCTTCGTTAAAGCAGGGGTGGGGATGGGAGTGGGGATCAATTTGGCACCTTTTCTCAATGGTATATATGCTCCATTCCGCAGGTGTCCTTACCAAAATGAGCGAAGATCTGTGCTGTTTCTCATTCCAGCCTCCAGCCCTGAAGCTCTTGCTTGATGGACACCAAGTATTAAAAAGCATAACACTTATTTTAGTGACAATTACTTTAAAATCCTTATTGGTGGCCGTAGATATCATGAAAGCAGTCTTGGAAGGCAGCATTGGTATGAGCAGTTGTCATTTTACAAGTAAGACTGGAATCCATCAGTTAGGTAATTGCCCAAGGTAAAAGATACATTCCATTACAAACTTAAAAATCAGCTCAAGTCAGCTCCTTGTTTTTGTGTTCCAGTGTAATTAATCACGGTGAGGATTTGACTCGCCTTTGCTCCTGCCACGTTTTATTCGATCAGGAAAGAATGGGGGGCTGCCATTGTTTCTGACTCCCTTTCTCAGCAGCAGGGCAAATGAGTCACGGCTCGCTGAGGAGAGGAGTCCATTGGATAAGGGCTCACTCAGCTGCTGGTGGAGGAGTGCTGGCTCTCATCACTCTCATCACGGGAGCCAGGCCAGGGGCCAAGGTGGGGAAAGTGGGAGGGCTCAGCAAGCGCTTGTGGAAGTCTCGGGGCTGGTGGCCACCCCAAGCCCGCTAGCTTGCATGTGAGCCTAGACTCAGACCAGAGCAATCAGACTTTCTCTGCCAGATAAAGTGTGTTTATTTTTGTCTCTTGTTTAGTTGCGTATTATAGGCCTTCTCCCTCCCTTATTTTTTGCTTAGAGCAGAAATGGCAGCCGAAGTTCATTTCTTCCCCACTGATGAAGAATATAGGCGTGGGGGTGTAGGGGTGGACATGTTTAGTTCTTCATATTCTTGGTGGGAGCAGTAATTTGTTCAATAAATTGTTTTTGTTCCAGGGTTTAAGAGAGGTAGATTTGGTTATTTAGATCTGTTGGAAATTAGTTTTTAATTGTAAAGAAATCAGTCCAATTGTTGTAGGTGGAACTTGAAGGTAATAAACACTGCATGAAGGTAAGCTCGGTTTGCCTTGCTTGAGAATGTGAAGGGCACAGGAACTGAATAAAAGTGCATTTCCAAATAATTTGAAACTGAAACATTGTTTGAAATATATGTTTGAATTATGTATATTGGACTTTTAAGATCAAAGGAGATACAGCAACTAAAGTGTCATTTTCTCCCATTCCTTGTGTTTGAAAGCACCCTAGACTGTCGTCTGCAGGTACATCTGTCCCCACAGAGTTGAGATGGTGTTGACATCTCAGAGACATTCAGCTTGGCTACCTGTCATGAGTCGTCATCACCCTTAATGTTCGTCATCCCCGGTGGTCACTCTCTTCTCACCTCTGGCCACTCTGGAGGGTCAGTTCCCACCAGCATCTCTGGGTGTGGAGCTTTGTTGCTAGAAGGAAGCAGCAAGACTCCCCTTCCTGTGATGGGAGAGGCAGCAGGAGGAGACAAGTGCGAGAGGTGGTGATGTTGTCTCAAGGTCCCTGGCTCAAGAACAGTCAAAATATAACTAAAGCCCATGTCTCCTGGCTCTGTCTGCTGCTATTTTAACTATAACACATCGCTTTGGCTGGTTAAATTTGTTTGTTGCCCAGCTGTCACTTTTGTCATTTTAATGATAATGTATCATGATAGTGGTTTAAAATCCATGTGTGAAATGAAGAACCACGAGGTACACAATATGGTTACTTTCTTTCAACTGCATCTTCAAGGCTCACTGTCTGCTGATCCAGCATTGGGAGATACCCATGGCATTTCTTGGTCCCTTTAAAGTGGGCTTTCACATCCCTCGGCTCAAACAATGTCTTTTTTCTGTTAGGGCCGTAGCTAGTGAGCTAGGATTTGAAACTGTTTCTCCATCTTAAAAATCTCTGCCCTCTCAGTATCTCACAGTTATTCAGTGCATATTCAGAATAAATAAACCTCTTACACTGAGATTTCATCAATATTAAATCTGAAAATATCTAATCAGAATAAAACTATTACCTGCTTTGCTTTAATTTAAAAATAAAATTTGAGGGAAACCATTGGAATGAAGACAGATGAGGTATTATAGAGCCCTAATCATGAAGCCGTTTGAAGTCACAGAACTGACATCTGACTTTAGCTGCCTTATCAGGTTAGTCAGTTGGATATGAAAAGACATCAATATTTGCCTATAGAAAAGGCTGTGTTTTAATTTTGTAAACTTTTATTCAGAATTTATGTGCCAGCTGTTAATTTGAAGTGTTTCTTTTAGATCAGAAAGATATAGATAAATGTGTCCTCTTTTTGTAATAGTCATTTTTCTTACTTGCAAATCACTGTATTTCAAACACTGAAAGTTAGACGCACACACCCCTAGATGAATGGCAAAGCAGAGCTACAGTAACTGCAAGAGTGAAAATCTGTAATGGCTCCATGTTCCACGTTGTTCTACGTACTCGACCTTCAGAGAGCAGCTCTTATGTAGGCTGGTTCTGCGTCTCTTTTGTCCTTCCCTGCTCCCCAACCCTGAAGTTCTTGTGTGAAGCACATGAAACCTCTTCCACCAGCATTCTTCCTTTGTCACTCAATAACTCTTTATTCGCATACTGTACTCGGCCCCTTTGGTGCCTTGAACTCCTTTTCTCAGCCTCTGAACTTGTATTCTTTGTCTAAGGAGAATTACTCTCAATTCTCATTAGATGCAGAAAGAGACATTGGAATTCATCAGCAATGAGATTGAAACTTGGTTCTACCACTTAACTAACTAGCCATGAGACCTTAGTGACAATGTATTTTTTAACTTGCAAAAGAGGGCTGGTAATGCCTTTTTCACAGGTAATAAGAAAGATTAGCTAAGATCATGCATGAAAAGCACCTAAAACTGCCTGGCACACTCTAGGAATTCATATGAGAACTCCTGATCCCAGTCCTCCACCAGGTTCCGTTGTGAAATTAGGCAAAGTAACTCTGGAGCAATTTCATGACACTTTGCATCTGTAGCAGTACCATCTCCTTGTAAAATGTACTGCTTTTTCTTACAGAACAACGTGTCTAGAAAAACAAATATTTATTCTATGTCATCATTATTTTTAACTACTACCATTATAGTTACATTATTTCTCCTCTTAAATCCCATTGTTGGTAAATAACTTTGCAGGATATTCTGTAAACGTTAACTACCATGTATAATGTCCCTACAGATAAAATGATTCAGTATTCATACAGTAATTTAATAATGAGTGTTGGAAAGAAAACTTTTGCTTTGTTGTTTTAGACTTATATTTTGAAATTGTTTTAGACTTATAAGAATGCAGACGTAGTACAGAGAGCTCTCACTTAGCCTTAACCCATCTTCCCTAATAACTGTAATGCAGTTATCAAAACTGCAAAAGTAACGTAGGCTCAATACTATTAATTACACTGTAGTCTTCCTTTGGGTTTCACCAGTTTTTCCTCTATTGTCCTTTTTTATTCCAAGATTAATAAATCCAGGATCCTGCATTACATTCAGTTGTCCTGCCCCTTTCGGCTTCCGTAATTTGTGACAGTTCCTTGGTCTCTCCTTATCTTTGGTGATCTTGACAGTTTTGAAGAGCCCTGCTCATTCATTCTGTAGAATGCTCCTCACTGTGGACTTGTCTGACGTTTCCTCTTGATGAGACTGGAGCTGTGTGTTATGGAAAGGATGCCGCAGAGAGAAGGTTCTCTCAGTGAGCTGTGTCAGGGATGCATGATGCCAGCCCAGCCGTGACTGGTGATGCTTGTCTTCATCCCTTGGGCAAGGTAGTCTCTGCCAGGCTTCTTCATCATAAAGTTACTGTTGTTCCCTTTAGGGGGACAGATGCTTCAGTGGAGACACTTCGAGACTGTGCCTGTGTCCTGTTTCTCCTTCAGATTTGCCTGCTCATTTTAGATCAGCAGGTCTTGCCTGCAGCCGTGTTACAGTGGTGTTCTTCTAACGGTGCTTTTCCTGTTTTCCTCAGCACTTCTACATTTATGATTAGAATTCTTCATAAGCAAGACTTGTTTTCTTTCACATTTATTTATTATCATTAATTTATGTGAGCATGGAATCATGAATATTTTATCCTTTGGGTTACACTCCTTATTATCACTGTTTTTTGCCCAAATACTTCCGGCTTTGATTGTAGGGAGTTTCACGTTGGCTTCCGTGTCCTTCATTGTGCCTCCATCCTTTTTTGTAAAGCACTTTCTTACTCTCTGACACTGTGTGATATTCCAGACTCATTTCCTGTTTTCCTTGCCTCAGCCTTGAAATCAGCCACTTCTCCAAGGAGCCTGATTTCGTTTAATAGAGGTATGTTCTTGCTACTGGGGTGCCACTGATTCTAGGCCTCTCAGCAGAGTTAGGACATTTATGTATGTAAGCTCACAGATGTACATGCACTGTATATATTTTCATATCCGTCTAACTGTATATGAACTTGATGTTCATACTGTATAACCCCTGATTCATATCTAGCACAGGGTTCACTTTAACATTCTTCCTTTGCTCATTTCACTTCTTTTCCCAACAGAAGGGAAAACTGACTTTTGTTACCAAGAACCAATTGACCATATCTGTGCGGATCTGTTTTTGGATTCTCTATTCTGTCCATTGATCTTTGTGTCTGTACATTCACCAACACTACAGTCTTAATTATAGTAAATCTTAAAATCAGGTAGGGTAGGTGAGTCCTCCGATTTTATTTTTTTATTCAAAATTCCTTGGACATTTTAGTTTCTTTGTATTTTTCTATAAATATCAGAATCAACTTGTCTATATTTACCAACAAAAAATAAAAACAACCTTGGCCGAGTGGCTCAGTTGGTTGGAGGATCATCCCATGCACCAGAGGCTGTGGGTTCGTTTCCTCCTCAGGGCACAAACTTAGGTTGTGGGTTCAATCCCCCTGTCAGGGAGCATATGGGAGGCAGCCGACTGATATTTCTCTCTCTCTCTGTCATCCTCTCTCCTCCTCCCCCCTTTTCTTTTTCTCCCTCTCCCTCCCTCCTTTTCTCTCTAAAATCAATATACATGTACTTGGGTGAGTACTTAAAACAAACAAACAAACAACAAAAACAACTTCTGCCAGGATTTTTATTGTAATTACATTAAATTTATAAATAATTTTGGGGAGAGTTGATATTCTTAACTAATAATGTCTTTCAGTCCATGAATATTATATGTCTCTCCATTTATTTACATTTTCTTTTGATTTTCTTTCAAAGGTTTTTTAGTTTTCAGCCTACAGATCCTGTACCTGTTTTGTTGATTGATATTGTTATCTGTTTCTTTCTTTGGGAACTACTTTAAGTGGTATTACATTTCAAAATTTCTGTTTCCAGTCGTTCATTGTGACAGTGCAGAAATTGAATTTCGTGAGTTAACTTGATATTCTTCAGTCTTTCTCATTAGTTCAAAGAACTTACATGGACTCTTTAGGGTTTTCTATGTGGCTGTCTATGTTCTCTGCAAGTGGGGTCAACTTCATTTCTTTCTTTTCAATCTGTGTGCTTTTCAGTTTTTTTTTCTTCTTTGAATTGCAGCAGCTAGAACTTCCAGTATTATGTTGAACTAAAGTGGCAAAAATAGATATCCTTACCTTATTCTGGATCTTAGGGGGAAAACATTTTTTCTCTTAACATGATCTATGATTTAGCTCTGGAGACTTTTTTTAGATGTCTTTTATCAGATTAGAAAGATTCTCTTCTCTCCCTAGTTTGGTAAAAGTTTGTTGGTTTTTTTTTTTAATTATGAACGGGTTTTGAATTTTGTGAAATGCTTTTTCTGTATCAATTGAAATGATCACATGTGGGTTTTTCTTTTTTTAGTCTCTTAATGGGGCAAATTACAGTAGTTGACCTCACATATTAATCTAGCCATGAATTCCCACAATAAACTCATTGCTATAACACTGCTGCAGGCAAGATCCACAGATCTAAAATTATGTAAGTGGTGCACTACTATTGATGTTAATACGCTATTTTGTTGAGGATTTTTCACTTTTAAGTTTATGTGGGATATTGCTGTAATTTTTTTTCCTGTACTATCTTCGTCTGGTTTGGGTATCATGGTAATCCTGGTCCTATAGTATGAGTTAGGAAGTATTTCCTTCTCTTAAGTTTTCCAAAAGGAATTTTAGAATTCATGTTGTTTCTTTTTTAAATGTTTGGTAGAATTTGCCAGTGAGACTATCTGGGCTTTAGAATTTCTTTTTTGAAAAGGTTTTCTAACTTAAAATTTAATTTCTTTAGTAGAGGACTGAACAGGCTGCTTTTTTTTTCTTCAGTGTATTTTGGGCTGTTTGTGATTTTTGAGGAGTTGATCCATGTCATCTAAATTGTTGGATACACATGTGTAGAGTTCTCAAGTGCTACTTCGTCTTCCTTTTCACATCTGCTGAATGCGCACTGATATCCCTCTTCTCTGGTATTGATAGTTTTTATATCTGTCTTTTGTACTTTGTCAGTCTGGCCAAAGATTTATCAGTTTATTGCTTTTTTGCAAAGAACCAGCTTTAGGTTTGATTGATTTTTTTCTCTGGTTTCTGTTTTCAGTTTCACTGATTGTGCTCTCATTTTTTTCTCTTTTTAATATTTAAAAAAAAATTTGCTCTTATTTCCATCCATCTGATTGCTTTGAGTTGATCTCATTCTGCTCTTTCTAGTTTGTTAAAGTTTAAGCTTAGATTGTTGATTTGAAACCTTTCTAACAAAGCATTTAATGTTATAAGTATCCTTCTAATCACTACATTAATTAGTAGCATCTCACATATATTGAAAATCTCAGGACATTATTATAATTTTTAATTTTAACTATCAAGTATAGTTTATAGAAATTAAGAGAAGAATAGTTTATTATATTGAACCAGATATTTACCATTTCTGTTGCCTTTCTTTATTCCTGATGTCCAGGAATAAAGATTACCTTCTACAGTCCAAGTTACCTTCTGGCATCATTTCTCTTCTGTTTGAAGAACTTTCTTTAGCATTTTTTAAAGTTAATCCACTGACAACAAATTTTCTCTTAATTTTTCTTCATCTCACAATGTTTTTATTTCACCTTCATTTGTCAGGGGTATTTTCACTGGATGCAGAGTTCACTGGATGACAATTCTTCCCTTTCACAACTTGAAAAATATTGTTCTTAATGCCTTCCAGGATTTCTGATGAAAAGTCAACAGTCATATCATATCAATCTTCTTCAGTACTTTTTTTTCTGTCATTATAACCAGTCTGCTTTTAGGATTTTAGTCTTTTCTTAAGTGTCCAGAAGCCTGATTAAGTGTGTCAGAGTATGGATTTCTGTGAGCTTATTCTGTGTGGCATTTGCCAAGACTTCTGAATCTGTGAATTCATATATACCAGCTCTTATCATCCATGTTTTCTACAAGTCTTTTTTCAGCACCATGCTCTTTCTCCTTTCTATTTGCTCTTTCTTTACACTTCCTTTTAAAGGTCTTATTTATTTATAGAGAGAGGGGAAGGGAGGAAGAAAGAAAGGGAGAGAAACATTGATATTTCCATTGATTGGTTGCTTCTCACAGGCCACCAGCTGGGGACCTGGCCCAAAACCGAAGCATGTGCCCTGACTGGGAATCAAACTGGCGACCTTTCCGTTCACAGGCCAGCACTCAGCCAACTGACCCACACCAGCCAAGGCTATTGTTACTTCTTAAACCATAGTTTCAACAGCTATTTTAGTGTCTTTTTCTAATAATTCCAATATTTGGGTTGGTAGCTATCTTTTCATGACAAGTTGCTCTTTTTCTGGTCGTAGGCCAAGTAATGGACATGGTGAATGTTCTGTTATGAAACCCAGGGTCTTGTTTAAATTTCAAGCAGAAAATTGATCTTTTGTTTTGCTTTGTGTTAGCAGGCATTCAAACAGGTCAGGTTCAGGTTACGAATTCAACCTGCTCTTGCCGTCCGGGCTCCAGTGTCAGTTCAGCTTTCACAGCCTTTGCCGTGCTCCCTGGATCTGACCTCCAAGTGCCCCACCTCATAGCTAGTCTGGGTCTGGGCAGTGGTCTACACTGTAGTTCAGTTTTTACGGTGTGTGGTAGGTTGTTGAAGGTCAGATCAATGCTCATCTCGGAGGTGAGCCCAGGAACTCTATACAACTTGATGGAATTACTCCCTTGAGCTTCCTTCTGTCTGTGACCTCACTGGAGTTTTCTGGCCCCTTTGGACCCCGTTCCCATCCACTCCTCTGGTCAAAAGTCAAAAGCTCTAGTATTTGCTCTCTGCCCTGCACTTCCTACAATTGCATCTGTGTCTGGGACCACATTGCAAGAGGACAGAGAGACAAAAAAGCTACAGTGACTTTGCCCATTGTCTTAGAGTCACCACTTCTCTGGTCACAGAGGGTGCCCCTCCTCAGAGTTTTAGGGGCCTGCCCATCTCTTACCACCACCACCACTGCCTCTGGACTGCTTGAAGATTGGGGTGTTTTGCTATGCGACAATCTTGTCCCCTTCCCCTATCTGTTTACCACTTACTCTTCAAAGTCCTCAGAGTGCTGCTCTGTGCATTCTGCCCAGGGTTTGTGATTGCATTTAGTGAGGAGACCCTGTAGCATACTTAGTTCATCTTATCTGGAGTCTCAAGAAACTAAAAAGTCTGTGGCTTTTCTGAGAGTTCCAGCCAGGCTGAGGCTCTTGCTTTCAGTGTATTTACTTACTTGTTCAGCCATTGCGTGTCTGTGTGTGCATGTGTGTGCATGTGTGTGCATGTGAGAGAAAGATTGATTGGAGCTTTTGAATTCAAACCCCTGTGAGAAACACACTTAGCAGCTGGAGTACAGTATGTGTGTTACGGGTCTTTGTCTCTTACGTTGTCAAGCCGAAAAGTCTGTTTTCAAAGCTTGTAGGGCCAGCACCTTCCACCCCTTTCAGGATATTTATGTACAGCATTCATTTGTAATACAGTTAAAGTCATTTGGAAAGACAACATTTTAAAGGCTGAATCTCACATTTTTAAGATACCTGAACTCTGTAATGTGATTGTCTTTGGCCTGTTTTCTGGGTCTGGAAGCATGTGAAGCTGTACTTCAGCAGTAACTGCTTCTTCCACTTCCCACCCTCCTCTCAGTCTGACCCTGCCCAGCAACAGCTGCTGGCCATTCTCATTGCAGTGCTGTAGTGCTCCTCTGTAAATCGTACTCTGGGACTTGACTGGCCACTCTGCCATGACATTTGACCTATAATGTTCTTGCTAACAGAACAGGACAATGCTTTTTAAAAATTCATTAAAAATTCATGTGACAGCCATTGTGTTTTTGAGTTCAAATGATGATGCAATGCTGTGTTGTGGTGTTTGAAGCCAAATTGTTACTATGCCATGTTCCTCAGTTTTATGTTACTGATTTGTCCATGATAAACCATAATTTCTAATCTTCATTGAACATGTTAGCCAACTTTTGTGGTGTAGAAGTGGCCAAGTATTTATCTGGTGGTTGGTTGTTTTTGTTTTTATTTTTCTACTTTTTTACATGCATACTATAGGCCAACAGCAATTAAGATTAAACAATGTCATTCCTCACCGGCACCAAGAAGGGGTGAGCTGGAAAGTCTGTTTATTTAGAATTAAAGATCACCTTTAGCTGGATCAGTGCTTTACATTAACGAAGTCAAGTGTCCTTTAGCAGCATAGATTAAACCGTTATCAAGAACCCAAGCCGGAAAGGCAGCCGACACACTGAAGCGCTCTCTGGCTCCTCTCACTCACGTCTTCACAGCTCAAGTTCGCTCTCAGCGTTTGACAGTGCTGGGTCCGTGGCAGGCTCAGAATACCATGGCAGCACAGAGTTCAGAGTGGCATGAGCTTCTTCATTTGAGGTGACCTCTTTTTGAGGGACTTCTTTTTGAGGTCACTACCTTTGAAGAAAGGATTTGTTTTTGTTAGGAGCGAAGCTTTAGGTTTGGTGCCCATTGAGTGCCCATGGCAGTGATTCTGAGAGGTGGACATTGTTATCCAGAATGCTTAAGTTTTTTAAATGAACTTTTTACACTTGATTCTTATGATATAAATAATCTTAAGTGGTAGATCATTGGCACCAAAGTCATTAAGATGATTTAGGACATCACTGGGGAGACCTAAGGGGAATAAATGTCTAATAGCTAGTGTAGAATGATACATAGTTTTAAGTGTCATAAGAAAAAGCTCTATTTTATGCAATAAATAATCGAAGCAGGGATAAACTGCTGTTTGTAAAACAAAAAAATAAAAAATATATGTAATAATCAGGGCTCAAGATTTAGCAACTGTACAGATTTTACATTAAGTGCCATATACTTACACTAGGGCACACATTTTAAATTTTTTAATTTATTGCTTTTAATTGTTTATTACAAAAGCCCAAAATAATTAACCTGATTGTTATTGACATACCAAAAGGTCAACATGGAATACAGATTTGAAATGGAGAATTTCCCTTTATTTTTTGACAGATAGTAAATGATAATATGGCTAATAGATTAGAATCTCAAAAATTGACCTTGTTCTTTTTCCCCCTAACTAATAAAAGGAAGTGATCATCACAGGCTTCATTTTTAGAAGGTTATTTTTTGAGGGTAAGGGACAGTACACAAAAAACAAATTTGTAAATGATTTTGAAAATGTAAACTTTTACTAGGGGTTTGCAACTTATACAAACAAACTTGAGCTACTTAATCAGAAAAGGATAATACAGGAGTGTCATGGAATCCAAGGGCAAGAATGCAGCATAGAACTAAAAGAAGGAATGGAAAAGATGGAAGATGGGCTGATTAGGCTCACCGGGGGTCACATAAGTTGGGCATGTAGTCCAAATGTGGTACCTGGGGTTCCTCCTCTGAAGGGGAAGGGTGGCATTTAATGGTGAAGGACTAGACAGAACCCCCACAAAAGTGATCTATTATAATGCCATGTTTCAGTTCTCCAGTGTATTACAGTTAAAGCTTCTAATGATATGTAACTTTTAGAAAGATTACAAAATTTATCATACCTGCAAATAAGTTTTTCAGTCATTTCCATTCACATGCTGTCATTCCATTCTAACAACTTCCCTCCAGGTGGCTGCTCTGCATCCCAAAGGTCACTGCATTTCTAATGGGATTACATATTTTTAAAAGGGACAACTTCCCTTTCTTCTTGCATAACCCATCACCATTTTTAGAAGTCTCTATAATACCATTTTGCCCCATATATAGTCATATATTTTCATGCAATTTTACTAAATTTCATCGGACCCCTTTCCTTCCTTTTCCTCATGCTGTTGTGTGCTAGAATGTTTATGAGACCTAAGAAATTTAACTTTTGTATTTAGAAAATATAGCTTTAATATGTCAGTAAATGATGTGGCATTTTTGAAAGGTCACATTTTTTATGGTTGAAAGGAAAATTGGAAATATTTGTGAGTCATTTTAGTTTTCTAAGCGAGTTTAATGCCAGCTTTTCCCTACAAGTTTAGATGCTTAATTTAAACGCAGAGGGTCACTTATCTCCCATATACCTGATTTTAATTTTGTGATATGCCAGGATATAATATTAGAGGCCCTTGGAGTAGAAATTTTCATGTGCACTTGTGGGTGGTAGTATGTTCCTTGTACCAGCCGTTCTGTTCATGCCTCTGACAGTAGCGCTGTTCCACCCAGACTAGAGCTGCCTTACGTATCACTGCTGTCGCTGTTTGAGAACCGAGCTCTCGGTTTCCACATCCAACTAAGGGAGACGGGTACTCCTGGTTCTCTCTCCAGCTCTTTTATTTACTCACAAAGAGGCTTTGAGCTAATTTTTTTACCTCTTTGAGCTTCAGTTTTTCTCCTCTGTAAATTTGGGGGAAAGAGTTTATAGAGCTATTGACCATTAAAAACAATCCTTAACACAGTTCCTGGCAAATAATCGCTGCTCACTGAGTAGTAGTAGCTACTATTAATTCTTAGTAAATGATGGGCTTCTTGCCAAACACAAATTCACCAATGAAAAGTTCCTATTCTCGTTAACTTATCTACTTTGTTGCTTTGCAGTGGTAACTATATGTGACTTGCCAAAACTCAAGCCCCCAGAAGCTATTATGGGATGATGGGGCGATGAGGGTTGTACGGACTTAGGGGTGAGCTGATGAAATAAGGTGCAAGCTCATTAGCTCTTCAGGTCATATTAAATTGATTGGGCCGATTAAACTGTGAAAGCTCTAAGTAGAATTAAAGGAGTACTTTCTGGAGAATAAAGACAAGAGCAGTAATGCATTCGAAGACTCCAACTTGCAGAGGAATCTAAGGCATTCCCTCTGCAGTCAGACTTGCTGTTCTGTGTATCTTTGACTGCACTAGACGGCCCTGGGTCCTTGACTGTTTGGCTCTGTTCTTGTGAGGCCGGCCACACACCTTTACTGAACATCTCTTGTTGACTTACAGTCTTGACCACAAAAGTAACACTTTCTCTTGTATTATCATGTATGTGTTGATTCTGTCATGCATGTGAGCCCCTCTCTTTTGCTTCTTCAACTCCCTCTTTCTCTGCTCCAAAGAGACTTCCTTGGCCCTGACCAGTTAGCAGACTACTGAGGCAAATATCCCCCCACAGTATTTTGTCAGTGTGCTCGGCATTACTGTTTACCTCAGACAGTAGTAAATCACATTAAAAATGGAAAACCTCTAAGGAAATTTTCACAATTGTCAAATGCAGGAGTCTCCAAGTAAAATTTTTTGCCCTAATGAGAGTATAGCAAATTGGTTAAATAACTGTGCTCCCTATCGCTAAATATGGAAAAGGTTCTTTTACAAAAAAAAAAATGGGAGCTACTCAGTCAATAGAATTTAAAAGGAAAATAGTATGTAGAAAATCCTAAGTACACTTACAGTGGAATACACCAGTGAGTGATAATGAATTAATAGATGCCAACCCACTGGGGTGAAAATTGTGGAGGGGAGGAGCCGAGTGATCATTTGGTTGACACTTCACTCTGTCACAAATGCTAAATTGGGACTGGTACAGAATTTTAAGTGCCTTTTCTTGGGCCTTACTGTTGTGATCTTTCTTTAGAACAGTTCTGATATACCCTTCCGAAGGCTGGCCTGTGTGGGTGACGTCTGTGCCAAATTACAGCACAGAACAAGGGGCTGTTCTGTTTCACTTACTGAGAACAGTGCTTAATAAGTACTATTGGACAACATGCTGAATTAAGAGAATGTTATAAGGATGTTTCACAAAGGAAAGTGGGTAAAACATCTGATGTTTACAAGTTCTATTTATATTTGATAGTAAAGCTGCCCTTAAAGCTTTATTTTTAAAATTTTATGCAATACATGTGAATATGTATGCTGAGAGAAAATGATTTTATCGGGTTCCAAATATATACTATATCTTGATAACGTGGTGCTATTTCAGAGTCTAGTTTTTTGCCCTCCTTATTTGAAATGTATCAAATCCTGGCAAATTGATTTATGTTAACCAAATTCATGCAATACTGACTTTGTAACATGGGACACATTTTATGATTATTTCCTTGTTGTCAACCTTGACTTTGATCTTATCTTAGTATCTTATCTTAGTTTATAATAATAAGTAACTGTGGTTTCCTTCCTCAATGGAAATTGTACTGTGATTCATATGTTTATGTATCTGTGTATGTACTAGTGTAGTAAAGGTCAGTG
Organism: Tonatia bakeri; assembly: GCA_004024845.1. Lineage (NCBI taxonomy): Eukaryota > Metazoa > Chordata > Mammalia > Chiroptera > Phyllostomidae > Tonatia > Tonatia bakeri. The sequence goes on from PVIA01000173.1 coordinate 223,853, forward strand.
AGATTTAATGTCCAGAGGAGAAATAACTGTCAAATGTGTTTATAGTACTTCTGTTTACATTTCAGTATCACAAGGCAAGTATTTATCTCAGGTTTACTTTGTCATAGATTTCAGTATGTATGAAGGTACTTCCATGGGACATTAAAATGTAGTTCAACTTATTAACAGACATGTGTAATCTATAGTCAGTTTCAAGTACTGTGAAGTAACTGGTGTGTTAAACTACATAACAGTATAGTTTCTGATTTTTTTTTTTCTAGTTAGGCTTCTCACTTAAATGTGCTTTAAAGAACAGGCAGGACTTAGATGATCTCTAATGCCCCTTACAACTTAAAGACTCTACTTCACTGACATTGAACTTGTGTAAGACCTGTTGTCTGTCTGAATATATGGGTAAATAGCAATGTGTGTAATACAGTTGCAGGCTGAGAATGTACTTTATTGGAGAGATATTTCTATTTAGTCACTGGCAGTGGAGCTCGAGGAAAACCTGCATTTTTGCCTATTCAAATACTGCCTTTCCTTTCTTTTCCCTGCTTAGGAGCTAGTGCAATTCCAAAGAGCAGAAAAAGGGCCAGAGTTTTAAAGAGAGAGAGAGAGAAAGAAAGAGAAGGATATAAGGGTAAACAGAACAATTAACTAGTGATTATTGTTTCAATGCTAAAAAAAAAATCTCAGCTACCACCTTGCATTTTACTTCATTAATATCTGGTAATCATGTGTCACTTATGATTCATAGAGTACACTCATCAGTGTTCTCATTTAATCCTCACGGCAGCTTTATGAAAGAGGTACTGTTCTTCACAGTTCAATTAGAAAACTGCCTCTGAGATTAGTGTGACTTAACTGGGTTTACACGGCTAGTGCAGAGCCAGGATTCAAACTCGGCGCTGAGACTTCAAAGCCAGCTGTTGTTTCCCAGTCCTCACTCGGACTGGGTTCGCTTTGAAACTGTGTTGAGATTTACAGTGTAGGTGAACTGCACATGTGCTCATGTGGAATCTGAGCCTCCCACTTGCAGCACAGGGGATTTTGTTTTCCTTTTCATCTGGTGTAATGGGAGAGAGCAGCTTACAACTAAGTGACAGGAAGTTGGATTCTAGTCCTCGTTGCCACTCACTGATCAGAGGCTTTGTGCACATCGCCTCAGTTATAACGTGAAGGCAATCGGCTCTCCAGACTTCCTTCTCATTCCAGAATCCCATAATGCCAAATTTAAGTATTGCTGTTTCATCAGAATTGTTGCTTTAAAAAAATATTTGCTTCATGTGATTAGCCACTGTTTTTGTATTTTTTCCTTATAGTCTTTGCCAAAGATTGATAAGCTTTGAGTTTTGGATAGTGTAATAACAGAGTCCCTTTATGGGGACTCTGAGAAAAACTTTTCTTGTACCAAATTCTTCTCTGTAAGAAATGTCAGGATGAGGCGCTCATCCTGAATTTGAAGAATGGGAAATTACAGCAGAATGCCAGTTCCACAGAGGAATCTGCTCAGCAAACATAAAATGAGCATTAATATTAAATGTTTGGGCTGCTAAGACCTTGAGCCCCCATCCTAGCATGGAGGGCAGGCACACAAATACAAAATGTCACTACAACTGGAAGGGCCATGGGAAAGATGTGTGCAGAGTGCCCAGAGACCAGAGAAGGAAACAGTTCCGTCTGCAGGGTGGAGAACAGAAGGGACGTACCAGCAAAGACTTCACCAAGAAAGGGGCGTTACGAGGTGAAGGGATAATAGACTGGCCCAGGCAGAAGGAAGCATGGGCAGCGTACAGAAGAGCAGAGGCCTTAGGGAAACTGCTTCGAAGAATCTCCGAGAGCTCTGTTTGTGTCACGTGCTGAAGGGTGACCTGCTGCAAAGGTAACCTGCATCTCGTTTGGAAGGTCTCCTGTGGACTTGAGCGTATCGTAAGCATTAAGGACATTTTTTAAAGAAAGTGTGGAAGAACAGATCTCTTGTAAAGATGAGTGAGGAGGCAGTGTTAGACTCAAATTTCTAGCTTGAACAACTAATAGGGGAGAGACAGGGCACTCCAGGGGACAGGATGTGCTTGAGGAAAACCATGAGACACCAGGTAGACAGCACAGGGGGCTGTGCTAGTCTCTGTGTGGAGGCCCTTCTTTGGCCTTCCCACCCCTCAGGCTTGCCCAGTGGGAGCGCTGTGGCCACGTCAGAAAGGGTTTCCTGCTGTACCCCATGGAGTGGGGACTTTTCTTCTCTCAGCATTGAGGAGCCATTGACGATTTCCAGGCGGGGTAGTGATGAGAGCAGATTTGCATGTGGAAGACTCTGATTGCAGCAAAATGGAAGCTAGGTTGGAGGGCTGCCAGGACCCAGACAGGGACACCCTTATAATATTTCTACTAAGAGCTACTGGACGCCTGTGCAAGCAGAGGGGACACAGAGAGGGGCACGGAGCTGAGAGGTACCGAATTAGCATCACACCGACGGCAATACTGGCCAAGATTTATCGAGTGTTTACTGAGTGCCTGGTGTCAGTGCTTTGTATTTACTAAGTTATTTAGTCCTTACAACAACCCTGTGAAGTGAACGCTATTATAATTATTATCTACATTTTCCAGATGAGAGAGCTGAGGCACGGAGACATTAAATAACTGACTGAGTTATAAAGCCAGGTAGTGGCAGTTTTGGGTATGTGAACCGAGGCAACCTATTCCTTCCATAATTGCCCTCTCTCTGAAGGACACTGGGTTCAACATTTCTTTATACCCTTCCTGTATCTTCCCAGGAATATTTATAAACCTTTCTCTCCATAAGCACGTGCAGCACAGATCCTAGGGAGAGAACTTCAGCATCCGAGTGAGTGACAATAGTCTGAGCAGCCCCAGGGTCCCTGGGTTCTCTGTGACGGACACAGCTCCACTGCACATGATGTTCATGTTTATGAAACCAGTGCAATGAGGTACTATGTAGCTCTCTTGCATCCAGCTATGGATTCCATCCTTTACAGTGCAAATGGAAATGTTCTTTACAAACCTCTCAAAAGGTATGTGGTTTCCTGGTGGTTCTTTGAATGGATAAGCAAATGGGTGGGTTTCATCCCAGCCAGGATGGCAGTTGAGGGTCAGGAACCTGAAATCCAAGGAGCAGAGGGCTCAGCAGGAGCCAGGGCCCAGGGTGCATCCAGGAGGTAGAGGGGCAGGGAGTTTAAGTGCTAGCGCATATTCCCCCGTGTCAGGGACTGACTCTTCTTTTCAGAAAAAGGAGTTCCCTCTTCTTTCCCCCTCCAATCAAGGGCTGAAAAATACAAAGGCGCATAGCAAAGAAGTCTTGAGACCTAAGTGTCACATATAGAGAGTAATAATTTTGAAACTATTTAAAGCTGTGATAATTATATCCAGTTGACTTTAAAAAGCCAAGTGAATTTGTTGGAAATTATTTAGAACTTTATTCTTAAATATAGACTAATAAGTTTTGGCTGTATTCATTTCTCAAATTTATCTGATTATAAGATTTTCTTTGTCTCCAGAGGCTAAGTGAACTGTGTGCTTTTGGCCTACTTGAGATGTTAAAAATAAAGCAGAGTGCCACTCGTACGTGGCTCTTACACTCTTACCTGGCCCTTCCACTCACCTTGGGCAAGGTAACAACTGTTGTGTCCTCCTATCTCTGGTTCTAATTGGTTTTGATTGCTTTTACACATCAGCTTGCTTTAAAAGTTACTATGTAAGCACAAAGTTTACCCATAATATTCGACCCAAATTCTGTATCTGCTCTGTCCTAGAGTAACTGGGTAACTGGTGTCCTTCCTGTGTTGCTTAATTCTAGGATGGTCCCTTTGAGCTCCATCCCCTGGCGTTGGTGTTACACCAGATTGTTACATTATATGGCAAACAGGGTTTTGCAGATGTAATTAGGGTCCCTAATCAGTTGATTTTAAGGTAAGGAGATCATCTTGGTGAGCCCAACTTAATCAGACAAGCCCTTTAGAGCCGAGATATCTCTGGCCAGTCACAGAAGAGGAGGTCGTAAATACGAGAACAGGAGAGCATCTCAGCAGGAGACAGCTATCTGCATCAATGACACAGGCTGAGGGCTCCAGGGCAAGGCCCCAAGAGTGGCCTTTAAGGGCTGAGAGTAGTCTCTAGTCAATAGCCAGCAAGAAAACAAGTACTTCAGTGTAGAATGAGTTTAGAAAAGGACCCTGAGCTCCACATGAGCACTCAGCCAACCAACAGTTTTGTTTCCGCCTAAGCTTAGAACCCAGCCATGCCATGCAAAATTTCTGACCTACATTTAGGCTGCTAAATTTGTGGTAATTTGTTATGCAGCAGCAGAAAACGAATACACTGTCTCTCACTCCCTGTTTCTCTGCTAATATGGGTTATGGTCTTCAGAGCTGCAGTGTTAGCAGCTCTCAGACTTACTGAATGTTTTCCATCTGTTCCCTGAAAACCACGATTGCACTGAATTGAGGAGGCTCCAGGCTCTTTTCCCCCGTTTCTCCTTTAAAACCCTGAGCCCAGTCTTACTGGTTCTGTCTTACTATGATGCTTGGTATAGGTTTCAGCCTCTTGGTGAAGGTAGGGAAGGCCTTAATCACTCCATGTTTATATTGTTTAGGTATCATCATGATTAAAGTCATTTGTGAATGTAGGTTTCTGTTCCTTTTTACTTTGCTGATATACTCCTTGGTGATGTTATATCGTGCTATGGAATGTGTTTATCATGTCACTCACTGCAATGAGTCTGTTGTTTCCATCTGGCATGCAAGAAACGAGCAGAAGGGTCATGTGTCATTGTCTCCTGACAGAAATAGGGTTGGGACCTGCAACAGAAGGGTGTGTTTTTTTCCGGGGCGGGGGGGCAGTTTGGCAGGTGTTTATGTGCACAGCAACAAGGAGAAGTTGACCCCACAGTCCCACCAGTGAAATCCATAAGCACACCAAGGAGGACGTATCTCATTTTGATGTCTCACTTGGGGGGAAAGAACACAGGTTGTTAGTTCTGTTGTATTTGCCTGTTGTTTTGTTTTAGCCTCCTCAGTCCTGTGTAGACCCTCCATCTACTCTTTCTCTTATATCTAGAAAAAAGTGAAATGGAAGAAAATATCCTCCCATTTTATGGAGTTAGTGAAATAACATTCTGGGCCCTGGTCTATGGGATAATTTATAAAATTATTTATTTATCTATTTGTTTGAGCTGGAAGGGAGAATAAGATGGGGTAGAAAGTTTTCCATATTTATTTTTAATGTTTCCATGTTGTTCAGGTGAATTTCTTTTAGGTTTACCCTAAAAAACAAATTTATGTGTATATGATTAACTATGTTCCAACGAAGTGTCTGAGCAAACAGAACACTCCGAGTCATTTGGTTACATTCACATAGCAACTCGTCGACATTTTGGTGGGGGGAGCCCCTCATTCATTGAGCAGGCTGTGTGATCCCATACTTGTCAATGTCTGTGAAACCTTTAAAATGCTATTTACATTCAACATAATCTAAACTTTGCAAATAGTGACCTTTTGTTTATAATTGCCAACATAATTTTGATCCATTTGAACAGATACTTTATTTTTAAAAGTATATGTGCACATAATACACTTGAGAACACTTGAAGCTACATTGTGCCTCTCCTCGAGCCAGTTAACATTCCATGTCTCGTGAGGATCGTGCATTTAGGAAATGGCCCTGTTTGTGGAGGGCTGAGTGTCAAAGTGGGTTTTTTTTTCTTGTTATTTTGTGCCTACATTCCTGCATTATAAGGAATGTAGTTGGGTAGGGGATGTAACTAACCACAGTACCAATTTAATTGATATTTTTTCATCAGTATCTTTAAAGTCCTAGTTATTTGTTTTGTTTTCTTTTTTTTTTACATTTTTAGAAAGGAAGAATGTTGTTTTCTTTTCCACTTCTGTTTGAGAAGTTACAACCTATTCATCAGAGACACCTTGTACTTCTTTTTAGTCCTATTGTGTCTTTATAAGAAATATCCATAAAATTTGGTGATCTGATGTTTTAAAAAAAATTTGACCGTTTATTTCTCATATCTTAATATGGTATTCTTTCATGTTGAACTTGTTTACTGTATGTAATTTGAAGTCAGAGAGATAAAGTGCTATTTAGCTTCTGCCGTCAGGTCCACCCACCTGGAAAAATTAATCTTCAGATGTCACTTGTATCTGCATTTTTCTCACTAACCCTCTTTTATGTGTACGGAGAATATTAAAACAATAGTTTTGTGTGTTGATACTGGAAACATCATTACATTTCAACATTGGCATATGTGTGAGCCTTTGTTTCTTTTAGAATCTGGTCTTATTTTGCATTTAAGGCTTTGCAGAGCTTTTGGATGTTTACTTAAAGTAAGAAAATTCTAAAAACGCAAATATATAGTTCAAATATTTTTCTTAAAAATATATCTTGTGATGTAACTTCTATAACTGCGAGTCATATTTTTAGTATTTTGTTTGATTTAATTATCACATAATAAAGTTCAAAAGAATGAATCCAGATAAAATTCGAAACTAAAAATGAGAGTGAAAAATCCCATAAGTTTGACCTGTTGTTCAGTGTTTCTTCCTGAAATAAAATTGTTAGGTCTAACGTGACACTTAACACCTGGGAAGTCACCCCTTTATTTTATTCGTTCAAGTGAAGCATAAAACGCAAATCACTACACATTAGTAGAGCATTTTCTCATCGGATAAAAAACTATATTGCGTACCTGAGCCAGGCTAATAAAGGAAAGGGCACTAATGGAGGAAGAAAATAAAATTAAAGCCTTATTTCTCATGAGCTTTCTATAAACATGATACTATCCTGAGACCTTCATACTTATTCTCATTCAATTATCCCAACTTGTTACCAGTCCAAAGTTCGTATACCCAATGCTTCCAAAGGCCAGAACTCAAAACGTCAGCATTTGGAGTAAGGGGAGTTTCACTGTTTGATGACCACAGACATCTGGGCACCAGCAGTTGTCGGAGGAAGATTGTGCTTAGTCTGTTGAGACTAGTTGATGTGAGTCTGGTCCTGAGTATCCTGCAGATCTTTGATAAACATGCATACTTCCCTTATCTGCTGGGGAGAATTTTCTGGTAAGGGGCTATTTTTTTCTAAAATTCAAGCTGCAAGCAGAATTCCTCTAACGATTACCATGTCTAGATGCAAGATGAAGCAGAAGCTTTTAGCCTGAAGGCCATGGGAACATAGCAGGCTTGGACAAGATGGAGTCAGAGAGGTCAAGCATTTCACTGGGTTAGTATTACTGTCATTTTAAATGTGACAACACTGAGGCACAAAGGAGTAATTTTGCCCATGGGCATATAGTTAATAAATATTAGAGCCACAATTCAAACCTAAAACTGGCTCCAAACCCTAGACTTTTTCTGAGATCCCACTCTGCCTCCTACCTAACATGTGGAGTCATCATATATTCATTGGAATTAGTGGCAGCAGAGACCTGGGGGCGGGGAGGGGGAGATCCCAGGAAATATGCTTGGGGTCCAGCCTCTGCCTTCTAATAGCTTAGTGTCTGGAAGAGCCTGAGATGATGTCTGCCTGCTCCTGAGGGTTCTCAGTTGCTCTTGGTCTCTGCATGCCTTTATGGTGTGAACATCTCACACACTGTGATAAGTACACACATCACATTAACCAAACGTGTCATCTTACGTTCACTGTCCATCCCTGGAGGACACATCAGATGAATCAGACTTTTGGGGAGAGGAATGTGTGTATACTGTCTTTCACTGGATTGCCAAAGCGTATTTTTCTTATGTAAATCTCTGCCCCTTCCTTCACCTGCCAGTAATGTGATTCCATGGTATGGGCTTGGAACTGTGCCAGGAGATTTACTATATTTTGAATGTTTGTACAAATACTGATACTGCAATTACTCGCCTGTTTTTTTTTTTTAATTACTTGGCATAGAATTCTTGTCTTTTAAATATTAGGTACAATTCAGTATTTTAGAGCATAAATTTCAGATTTAACATAGGCTGGCATACTTCTGTTTCACTCAGCAAGAGTCTATTACTAGCACATCCACTGTTGAAATAGTATCCTTTTGTCCAAGGCGTCATTCGAAAAGAAGTAATCATATATCCCCAATCTCTCTTTAAATCTCTCTCTTAAAACACCCTTCTCTTTTGTTTCATGTATTCCTTTTTGCTTAGATTTCACCATGAAGTTCTTTGGCTTCATTACCACTAGTGCTTTGTCTAAATTAATCTTTACTTCTTTCTATTCTTGTTGGGGTTTCACAGTAAACCATAAAACGCAAAAACACAACTCTCACTTGCTTAGAACCCAACATTGTAGTCCTTGGACCCTTTGAATGGAGTGTGCGCCTGAAAAAAGGAGCTTGGTGTAGATTTGTGGGTGTTTGTTGAGGGTAGGAAGGAATCAGTAGAAAATACTCAAAAAATCGCTTTTTCTAAATATTCTGCTTTCCTTGAGCGCCTTAAATGTGGAATAAGGCCTGGGTGGCTAATTTATACTTGAACTTATTTGTGAATACTTACCAATTTCTGCCCCGGATTGCTCATTCAGAAAGCATTTATTGTTGTACACCTACTCTGTGCTCAGCATCTGGTGGAATGCAGACAGAGCTGAGAAAGATGATGCTGGGCCCGAAGACTTGATGATCTCGTGGAGGGGACAAAGGCTCCTTGTTTTTATTCACTCAAAGTAGAGAACAGTGCATGGGGATTTAAATACTTCCTTCCCATTCTAAACTTTTAACGCTTTTAGTCAGTATAGGAATTGGCAGTCACTTTTACATTTGTCACCATGCTCTGGCAGCAGATATTTGGCTTAATTTAATCAGAATATTTTCCAAAAATAAAATATCCTTTCTGATTCGGTTGGCATATTAGTATAGATTTTGCTCGAAAGAATTAAGTTGCTTCCTTTACATTCTTACCCATCTTCAGAAAACAGGGAGCTCCTAGTCGTGCATTACACTAGAATTTCTGCGCTGCAGGTCTGTGGCGGAAGGGAGACTCCAGCAGAGGAGGTGGGAGTCAGTTACTGGGTCTTCATGCTTAGTAATGGTCAAGCGGATGCGTAATCCATGGGCTGTGGGGTGACTTTTCCTTTCTGTGGTACTCACCATGTGGTATCACTGAGGGAGGCGCTTAATGCCGACACTAAATCCTTCTGTTAATGCTAAATTTTAGGAAAGTTGTTTCTTCTATATTCTGCACGCTTTTTTGCAGTAAGGGTACTCGACGTTACCCCCGTTAGGACCACACACCTAACTCGGTTTCATAAATGACTTAGAGTCAAAACCACAGTCACTGTGTTTTTCTCCCACATCGATGCTTCTCTCACTTTCTCCCTCCCTGCCCCTCTCTCTAGAACAAGTAAAAGAAAACAAATTTTTGAAAGCCATTGACAATAATCCAAGAAACAGGGAGAAAGTGCCCTTTGCCTTCAAGTCTCACCAGTTCCCTGACAAGCGCTGTTCCCAATGCTTGGGACACACGTCAGAAAACAAAACTCAGGCTCCCTGTCCTAGGACGCTTCCTATCCGATGGAAGGAGACAGACAGCACCATTACCAAGAGTGGTTAAACACAAATTAATCAGACAGCGGAAGGTCCTTTGATGGCCAACAAACACTTCTTGAGTGTCTTTTATGCACAAACCAGTGGGGGAGTGGGCAAAACACAGGCGTGTTGGAATAAAGTAAGAAATGCAGTGCCTGCATTATTCAGTCAAAATATATAAATTGGTTTCAAAACAAAAGAATTTTTGTTTTTGATTTTTTTTTAAGAAAAACAACTATATTAAAGGTGCCCATCTTAGGAAGTACAGTCTAAGCCTGGCTCCAGGTTGTAAATATAAACAATGTCTGGTATATAATATATATACTTTTTTACTTTAAAATAATTCTACAGGGTTTACATAAAACAGCATTCATCAAGCTTCCTAACTAGTTTGTGATTGTAGAGGCTGTTTTATTATGAATTTACTTCATGAAGACCCGAATGTTACTCAAAAATCATTAAAAATGTTCTATCATACATTAATAGAACTCTTTCCTTGTACATAATTACAGATAAGAGTTTTGTGTTCACCCTCATTTGGATGGTTGAATACTTGCTTAAATATTATCTCATTCCCTGCTCAGCAGATGCGAGAACTGAGTCACCTGGTGGAGTGAAGCCTCTCCAGGGCTTGTGCTCTCACTGCCTCAGTTGTACTCTGAACCCTGGCTGCACATTAGGACACAGGAGGAGATTTCAGATCTTGTGGGTACCTGGGTCCACTCCCAGAGATTCTGATTTTACTGGTCTGGCGTGGGTCCTACCCCCACCTGCCCATGGGAGTTTTTCCAAGTCCCCCAGTGATTACGATGACCGTGCAGACTGGAGTCAGAACCAGTGTTTCCCGCAGGGTGGCAGGCCCCTCCCCTCACACACAAGTATGATCAGCTCGGGAAGGAAGGGTAGGACGTGAGACAGCAGGTAGGTCCTCATCGTCAGAACTTGACAGCAGCTAAGCTCAAGCAGTGCTGCTGTTGTCTGGAGTTCCCTCTGCCCTTCCCCCCGCCCTTTCTCTGTGCTGTAAGATACGTCTTAGTGTTCACAAAGGACAGCGCCTAGAAATGGACTGTCCTGTTGAAGTAGATGGATAGAGAAATGCAGATGTGTGCACATCATTAGAGGATTTTATTGTCCAACGTTTGAAATAAGGGAGTGTTACAGGTGAGTCGTAGGATGCCAAAATTGCTCATTGCATCTCCCAGATTTAGGACACTCACTTTCCTTTGCATTTCTGGCATCTGTGCCAGAGCTTTATCTTTTTTCCCCCCTTTTATGATCTCTGAAAAGCTCTGGTCACCGTGTCTTCAGATACCGTTACTTAATTGATACTCATTTCTGACCCTCTTCAGTCCTACCCTTCTTACAATACCACAACCATTAGGCTAAAAGCAATTTCTTTTCTTATTCCTAGAGCTTTTTTTTCCCATTGAAGAAATTTTTTTTTGTTTTCACTGAATTCAAAATTATTACCTGTGCTTTAATGATTTCCTGTAACCATATTCTTCCTGAACGCTTTATAATTTCTCCGTATTTTAATTAGTTAGTTGCTAATTAACTGTTTCTTTCAGGATTTTCCTCCCCTGCTAATACTTCCTGTTTGGAACACCTTATTGCCTTTTCATTGCAGACAATAGTTTAATTTCATGATTTCACGATTGTTCCATCGCTATGACTTCATCTGTTCATCTCCTTTACCTCCTTCTTACATAAGCTTTCTTTACTCACCATGGCATTGGGACTGTAGTTCTTTGGGAGAGGAAATATTATCATAGTGCCATCTTCTATTCTCCCAGTGAATATTTCTTGTTTGTTTGGGAGACACTGAAACAGCGAGGACCTCATTCATTGAAAATGTGAAAATGTTTGAGGATGCTAATTAAGTAACATTTCATTATGCCTGTCAGTTTGTGGGATAAAATGTAACTAAAAGAATGAGAGGGATTTTTAGTTCTGTCTACCTTCACAAACTCAAGGCAAGTTTGATTTATGAAGAGTACTTAGAAAGAATAACCTCTGCGACAAAACTTTGTGATTCTTGTAGTCAGGACACGTTGCTGGTGTGGAAGGCTGTGCGCACAGATGTTCCTGTTAAGGTAGTCTAACTACGGAGACCAGAAAGGAAAACAACACACCACTGGCACAATGTCACGAAGTGTGTTTCTCACATCACAGCTCGGTGTGTGGTCAGGGCACAGGCGGCTGGTTTGTTCCGCTATGTATTAATTAAGGAACCCAGACTGCTGGCAGCTGTGCTATCTTCAGCTTGTTCCAAGGTCTTCCTGGGAATCAATATTTAGCCCTTGGCTGAGGAGAGAGCACAGAGGAGGGCTTGTGGGCAGTGTTCATGGGCAAGACCAGGGTAGGAAGTGGGAAATGTCATTTCTGCTCACACACACCCTTGGTTAGAACTCAGTGGTATGGCACTACTGAACTGTAAGGGGAGTTGGAGAGAAAAGGAATCCTACCTGGTAGTCAGCCCCTGCCGCTGAAGGTATTTTTTTAAATGTTTAAGTTGTAAGAGAAATGCAGTAGTTTGAGTATCAAACTCACTAGGATTCCTGTCTACATGGAAAGGATTATAAGGTCAAGTAAACACATAATTAAAATTAGGCAGCCCTATTCATTAACAACAAGGAAGCACAAGTAAAATGTGATCATATGAGCAGCTTTCCTTTCAACATTTGTAAAATAAAACTGCACAACTGTTAAATTAGATTTGTAATAAGGAGAACACATATCACAGAAACTATTAGTTTACTCATTGGTGATAGATTTAGTTATGACACAAGGAACAGTTTATGTGCGTAACAGATAAAACAATATCATATTCAGTAAATCTGACTCTCATTACACATATATTAACATATCAAATTATTTCAATGGGGCTTTATTAACCAGTCAACAAATATGTGAATATCCATCATAGACAGCGTCCTACCAAGGTGCTTAGAAGAAACCAAACAAATTGGGGATAAAAGCATACTTTAAAAAATTAATTGGCATGATAAAATTATATATGTGCTATGCAAAGTGGAAATTCAGATATTCTAAGAGTTGAAAAGATTAAAAGCACACACCTCTGGAGACACGCCCCAGATTGACTGAGCTTGTTACTTTGGTGTGAAATACAACCCCAAGAACAAGGATACAGAAACGTGGGAAATCAAAAACATTTAAATTTATTAGTGCCAAAAATCATAACACATGGACTGATTCAGACACCTTCTGAGTAGTTCGTACGGAAGGTACTACGGTTGTGCACTAACTCATTCATTCAACTGTAATGATTTGTAGTTCAGACAAAGCTAAAGTAGTTTAGCATAAAAAAAACATAAGATTCAATGTCCAGGGGGAGATATTCTAAATAAAGATAAATTATTGTATTAGAACACTAAAGCAAAACCATAAGGCGATGACTCCAGGCTATTTCCTTACATCACTGTGGTTGTTGGTAGTGAGTGAGTTTAGAGAGGATCTTATCCAACATCATTTATGATCTTGAATATCTTAGTTCCTTAACCTCAAGAACCATGTTTCTCAAACTCAATGAGTATATAGACAAAGAAAGTTTTTTAAAAGGGAAAAAATTGCATGCAATTTTCATAATGTTTTTATTATAATGTTATTTAAATGTATATAAACATTAAAAAGTCTAAGTTTCTTATGCTCCTCATAGCTCTAAAAGAAATTTGTAAATTTATCATAGCATAGGACATAAACAAAGTTACAAAATCAATGCACTTTAAATTTAAAATGTTAAGGATTCTGATCAAGAAGACATGTATGAAGATGATATTTGAGTTGTTCTTTCAAGCCTGGATGAATCAGGATTGGGAGAGAAAGGCTCAGCTATGCAAAGCAAAGGAAGTGAGGGAAGGGCACAAACGCGTGAGAGGGAACCATGCGTGTGGAACAGAGAATATGCTCTTTGGGCTCGAATGTGTGATGTGGGGACATGAGGGCATAGACCCTTTGGAACTAGGTCATGGGGCCCTGAGTGCTCTCTGTAACTATGAATCCTTGGGAGGTGTGTAAGATTATGAAGGAGAGAGAATCCGTGTAGAGACTAAGGTCGAAACTTTGATTAACCCCTACAGTCACAGCTAATGTGAAGGGGGGAAACTGAGAGAGGGTAACAGGGAGAGATCAGAAGGGTGAATCAGGGGAATAATCAGGCCAGCAGCCAAACGAACAGAATCTATGCGTGTCCAGGTGATAAATATTTATTTATTTATTTAAATATTTATTTAAAACTCTCAATTTGAGATTGAGTCTTCTTTCTTTAAGCAGACTTACTTTCAAGGATTCATAGATTTTAAGTGTTCTAGTAGCATTAAAAAAATTCCAACAGGTATGTAAAATTTAATGTTGAATAGGTCAAGCTCACACTAAACTAGTTAAAGTGTACCCCAGAATCGTGCTTGATGTGGGGAAATTTCAAGACAACATTACCTTATTTTGGAATTTAACACATAATTCTTTCAGACTTCTGTTATTATTACATGACTGAACTAAATACATTAAGTTTAGTATGTTATACATAGCAGTCAAGCAACAAGATAATTATATCAAAGAAGAATCGTTTACTTTATGAGTTCATTTAATGTAATTTCTCTATTAGTGGCCTACCCTAGGATATTTTAAGTGATTATATTAAGTTTTTTTTCTAGACAATTTTCATACAACTTCTTTTGCCTAAAGCAGACACATGGTTCAGCTATTTAAAAAAGTGAAAAAGACATAAGCTCAAAAATAGGCCTTGGTTCCTTACTACTTTATGGCTTCAAAAATCATTCTGAATCCTCTTGATAGAGTTTACTACATGAGCTAGCAGTAGGACTTAACATTAAATTTTCATTTTGATTAACTTGACTGCAGTTGTTTCTTTGCTGCCTTCTTAGAGCCCACTGTGGAATAAAATTAAAACAGTTTTTATGATACAACAGTTTAGTTGCAGAAAATGACATTTTTCTCTTTTCCCTGAATGGCAGTGTGTTTTCTCTGTGAGTTTGCTGCATGCACTGCATAGTCTGGTTTCTCCTTTCTCCCGTTCATCTTTTAGAGCACCACCAGATTAATTTCCTGAAAGTGGTGTTTTGGCCATTCTCTTATCCCAGACTCTTCAGTGGCTCCTCATTGCCTCCCTCTCATCTAAGACCATCTCATCCATCCAAGAAGGACAAGCCCTGATGCTTTATATGCTTGTTAATGTTTCCTTGATCTCCTCTGCTGAAGTCCTCCTCTCCACTCCAGATTTCTTCTTCCTCTGGCAGAGGGCTCATCGCGTCCTACCTGCCATCTGTGAAATTACATGTGAGCGCATCTCCCTGACAAGAATGTTGACTTGAATGCAGGGACCAAGTCATCATATTTTCACCCACTCCCCGATTGGTTTGACCATAAAAGATACTCAATAAGTGTTTGTTGGCCATCAAATTTTATACAATAAATATCTCCACTGGTCTATTACTGTAGCTCAAAGCTGATTTTTAAAGGCAAAATAAGTAAAAAAACGTTTGCTGGATAAAATGACAAACTTGCAAACTGCTCTCTTTTCTTCTGACCCTCTTACCCTTTACCCAAAGCACCTTTCACTTTCTCATTAATTCATATTTAACCATTCTTGGTAATGGTGCTGTCTGTCTCCTTCCCATTGGACAGTAAGCGTCCTAGGACAGGGAGCCTGAGTTTTGTTTTCTGACGTGTGTCCCAAGCATTGGGAACAGCGCTTGTCAGGGAACTGGTGAGACTTGAAGGCAAAGGGCACTTTCTCCCTGTTTCTTGAATTATTGTCAATGGCTTTCTTTTTTTTTTTAACTTTTTTTCTTTTATTTGTTCTAGAGAGAGGAGAAGGGAGGGAGAAAGAGAACAAGAGAAATATCAATGTGAGAGAGAAACATTCATCAGTTGCCTCTTTCTCGCTCCCCAACTGGGGCCAGAACCTGCAACCCAGGCATGTGCCTTGACCAGAAATAGAACCAGCAGTCTTTTGGTTTGCAGAACAATGCCCAACCAACTGAGCCACATCTGCCAGGGCTGTTGTTGGTTTTCAAGGCAAGGTGCGGAGTTGGAAGAGCAGGAGAGAGACGTAGAGATAGGGAGAGAGATCCTGACGTCAGTTTCTGCCGTTTACTAGCGGTGTAGCTCTGAGCAAGTTGCTTGACTGCTCTGAAGATCTTTTCCTCACCTATAAAAGGATAATGTGACCTAAATTACATTGTAATTTTAGGGAGGAAAAATCTACAGTAAATAAATAGCTAATGTTTCCTAATAACTCCTAACATGATATGACAGAGCTGGTGCTCCACAGTGTCCATCACTGTCACCAGTTAGTTTTACAAGCACTCTGTGAAGAAGCAGGGACTGTCGTTGCTGCGTCTCCTGGGTGAAGAGCAGGTGCCTGCCCAGGACTGCACAGTGCTGGGGGCAAAGCTGAGGCTACATGAGGTCTGCTGGACTCTGAAGTCCCAGCTTGTAACTCTCAACTGCTGTGTTCGTGCCCTTACCCTGTACCCTTGTTGGGGAGCTTTGAGGGGGCTATATTATGGGCAGTGCTTCTAGATCTTTCTTTCTTGCCCTGACATGCTTGAGAGATGCAAAGGGCTGGTGGGTACCCCCGGCCACTCCAGATGGTATCTTTATGAACCTGGCCCTCCCAAAGTGTGAGGGGCAGGGGAGTCTGGTTTGAAAGTATATCCCTCCCCAACAGGACACTCCCCCTCCTGCTAAGCTATCTCCACTGGGAAGCCTATTTCTGTGCCTTCCCCCCACACACCCAGTAAAGCTTTTAACTCTTAGTATTTCTTGTAACAAAGATAGCATATTCTTGCATTAAAACTATATTAAAGAGTATATAGCCTTATTGGTTTGGGAACAAATTTGATAGTTTATGGTTGTGATAACCAAGTTGATCATTACAGTCTTCTCTGCTGTTTCTTTTTTTAATTGAAAAAGTACTGAAACTTTTAAGAATCTTTGTGGGATCTATAAATGCCATGTCAAAGCATACAGTTAAATCACCAATAGCTCTTTTAATTATTACAACATAATAAACAGCAAAAATAAGGTAGGTTGCTGATTTTCTGTATAAAGAAATTAGCCTTTTTGAGGTATTTTCTTTGAACATTTAAAATTACTAAACCAGGATTAGTGGGATGGATCATTTTAGCATCTAGAAAGCCATCTTTAAGTTTTAGGAAATGGATTTCTCCTTTGAAATAGTTTGTCATCAGTTCAGATGCTAAAAGTGTATATTAGAAACTATTAAAATGAAAAGTAATTTCATTTGTGTGCTTTAAACTTCACTGTTTTTAATTGATTGTGAAGTTAGGTAGGAAGCCAGAGAAAACTGGCAAAATATATAAAATTTAAAAGGAGAAATAGGCATCTTCAAGTACTGTTTCAAACAGAGATAAGTTTATTATTTATTTTTGGCAGTTATATTGTAGTGTTTAAGAGCATAAGCTTTGGAATCACTTCAACACTCATTCAATCTGTGGGTTTAGACATGTTATTTAACATTCCGAACACTGCTTTTTTTCCACTTGTAAAGAAGGAATAATACCTACTTCGTAATGTTGCTGTGTTACATGAAATAGTATGTGCTTATCTAATGTAAGCACTTAATATTTGTTTTATAATAATTGAAATATAATTATTTAGATAAATGAGGTATTTGAAAATCTCTTTTCAAATAATTATGAAACATTTCTATGGAACCTTGAATGAAATTGTCAGTTTGGCATGGAATGCTTTTCTTATTGCTAATTCATAAGTGAACTTTATCTCCTTTTAGGATGAACCATTACCTTCTGCACAAGTGAAGTTTTACCTAATGAAATTTTATTTCAGAGTATGGAGTGAGCATAGGCTAGGTCTAAGTTTCTCATGTAAAATTGTGTTTTCCAGGAGAATGCATAGAAGGGCTGCGGGAAAACGACTACCTTCTGATCCACTCGTGCCGGCAGTGGACCACCATCACCGCCCACAGCCTGGAGGAGGGCCACTACGTCATCGGGCCGAAGATAGAGATCCCAGTCCACTACGCGGGTGAGGCTCCTCTCGTGGGGCGAGAAGGGGGAGGGAAGGGAACTTGAGTGTGCTGATTCTTTTCTCCATGGTGAGAAAATAGGAATTGTCTATAAACTAGAGAGTATAATTGCACAGAAAAAGAAAAATCAAACACTTTTGTGTGGTTGTTTGATCAGTCGTTGGAAGCTGAGATCCCTTTTGTTGTGGGTATTTCTAATTAATGCATGTAGGTAAACATGGGTTCTTATTAGAGATTTATAAAATGAAAATTTTACAAACACAAATGTATTCTCTGCAATCTTGGAATGACCGTTGGTATGTGTAGCAAACCTCTGAGCTTCGAAGTCTCTGAATTACCCTGGGTGCAATTTGAATGTTGCTTTTGTGAGTGACTCTGATGGCGTGGTTTTATAAGACACCATTTCACAAACAAGCATTTGTCTGGTTTTAAAAGCATTTGGATTAGAGGTTCAGATACCTGGGCATGCCCCTCTTTGCAAACATGGCATTTAGAACACAGGTAGCTGAGATGACCTCACTGCTTTTGTTAAATCAGAATAATAGACGCCTTTTCACCTCACTTTGGACTCCATTCAGCTCAACAATGCTATTCAACTTTTATCAAGCGCATTTATGTGCTAATACTGTTTTAGAGGTTAGGATACATCTAGTAGCTTGATTATACATACATAAATGCTTTGTCACCCTATACTTTCTGTGGTGCTTATAGTTCATTATATAAAGGATCTTGATCCTTTTTTGCCTATTGTTTTAAGATCTGTAGCAGGACACATTAGGCAGTTAGCTAAAACTTGGGTAGCCTTACACTGCTATTGTGTTTTTGAGTGAAACCTCTACAGTACCCACAGAGTTTTCTATTTAGAAAAGGGACCTTGCTGTATTTCTTCCCAAGATCTAGAAGAGCAGCAGATAGTATTAATACATGTTCAATAAATATTTATTGAATGATGAATGTTTTGGTCCCCTTTTTTTATTCCTAAAAGTCTTTAATTGCCAGTATGACCTGGAATCATCCAGCTTCTCAAAAACCCTTCTTTATTCCAAGAAGAAAAAATTACAAGAAAGCATTTATTTTCCCTGAAACTTTGTCCTCTAGAATTACATTTCTTAGCCAAAGGAGTAGTCTTTTACAGAAAAAGGAGAGACTCTTAGTTGCAGAAAGTGTTAACTACTGTGAGGCTTCGAGCCAGGCCAGAGGGGAAGAGGATGTGTTGGGGTGTCCGGGCCGTCAGCCTCTCCTGTGCTAGATCCACGGCAGGTGAGATCCATGCTGTTTTTAGCACCCCAAGTATCTGGTTCCTGTCTTTTGTGGACAACTGAAAAGGAAGGTATAAGATTATACTTCATCCCCATGCAATTTTACCTAATCTGTTGTGTTTTTCTCTCTTAGTAGATAGAGTTTTAGTTTTTCTCCCAAACCCACATGAATAGCTTTGTCAGATCAGTCCTCCTGAAGAAAAGCTTTCGTTCGATCATTTCCGCAAATCTCCAAACCGCTACCAGCTTTCTGACTTGTTGCTCAAGGCCCTCCAGCTGCTGGTTCTGTTCCACTTCTTCATGCTTACCTTTTCTATTCTGAAGAGTGAACCTCCCCACTCTAAGCTAGTCGCCTCACTGTTTCCTGGACGTACGGGATACTTTCCCACTTACACCATTCCCTGGCCACGGCTGTCTTCCTCAGCTTTGCTCATATCAGAACCTGTCACTGCGCCCAGTGGGTGCAGGAGTCACCTACTGTCCTCACGTAGTCTCCTGATGTGGTTGGTCATTGTGTATCACGTTCATTTGGCACATGTCCTCAGTCTTCATTCAGTTCCTGCTTCCTATGTACACACAGATCTTCACTCACCAGTTGGCCTGTACATACATTCCTTAGCTAGTGAGACCAGTTCTAAAAAGCTTTTATGAATCCTTTGGCTCTGTACACAAAAGATGAGATGCTTTATGGCTATAGATGCTCGATCTAGCAACCTCAAACTTGGCTACACATTGGAATCATCAGCAAGCTTAAAATGACCAGTGACCCACGTCCCATCTCCAGAGGTTCTGGTTTCGTTGGTCTTGAATCGGGGCTGGGCTCCTCCTGTGGTAAAATTACAGCCTCGGTGGGGGATCCTTTGTTCTGGAATGGACAGTCCCTGTGTCAGATGATGAGGTTTCCCCAAACACCTGCAAGTATTTACAAATGTTTTATTGTTTTGAACTTCTTTTTTATTAATAGTCATTCAGCTTCCACTGGGAAGAAAGATATGGTATGTTTAGCAGCTTACTCTTTATCTGCAGTGAAGATAATAGTACACCGAAATGGGAAATCCGGCAGTGTGTTGCAAGTGATAACATTTTTTTTGTAAAATTGAGGTGTCAAGGCTAAAAGGATACAAATGCTAAGATCCACCACTTTTTATGAAAGGAGAGAAAATGTGTTTAAAGGAAGAAAAACTTGAAATAAAACTGTATTAGTTCAGTCTACTACAAAAAAATACCACAGACTGGAGGGACTGTAAACAACAGAAATTTATTTCTCACAGTTCTGGAGTCTGGGAAGTCCAAGGTCAAGGCACTGACAGATCCGGTATCTGGTTAGGGCCCACTTCCTAGCTTGTAGATGGCAGTTTTCTCATTGTGTCCTCGAGTGGTGGAGAGGGAGTAATCTGTCTTTCTTATTTCTCTTCTTGTAAGGGCATTAATCCCATTCACGAGAATTCCACCCTCAGGACCTGATCACCTTCCAAAGGCTCCATCTCCAAACTCTGTCACATTGGGGAGGCTTCCACATGTCATTTTAGAAGGACACAAACATTCATTCCATAGCAAGGACCAAACGGTTACAAGACATTTGATAAGATCATCTCAAAGGACATACTGGGGTATATTTTTTCAAAGAATTTGTGTACTACCAAGTTCAGCCCTTGGAAGAAAGAGAGCATAAAGTAAATTATGGAGAACAAAAAATATCATTCATGTCTCTCTGATTTATTTGGTGCTGTAATTATAATTTAGAAGAAATTGTTATCCAAGCATATTTTACTAATTGCTCAGAATTTCATTTAGGTTGAGATTCATCTCTCTTTCTTTGAGGAAAATTAATAAATAATTAAAAATTAAATAAGTTTAACATAGTAATAAGTCCTGCCAGCTTTGTAATCAACCAAGTTGGATTTCTAGTTCTGCCATTTACTGTCTGTATTACTTTGGGCGGGTTACTAAACCTCTCTAAACTTTCATCGCCTCATCTATAAAGTGGGGACAACTCCAGTGCCTTTCCCTTAGGGCAGCTGTGAAGACTAAAAGAGGTAATGCCAGTGAAACACCTTTCCGAGTACTTACCACTTAATAAGTGCTCCATAAATGTTCATGGTGATGATTATGATAATGATAGCAACAAAATTTAATTCTATTTGCATTAATTACAAGTTGAATTACTTTTCTGCTCATTAAAGCAAGCTGAACACTGATACCCCTCAAAATTGTCTTGGCTGCTGGTTTTGGGGTTTTTCTATATTTTATTTTGAAGTTACAATAGTATAATTTATTCCTTTATACCACTGACTTAGTTTTACACATCTTAACATCATTCTTCTTTGTCTTCTACTTTCCCCCGTCCTCCCTCCCTCCCTCTCTACACACACACACACACATTCACATGTCACACTTACTCTTTCTGAGTCATTTGAGTGTAGGCAGCATATATCCCCTAAATCTTCTCTGTGTATTTCCTAAGAACAAGGATATCCTCTTATGTAACCCCAGTGCTATTAGCAAATTCAGGGCATTTAATACTTTAATCTTCAGGCCATGTTCCAGTTTTGTCAGATGTCCCAGTAACGACCTGCATTGCATTTCTTCCCCCAGGACAGCATCAGGTCTAGGACCGCTGACTGGATTTCCCTCTCAGGTCCCGTTAGTCTCCTTTCCCTGGAGCAGCTCCTCAGCCTTCCTTGTGTGTCATGACGTTTTTGAAGAACATCGGCAAGTTGTTTAATAGAATAGCCTTCAGTTTGGGTTTCTCAGTCTCCTTGTGATTGATTTAGGTTATGCCTTTTTGGCTGGATTGCTGTGTACACGACGGCTTCTTCTCAGACAGTCACACTGGAGGCATGGGATGGCCCTTGGCCCCTTATTGGTGACATTAACTTTGATCCCTTGGTTAAGGTGTTGTCTGATTTCTTTGCTGTGTTATTACCGTTGACTTTGTGATTACTAGAACTTTGAGATTCTGTAAGTGTATCCTGTTCCTTCTCTAACCCGCCCCCTTTACCCCTTGAGCCACTGTTGATGTTTTCTGATTCAGTTTTTACAATGAAGCTGAGAAAACGGCACATTTCTAACTTAACACCATCATTCCTTCTTACATTTGTTAGTTCTCATTCCACTACTAGAAAGAGATTTTTCTTCTTTTTCATTTATATATTCATTTGTTATCAGCATGGAATTATGGATTTTCCATTCAGTGGGTTATAATATATTCCTGCCCTTATTTATTTTGATGCTCAGTTTATCCCACATTTAACCATTTGGGTGCACACTGGCTCATGTGTCTCTGTGATATGCCTCTTTCATTCTCGTCAAGCCTGTCCATATTTTCTGAAATAGGTAGCAACCATTGTTTTCAGTCAGTATGGTGTTCCAGTCGGGACCCCTGCTGTGTCCTGTTCCAGGCCACACTCCTTACTTTGCGGTCCCTGGAAATTGTATCCCTTGGCACCATGCAGAGCCCAGCCTGGGTGGCTGTAGGCAGCTCTCCTCACACGTATTCCGCAAAGTAGCAAAGTTCAGCATTTATAGGAAATCCAAATTCAGATACTTTCCCATATTCTTTATCAGAAATTTTCATGTGAAACTAAATAATGTCATAAAACTTTGAGAAAAGGTAAATATGACTTGAAGTTTTTATCAGAATTGCACTCTGAATTGCACCTTATTCTGAATTCTTGATGTGCTGAAATTATTAGATGTGCTTTGGAACAAAAGCAGACACCCCCCATTCTGGCAGAAGAAGTTTTTCATTTTGGATAACAAGAGCTTTCTTAGTATAATAAGCAGTTGATTCTGTGAGAGGGGACATGTTCAATCAGCATCACATATTTTACTAACAGTGGAAAAACCACTTGAGAAAAATTGGCATACTATTTAGACAAGTGATTGCTTTCAGGCAAGTTTATTCAAAAGGCATCACAGATAAATTTTAGGTAAACTTTCTAACTTCTTGGTGCTTCCCCCAAAGGCAAATGTTTCCTAAGAAATGTACAGTATGGAAATCGGAATTCATCTGCGTTCTGCTGGCTCAAACCGTCTAAATTACTGTCGGGCACTGGGTGAGACAGTTAGCCCCCCCACCCCCCTCCATTTATCCCGACTTATTAAACAACAACAAAATCTGTTTAAACAAAGTCTGTTAAACCTAGTGCAACTGAATCATAGCAAGAGTTTCTAAAGGTGCACAGTTGTCATTTTGCAGTTCATGTTTCTACTCATCAAATTCCTTTCATCTCTGCAGCTCTAACTGGTCAGTCAAGGTCCCCAAGCCGGTTACCGCTAAAGCTCATGTGCCAGGGCCCCTCTTTAATGCTTTCCCCTTCTAGGGCCGTAAATGTAGTTTAGAATTCACAATTTGATTTTGTTTTCTCATTTATAAACTAATATAAAGTTCAGGCTTCAAAAAAACCTGGGTATGCCATTGCCTCTGGAATTTTATATGCTCTTTGAAGCTCCAAGTTTCCAGTCTATAAAACAGAGATTTGCCTTTAAAATGTCACGAAGATTCTCTGAGATCTGAGTGGTGTAAACGACTCAACACCGTGCCTGGCACGTGATGAGTACAAAATATATGTTACCTCTTCATGATCACCTCACTCGTGAAAACCAACCCAAAGACCTCTCTGTAGAGACACGTGGCCGAGGTGGGAGGTGCCTGTGTCCCCGAGGCCCATCAATCTGGAAAGCACTGGAATCCTGACTGAGTGTGTGGAAATTCAGATCATTTGATGGAACGTGTGCTGTCATCGTGGATGAACAGATTGCTACTTGAACAGAAGCATCTGAGATAAACTCCAGCCACGTCTGGCTTCTATTTTTAAATTCTCATCCTCCTGCAAATCTGGTGAATCTATAACAAGTTAAAATGATCTCAGCGCTTCCCTTCCCGCTACAATATGTACAGAAGTAGGTGGAACTTGGAGCACACGGGTAGGAAGAGTCGCTCATGAAGTCTGCAAGGCCCTTACTCAGCAAGCACCTGCATTTATATCTGCAGTGCCTGTTATTAGAAAACCAGACGTGTAGATGTGCAGTGTCTGTCTCTCGGGCAAAATTGTACTAATGTGGTATCTGACATAACCTGGAATTGTAATTACTGAACAAAAGGAAATGTCGAAACAAGCTAATTTTATTCTCCTGGGTTGTGAGTTTAATTAGCATGAATCATCCGTTCACAAAAGTAACTGCTCGCATTGAACACTGTGTGTGCGCTCTCTGTTCCGTGGGATGAAGCTGAGGTGACACATGGACAGTAACCAAACTTTCTTTAAAGTAGTCCTAAACAACAAATGCAATATTTTTTTATGATTCTATCTATTTATTTTCAGAGAGAGGGGAAAAGAGGAAGAAAGAAAGGGAGAGAAACCTTGATGTGCAAGAGAAACATCAATCAGTTTGCCTCTTGCACACCCCCACTGGGGACCTGGCCCACAACCCAGCCATGTTCCCTGACAAGGAATTGAACTGGCAGCCTTTCAGTTTGCAGGCCAGCGCTCAGTCCACTGAGTCGCACCATCCAGGGCAAATGCAGTATTCTAAGGAACGTTATCCCAGCCAGTTTTGCCAGTAATAAATATTAGATACCTAAGAAGTAACCATTTTTCATAACAATCTTTAGATCACATTAGCAATAACTAAAATTAATTGAGTGGTTAATATTTTCTGGGCACTTTGGTAACTCAGCACTTTGTTTGTATTTCTTCACGTAGCTTTCACAACCATCCCATGAGCAGGTGCTAGTATGATCTGCACTTCACAAAAGTACAAACTGAGGTTTAGAGACGTTAAGTATATTGGATACTAGCCAGCTGACAGGTGTGACTGGAACCCAGGCTATATGGGTCCAGGCCTGCCTCCCTCACCTTGTTCCCGGGGAAGTGTTGGAGTCGCTTTCCACATGAAAGGTGTTCTAACCAGCCTAGAGAAGAGAGATCTGTTGTTAGAATTAGCAAGTTGACTCAGCTTTCACTTTTCTCTCCTTTCACACCTAGCTTTAGGGGGACAGTAAGTAAATATATATTTATCAGAATCTTTTCCACATTTATAAGCCATCTGCATCCAGGTGACATTCCCACCCCTGAGTAAATTACCAGGAAGAAAGCAAAGACAGGAAGAGCTTTCAGGACAGCCCGGTGTGGGGAGGGAAGGCCAGAGTGTGGGCACCTGCTGGACGCGGGGGGCACCCGGGGCAGCCTGGGAAAGGAGGGGCTTTTAAGTGCGACTAGGAAAGTTGGTGGTTTTCAAAAGGGCACGTAGGTGAATAAAAGGGAGGGAATTAGATTTAAAAAGGGGGTTAAAAATGAGCAGAGAGTGAGACAGCAAGCAAGGATCGCCTATTGGGTTGGCCAAAGAGTGTGTTTAGTTTTCTCCTTACGATGGCTCTGGTAGTGCTTAGTTGTCTTTAACTTCATTGGAAACAAAAAACTAAATGGGCTTTTTGACCAACCCAATAATTTTGTCAAGATATTTTAGAGAGCAACCAAGAGATAGGACATAGGAGCGAATGGCTTTTAATATGCATTTTTTAGAAATAATGGAGTCAGAAGAATCTTTTTAGTTTAGGAAGAATGATTCAAAAGAGAAAAGAAGGAAACTAATTAAGTAATGTAATATTGATAGGTTGGTGTCTGGAAAATGGTCTTTGCATTTTTTTTTTCCTTGAGAGACATTTTTTACTCCTACTCATCTTCCTCATGATGTTATTTCTATAGCTGGTGCATGTGTCAGTTGTGGTCAGAAGTTAGGTGGCTGTGTCTTTCACACTTGGGCATTCAACCTGATATTCTAACTCAAAACAGAGATAAAGACATAATGTAAGTGTCTGCCTTTGATGAAAGAATGACTCAAAGATTGTTATTAACCTTTAGTATAGCTTTCTAGTCTCACTTCTAAATGCTTAAGAATAAATCACCCAAGGAAATTTGAATTTGAGTGATATTCATGATGAGATTTTAGGGAATTATTTTGATTTTGTTAATGTGATACTAATATTGTAGTTATGAAGGGAAATATTTCTATTTTTAGAGGCACATGCTGAATTATTCAGGAGGAAATGTGATTAAGATTTGTAAAAACCATAAAAATAGATGAATATAGGACAAGCCCTTAAAGTTATTAAATCTAGGTGAAGGGTAATAGGTGTTCACATTACCCTAATTTTCTATATGTTAGAAAATTTTTGTAATAAAAAGGAAAAAGTTGACTAACATATTAACCAGTGTATTATGGAACTCTTAGTGGTATTCTTACGAAAACCACTCTGCCCCCATCCTTGAATCCTGTTTGTATTATAGTCTTAAGTAATTTCTATAAGAGTGGAAGAAAGTTCTCCTTTCACTGCGTTGTTTCATTCTGGTGTGAAGTGTGTGTGGAAACCAGCCAATGAAAGTTGAACTCAGACAGCCGTGAGTCTGTTTTCACAGCATGGTGGAACCATCCAGCTAGTGGCTTCCTAGGGAGACTTGATTACTCACAGCTCTGGCTAGCTTTCAGGGGCTGACCCTGTTGGTGGCAGTGATTTAAACATAAAGGAGGAAAACAGGGGTGTGTGTGTGTGTGTGTGTGTGTGTGTGTGTAAGATTCTGGGAGAAAGACATTTTCTTTTATTAGTTTCTTCTTCAAATAAGAGCTTTATGGGAGATATGGAAAGGGGGAACACGAGCAAATATAGTGGAAAGCTTTTTGGTGTCATACTCTGTGGCTTTTCTTGATCTAAAAACATTAATAAAGTAACTTGAATAAAAAAAATTGAGAATCCCTCGATTGCCTTCTTCACATTTTACCCTGTTTACGCCCAGAATGCTTGCAAATCATCTACAAAGAGAAAACCTACAGTCGAGAAAATAAAACAAAACAAAAACTCTGGCACAAAACACGGATGGTGTTTGAGGTTCAAAACTCCTGGGCTGATGTTTTCTATTTCTTTTCTACTCTCGAGTTGGTACTGAATGGAAAGTTGGTTTTTGAAAGGGATAACTCTGGTTCTAGTATACTTTAACCTATGAGATAATGTGATTAACATCAGGTGGAAAGTTTGAACAAGCTTCCTGAAACCACACTGTTAATGGAGTGTTTATAGCATGGGTGGGGATGGGCTCGCCTTACTTCACAATTCGATTTCCATTTTGAATCTGTACCTCTAGGAAGTAGTGTAACCTTTTAAAAGGTTCCCTTTCAGCATTTAGGAATTGCTTTGAGTTTATTTTTTCTTTGCCAAAAACAGACTTAATAATGTCCCCCAAAACTGATTGCTATGCTGGTAAAACTTCCTGCAGTCACTCCACTCCGTTTCTAAGAATTGGAACCACTTACCTTTGTGACTCATTCTCCAGCTAAATTGTGTGCTGGCCTTCTGTTAAACCACTTACCCATCTATGTAGTTGTCGGGTGTACTCATACCAGGAAAACAACAAAGTACGGGTACCATGCAAACTCTGACATTTAGGGCAAGAGGAGCGATGATTCACATACTTCCTGTGCGGCATTTTTAGTAAGGTGTACACCACCCAGGCATTCGGCTTGTTAGAAGTGGTGAATTGAACATAATGGGGTTTGTCCCTAAGAGTGAGTCAAGCCACTGTATGAGGGTGAGACAAGCAAAATAAATACAGAGCTTTTATTTTCTTGTTGTTATAAACATTGTAGGTAAATGAAATGTAGTGGGCACATAAACATTTGAAATATTCCATTTCTCCCGTCATGTCTTTTGTATTTTGATGAGTTTAACACCCAGTTACATTTTCCCTTACAGCCCTTCACACCATTTCATCATATTGGCTTTCTTCCAGTAGAGAAGCTGTTCACTTTGGGTGGGAATTGTAGCCTTCTGTCCACCTCATGACCCTACGAGAGTTGTGCACCGAGTCTCGTTGAGGCTGTCTGCACAGCCCCTGGCATGGCTGCTCCCTCTTTCCAACTCTTCTCATGGGGTCTCACTTGCTCCAAAGACCCACGTGCCTCCTTTTCCCTTCCAGTCAGTCATCTGTGCTGTTGTTAGGTCAGTTCTTCTCAACTACGGCTCTGTCATTTGCCCACTGACCTCAACTTTCCAGAGGCACCCCTGTGTGACTGCAGCCCCTTGTCTCACACGGGGTCCTTCTGAGGCCTGGCAGCAGAAGTCTGGGTGTCCCCGTTGGACTAAGAGGACTACTCTACAGTAGACACCCGCCGGGTGCCAGCCCACCCCCACTGGGCTCTTTGTTGCTTCTCAGCCCCCCACCCAGTCCTCCCTGTTTCTAGAACTTGGAGGGCTCACACATCAGAGTCACCACCCAGCTGTGAAATCCTACCTCAGATTCCACCTTCCTTGAGAAGCTTTTCCTAATTTCCCACACCATGTATATAGATCAGGTCCTTTCTCAGTCTTCCACTTTGGAATCTGTAACACTTTGTGCCCAAGGGTGTTTAAGTCTTGCTCTTATTCTTCTCTCACTAAAGGCTCCTTGAGGGCAGTCCTGTCTCTCATGCTAGCTCATGCTTGAATCATTTAAGGGCTCAATAAATATTTTTGACGAAACTGAAATGGACTGATCTTTAAAGGACAAACCCTTTTTAGTAGGGTCATGGGGAAGAAGCCCGGTTTCTCATTCCTGTGGAGCAGTCTCTAAGCCCCGACCTGGCTAGTAAGAGCAGTGACTGGGTGCTCTATTGGAGGCACAAGCACTCGCCTTGGACCTGCTGGTGAGGAGACGTCAGTTCCGCCTGGGAGTGGGAGGTGGGGGCCTTCCAGTGAACATGGGTGGAAAGGGCATCTAGACAAAGTGCCAGCTTGCACAAAGGTTTGGATTGTGGACAGTAGTGAAGATCATTTAAACTATTTGTCAGATAGAAGATGAAGGAGTACTTAGAAAATAAGGCTGAAAACCTAGCTTGGAACAAAAGTGAAGGAGTTTGAATTTTAGGATGACTGATGGGAACTGTAATCTCTGGGCCTTGCGGAGGGGGTGGTCTCTCACATAACCTTCCTTTTAAAAAGTTGATATGAGGCGCCACACTTCCCCACCTGCACCCCCGCCTCCCCTGCTGGTTTGGAATGCAGGATGAGAGGAAGGTGAGAGAAACCGGACGGAAAGGTGTTGAAATAGACCCGATGAAAGATAGTGGAGTCCTGCACTGGGCTCAGGGAAATGCTGAGGAAGGAGAAGTTGATCTCCAGATGCCAGAAACAAGAAAAAAGGAGAGAAAGGTGTTCTGAGGTTTTTTTTTTTTTGGTCTGGTTTTTAAGGAAACAAACCTTTTTTAACCTCCCAGGAATAGGCACTTGCTTACTCACACTTTTCCCAATGGCGCAAATTTATTTCTGCCATTTTCTTTTATGCTAAAAACTCTTCTCTTAAAATATATTTTGTAACAAACTAAAATCTGTCTGAAAAGAAATGAGTAAGAAAATATTTGGATTTATTTTAAAACCACTTTGTGATCTTTTGGGATACTAAGATCCTTCTAGTAGAAGTTTCCCCACCATCTCAGGTATTAGCGTTCTGGATTCCCAAGGATGTTTTTATCCTTTTAATTCTTGGGCCTGCCAGGTGCATCAGAGGTAGGGGTTCCCCAGAAAAGTATGTTTGGAGTAAGGGATCAGGTAATGGGGGGGAAATGTACAAAAATATCAAGCTTTGAAAGATTGATACCATAAAGATTTAATAGCTTTGCCTATATTTAGCAATTACCTATTTCCTATATCCAGTGAGAATTGTTTTTGTTTAAAAATCTAGGAAAGTTTCATGAATTGAATAAAATAATCTGGTTATCTATTTTAAATACTATGATGAAGAAATTTCTCTGTGAAGGAGAATATAAGCGTTGTAGGTTGACTTGTTGAGATCAAAACACCTGTTATGGAATTTGTTACAATTCTTAACTGTTACATCCTTATTTAAGAAAAAAATGATTATTTTCTTTCTTTAACAATAGTAGACCACTAGTTTTCAACCAAGTTTGAGCAAGCAAGTTGTTCAGCCAAGTGAGAGTTTGTACCCACCTTCACCTCCTTGGGACATTGGGTAACAGGTGGAGGCATTGTTCATTGTCACGTGAGCTGGGGAGCGGGCCTACTGTGACCGGGCAGGTGGAGACTGGGAATGCTGCTGAATATCCTATACTAACAAAGAGTTATGCAGACAAGGATGTCACTGGGACAGTGCAGAGCAACTCAGACACTTGTTATTGTTACTGTCTTGCCTTTATTATTATTAGTAATGCATTTCATTCTCTGCTGTATTATCAAAAATTCTTTTTTGGACAGAGGTCGTCAGATAGACATTGTCTAGAAAACATAGTTGATTTCTAAGCCGCTGCCTGGTCTGAAAAAAAAACAGTGAAATAGTCTGTGAATTGACACTACTTTCTGCTCACACTGCGTGAGACGGACAGCAACTGTGTGTGTCAGGGCAGGCAAATTCAGGGGGCAGCAAAGGAGCAGTCGCTTTAGCTACAAAGCTTTTTGTTCTTCAGGACCGCCCTGGCTCTTTTCTTCTCCCTTTATGTTAAAAATGGGGGTATCCATAAATACCTAAGACAAACAGATTTTAAAAGGATTAAAACAACATTGTAAAACTGTGTCTACCTGCTTCAGATAGCATTATGCACCAGCATAATGTACAGTTCGTAACACGCTGCTGAGACTGAGAATGTAGCATGTTGTCTCTGAGACACCCCCCTCCCTCAACAGAAGTATCACCGGTTCTGTCCCTTCCCAACTTTTTAACTTGAAGCAACTGCACAGAAAGTCCGCACAGGAAGGAGAGAACGCACCGAAGCGGTGCACCTGCGGGTCTTTGGACGTATTCAGACATCGACTGAATAACTGAATAGATGCTGATCAATGGTGTGGAGGGTGAGGGACAGCTGGAGAGGAAGGATGGTGTCCACTGAGACTCACAGAGCGAGCACTCGAGAGCATCAGCTGTCTGGTGACTGGGCCCGTGCATCATGCTGAGCCAAGGTCTCATTTAATCTTAGAAAACGTTCCTTTCCAGATGAGGAAACCAGGGCTTTGCAGGCTTGGCCAAAGTCCTACAACCAATAGATGGTGAAGTCAAGATTCAAACCTGCAGCCATTCAACTGTGAATCCTGAGCCCTCAGCCTGAAACCTACCTCCATGGCCAGGTCTCAGGGTTCTCAGAAAACTTCTGGGTTTGGTTTGTATGCCAGCAACAGGGAGTTCACTCCCTTGATACTGTGTTTGTGTTTTAGATATAACCCTTTGGCAGCAGGTGGGGCTGGCCCTTTGTGACTAGCAAATTGCATAGGTAAGGTGGAAATGAAAAAGAATACATTAATACATTCTATTGTACCTTGGGGCTGTTCCAGAGTCTCTCACGGGCAGGCTGGGTGAATCATGAAGAAGGGTGTAATCTCAGGTATATGAAAGCATGTCAGTTGAGGCTGTAATTGTTCCTTCTGTTTTTCCATCTTTCTTTTACCATTAACTTTCTTGTCAACAGTAGACATACATAGTGTTCTCTTTGTCCAGCTCTCGTCCTTCTGCTTATCTAGCAGAAAAAGCTCACACGTTCCATGGAAGCCCCTTGCAGACCTGTCTTCTAGGTATCAAGGTGTAAACAGGTAGGGGAGAGAGCAATCCTTTTATTTGAACAAAAGCCCTGTGTCTGCATTAACAGTGCAGACAACTATAGACACATAAAGGATAAAGACATTTAAGCTGGACTACAGAACTCCTGGCTTATATAACTTCACCTCCTGATGCACACACACTTACACACAGTGTTGAATAGCGAGTGAGTAGCCTTGTTTGTA
Source organism: Tonatia bakeri (assembly GCA_004024845.1). NCBI lineage: Eukaryota > Metazoa > Chordata > Mammalia > Chiroptera > Phyllostomidae > Tonatia > Tonatia bakeri. Next base: position 255,436 of record PVIA01000173.1, read on the forward strand.
AGGTGGTAGAAGGACAATCAGATGATGCATCTTACCTGTTGCAGGAACCATGAAGAAATTGTCTTCTCTGTGACAGTGTGGTTTTGTGAGTGCCCAGTGGCAGCCATTGAGCATGTTGCTATGTAGAAGGGACTGTGTCCACTAGAGCTGCTGGGGTCCCATCATCCCGGAACCACGGTCTTCGTGCTTGAGCAGCGGGGCAGAGCCACACTGGCCCGGGAGTAAAGCTAGACCTTGAATGACATGGACTCCAAGATATTGAGGTGGCAGGAGACACCTTGGGATTCCTGGCAAAGGCTCAAATGCAGCCCCCCTCCCTATGGCAAGAAACAACTAGATGGTACCAGTGTCACTAGAGTCGGATATAAGACGAGCGTTCCCACTTTCACCTCTACTCTTCAGTGGCTGACTTATCCATTCGGGCTGCTGTAACAAAATACCCCAGACTGCCTGGCTTGTAAACCACAGAGATTGTTTTTCTCACACTTCTGGTCGCCTTCTGGGGGAGGCTCTCTTCCAGGCTGCAGAGGCGGACTTCTCCCTGTGTCTGGCACTGTGCCCCCACCCCTCACGGAGGGAGCTCTGTGGGGGTCTCTCTGGTAAGGGCTCTAATCCCATTCATGAGGGTCCCATCCTCAGGACCTGAGCCTCTCCCGAAGGCCCTAACCCACAAATACTATCACATGGGGCTTTAGGATTTCAACATATGAATGGGGGTGGGGTATTCAGTTCTTAGTGGTGCCTGACGGCTTTGCTTTCCAACTCAAAACTCGAGCGTGTCCTATATACCAAAATGACGATGAGCACAGGAGTTCATTGTCCTGGCTCAACCCTGTAGAGGTTCTTATTTTTCATATATGTCGCCTAACTTTTCTGTGCCTCATTTTTATCATTGATAAAATGGAGATGATAATACCTATGTCACGTAGTTGTGACGAGGCTGAGATCAGCCTGTAACCACCATGCCTAGAAGAGCTGCGGGCATGTACTGAGAGCCAGGCCGGTGTTCTCTGCTGCTCTTGCCGTCGGTTTGTAGTTGATGCGGTAGGACAAAAAAGGGAATGCAATTCCAAACGTTGGAAAGAAAGGGGAAATTATTATGTGATTTGTCTCACTAGAAAATCCAAGTAGATCAGCTGAACCAAAGATTATAGTTAGTATCAGAATTTAGTAGTCAGATGTAAGATTAGATTATAAAATCAGTAATGTTTCTAATATTCTAGAAATAAGCAAGTGGAAAGTGTAATTTTTACAAAGTATTGAGTTGGCCAAAAAGTCCATTTAGTTTTTTCTATAAAATAAAAGACGCGTTTTTCATTTTCACCAATAACTTTATTGATTTGGATATTTTGAGTATGTTGGCTATCTCCCACTATTGGCTTCTAATGAGTAGAGGCCAGGGGTGCTGCTAAACGTCTTCCAATGCATAAGACAGCACCACAGCAAAGAATTATTTGCCCAAAATGTGAATAGTACCAAGAAGCTTCACAAAACAGTTTGGACACGTTCGATAAGTCACAGCACCTTCTCCATCCACTGCACAGATCTTTTGTGTTTCAGCTGCATCTTTACCTTTCTTGAAATAACAAAGCGCAATACACCAAAAATGTTTATTTTCTTCCATCTTCAGTATTAAAATGGCTACACAAAAATTCACTAATTTTGATGTTTTGTTAAGTGCACGCTGATATGACAGCTGTCACCATACAATCTAACAAAACTGTTTCAAATGAAGTTAAAAACAACTAAGCACTACTAGAACCATTGTATGGAAAAATATTAAATGAACTTTTTGGCCAACCCAATAGAGTAACCCAGCATCTGGAATATATTCTTATTTCCCTTGAAAGACCTTATTTCTTTCAACCTCAATGAAGACAGTTAAGCCTTGAGATGTCAACTCCTCCATTTTTTGGTAAGACAGTGATTCTCTGTTGGCATGTGAAAACATATTAAATGTTATGTGTAGATTTGCTTTAATATTTAAAATTTCTCCTACTTTCACATGGAGGATCTTATTTATAGCTGGTGAGGTATGATGAGACAATTTTCTTAAGGTTATTGCCCACCTTTTCTCGGACTCCTCTAAGGACACGCAGACCCCTGTCAGAAATGAAGGAGCCCCACAGTGCGCGTGTGACGGCACCGTGGCGGGTCATGGCAGTTCTTACTCTTCTAGGGCCGTGTAAGTCAGTAGTGAATCTTGACCAGATTATTCGATCACTTTCCAAACAAAGTGGGTATAAACTGGACTGGAGAGCCAGACATGCACCATTGTCTTTTTTTAATCCATTCAATGTTGGAATCAGTTTCAAGTCACTGGCTCTAGCTCCCAACCACTGCCTTTAATCAAATTAAAGTTTGGATTGCCAGTCAGGTGGGCAGGCCATCTAGCATGACAGCACTGTACCTACACAAGACCCACCCAATTCAAGGGAAAGATTGTTCCAGTTGGCACCTTTTGAATGGATTGGGTTTCTCAGGTGATTCTGGACTCAGTTTAATTGGTCTGAATGAGTAAGATATGAGGTCCCCCAAATTCCGATGAACATGTGAAAAACCCACATAGTCTGGTATTTGCAGTCCCACCAGTGTTTAGAATCTCAGGTGTGCAGACTCTCGGTGGGGTGCACTGGGTTTTAGACATTGAGTCAAAAGTCATAGATTTTAGTCCTTGCTTCTGCAATTTATAATACCAGCTTCATGACCTCAAAAAGTACCTTTATCCTTTCTCAGTTCTCACATTTTTAAAATAGGGATAGTAATGTTTGCGAATGTTAAATATATTGACTATAGAAACTCTGTAAACTATAATGAACCATCCTTTTGCTAAGCATTACTTTTAGTAGATCTAGGTTTTCCTAGTCCTTCATACACTTAGCACCTTTTTAAGAAACAACCGTAGTCTTTTGTGCTTAAAACGAATGGTCCCTGATCTCCAAGCCATTCTAACTGCACTCACCTTAACTTCTGTTAGGAGGGCTTTTTTTTCTTAATAGTCTCATAGCACTTTATTTAAACCATGGCTGGTACCTCACTACATGAATGCATTTTACATGTGTCTGCTCCTGTTGTAAACCCTTGAATATAATATTTTGTTTATCTCTGCATTCTTCACAGTACCATGCAGTATGCAAGGTACATTATAGATGCTTAAATGGTTGAACAATTGAATACATGAACAAGTATTAAATTACATGTCATTTACCATTTAGAGTTGTTCTCAAAGACACATATTACACAGAATAGTGTCTGTTTTTAGAATCATTCAGTTATTTTCTATGTGTCTTTCATTCTTTTTTATTTTACTTTATCATCTTGATATTATCTATATTCCAGTTAATGCAAAGTTTGTTTTTGTTGGAGTTCATTGTTTTGCTTGAATCAAAGGAACAGTTTAGCATAGAGTGAGTACTGTATTTTTCAGACCATAAGACGCACCTACCATAGGTTTTAGAGGAGGAAAATAGGAAAAAAAAATAGGAGACTCCTGCCTCCTGTGACCCTGCTCCACTGCCACCCTACCCCCTCAGCAAGGCAGGTAAACTACATTCAGACTATAAAGATGCACCCCCATTTTCCTCCCAAATTTGGAGGGGGTGTCTTATAGTCCAAAAAATATGGTAACTGATTATTGGTTTGGATTAAATAAGGTAGTGATAGAATATTATCCTGTTATATGGGCACATGCCATCAAGGAGACTATTACTTGCCGGGAAGGTGAGAGTTAAGTCACTGATCCAAGAATACATAAACTTGTATCAACAAAATCAACCTGCAAATTAAAGGCAGCTCCCTAATTACTGTACAGACACAGAGCAAGAATCGGGGTGGTGTGTAACGATGAAACACAAGGAACAAATTAGCTAACTGCCAGAAAAGGAATTTATGAGACATGCTGACATAGTGTCACCTTTCTAACATCTCCTTGAGCGTTCCTCGTGTCTCTGATGACCATGCGTGAAACACCTGATAGGGAAGTCATGGCGTGAACACTGGGTTTATAGTCTTCAGCGGAAGCTAAAGCATTAAGACTGGTGGAAAGCTCCACCAGTCTTATCACTGTTGTTTATGAAAGCTGCTGAAATCACATGCTAGGTTTTAAGCACCGAAACTGTCAGTCAGTGTATTGGCAAAATGAAATTTGTAAGTCCATTGTCCATCAATAATGAGCCTGTGTTTGCACAGTTTATTCAGGGTGAATACCAATATGTTCATGTAGCAGAAATTCTGATCTGTAGCTTTATAAAGTCTCGAAGACTGATTTACAAAAATAATAAAGGAGGCTTCTTATAAATAACAGTAAATCTAGTTCACTGTAAAGCAGATGATGGAAAATCACCAGGTTCATATATCTCTGCAGGTTGAAAACAAATGAGGATGACACATAGTGACCAACCTAAGTGACCTCCTTACGGAAATACCTGTGGGCAGCCAGAGCATATTGTGTGACAGCTGGTCCATTTCGGCTGCTTCCTTCAGATGCCTTATTTTCAGGTGGCTTTGCTTATAAAAAGATACATCCTCAAGACCTGAAACATTCACTTGTTCTCACTGGTTCTTATCAGAGTCTTGGAAAATGTGAAAGAAGAGAAAATAGAGGTATATTTTTTTAATTTTTTCAAATTTGACCAAACCAGAAGATAGAAGCCCTCTTTGCCTTCTATACCATTTTCCACTTGTTTCTGTGAGTGAAAGTGTTTCTGTTCCCTGGAGAACTCAGCCAAGGGGACTGGATGTGACGAGCCCAGCAGGAAGCGCCTCTTGTCCACATGCCCTGGACTCGTTCCCCTGAAGGACATGCTGGTTGCCAGTGGACTGCTGTGCACTTGGAGTTCCACATACTCTTGTTGACTGCACCCCACAGTTCCCTTGACACTGTACCTGTGTCTGTCCGTGGTGGTGGAAAGAAATCTCCCCTCCCTGAAATGGAACCTAGTTTCTACCTAAGTAGGTAATAATGTTTTGTTCTATTAAAACATGTCTATTAAGACAGAAAGAGTTGAATTTTCACATTCTAAATAAGAAATGGAATTATCTTCCAAGTTGACTGAAGATTTTTCTTTATCTCCTCCAGCTAGGCTATTTGACTATTAAGTTTTTCATTCTTTAGTTGAAAATAAATATTCAGGTATTTACTTTATCAAATGTGTGTCTTCTAAAAACTGCCAGGATGACTTCCGTAGAAGGGAAGTTGGCCTAAGAGCAGTGATAGTAGGAGTGAGGTGAGGAGAGAGCTGTAATCAAAATGGAGCTTCTTATGTCTCTGTCCCTTTACAAAAAAACACACCACACCACTGTTTTTTTCATTAACAACCCATGTCATGCTCTCTTCTCTGCAAGTCCTTGGAGGGTACCTTTCCTGTGTTGCAATTCTGACCTCTTGCCCCATTTGTTGGTAAAGCAAACCCAAGCCAAATCCAGTGCCCATTCAGCTGACTAGGCCAGTTTAACCAGTATTCCCAGCTTTGTTGACATTGCAACCCCACACTAGAGAGCTCTGTGTGTTGTTCTTCATTGTGGTGGTGAGGAAGGCAGATGTGGAAGCTTCACAGGGTGGGACTTGCCCCTCCGTGATGACTCACTGGGTGTCATTCTCTGGGTGTATATTCCCAGTACTCCCTTGCTAGGAGGTATAGCTCCTAGGGCTCTATTCATACGATAGTATGTTTAAACCCCTGGAGACATTCCAAGTGGGTAATTGCTCTCCACCTTCTAAAATTCAATAGGATTGGGTGTGTCTATTCTTAAACCGACTGTTCTTTGTTATGTTTCTAAGAGTAAGACACAGACTTGTTTTGTCAAAGGGTAGTGTACATCACTTAAAGGTCTTGTGTTTTGATTCTGAAGAGAGACTATACTTCCTTTTGTGTGTATGTTTGTGTTACTGGTAACTTAAAGGGTGGTGTAAGTGTGAAGATATAATTCACCTTATTAGCACATAATAATCTTGTCAGCAATAAATATTCCTTGTTTCTGTGCATGATTGTGTATGTATCTATATATGTAAGTATGTAGGTAGATATTTATATTTATGTACATATACATACTCAATACATGCTCACCGAGGAATGTATGAAAGGATGGCCATCAAAATGTCAATGTTGGCTGTCTCAAGGTAGTGAGATTTAAACCATAAACCTGCCCAAACTCTAATTCTATATCTAACAGCTCCTCAACCAATCCCTTCTTTTCTTTTTTAATTGATTTGAGGAAGAGGGAAAGAAATATTGCTTTGTTGTTCCACTTATTTATCCATTAATTGGTTGTTTCTTGTATGTGCCCTGACCAGAAATCGAACTCACAATGTTGGTGTATCGGCATGATGCTCTAATCACCTGAGCTAGTTGGCCAGGGCTGCTCCTTACTTCTTATTTACCTTATAATTCATTGCGGTCTGACTTTTGTTCTTATAACTTTTCCGAAATAGCTTTTACTAAGGCACTTAGTGCATCCCACTTTTTCCATAATGGACATTCTCCAGTCCTTTTCTTGCTGGGTCTTTCTACCACGTTTGAAACTATCTGTATTTTTCTCCTTGAAATTTGGGACCACTAGGTTGCCAGGACATCACCACATGCTCCTGGTCTCTGTGCCAGCTCTCACCCTCAGTGTCACCCACCCCTTGGCGATGTGTCTCGCCCAGAGTGCCATCCGTGGCACACTCCTCTTCCTCTCTGAGATAGGCCTTTGGGAGTGTCCCACTCAGCTCAGGATAGCTGACTCTCGAGTTACCGCCCACCCTTACACCTGCTTTTCTTCCTGTATCCTGTTCGGTGGCATCACCACCCAAGGCAGACATCTGGGAGGCTTCCCACAACTTCATCCCCCACATCCTGTGATTTAAGATCCTATCTTCTCTGCATATCAAATGTGTCCTTTTTAAAAAACATATCCCTGCTGCCCTAATTTCAAAACCTTTTCATGTTTTACCCACAGTGGCCTTTGAACTGCCTCCAGTTTTGTTTCCCCCAAATTTGCTACCTACACAGTAGCCAAGGAGATTGTCGGTATTTAAGCCACACAGTATTTTTTATTCAACCACCTTACACCTTTGCTTTAAATCCTTCCATGGATCCCCAGGCCAACCGGCGAAAGTCAGTACGACAAAGTCAGGTGCCCTGTGAATTGGGTCCTCCCTGTACATTTCTGCAACATTTGGTGCTGCTCCCGCTGAGTCCTTCCTTTGGCCATGCTCTCCTCAGCTGCAGGGGTCGTCCGTCACCTGGGAAGCCTCTTCTGGTGCTTTCCTGTAACACTCTGTCTCCGATGTTGCACTGCCACACTTACAATGACCTTTCTCCCAGTACCTCTGGAGAGAAGTACCTTCTTTGAGGGCAAGTGCAGACTGTCCTTTGTATCTCGAGCACCGATCAGAGGATCTGACAAGTGTTTGGATCAACAATGTGTCTGTATGGTTTGGATTGCTAAGAACGAAGGTATATGAAGATCGTGAACAGCAGGTAGTTTGAACGTATGTCATCTTAGTGTTACCTCAGCTTCTCTCACCGGTAGCCACCCAAGTGGTGAAGGTGACAGGAGTTGAACTTGAACAGTTTCAAGCGGCATGCTCAATATTTAAACCTCCCTCGTTATACTCACTGTACAATATTTCATTTATCTTGACATTTTAAATACAAGGGAAATGGAAATTCAGGAATCAAAAGAGTGTGGCTTATCAGTTGAAGAACATTGGCTTAAATAATGTCATAAAACGTGATCATAAATATTAGGGATTATGGCTATGGTAAAAATTAATCTTATGCTTTTATAAGCATATTGATATAAACTGTATGGTCACATTTACTTTAAAATTGCCACAAAGTAGTGTGAAAATTACCAGGTAGTGGAAACTTTTATAATTTTCTTCATTTAGCACCTATGTAAATACAATTTTGCCTTCTATACTTTCTGATGATGCTTACAGCAACTCACAGCTCAAGGGGAAAGCTTATCTTGTTCATCCTCCAGATTTCACAGCTGAAGGAAGTGAAAGGCACACACGTGGTTAGCATCAGAGCCAGAGCCAGCAGCCAGGCCTCTGTACGCACAGTCTCCTGCTCATTATTTCTACATGATGTGGACAAATCCAGGGAGAAAGACACCAAAACACTGTGTCCGAGTGATGCTGGGAGAATTCACTGATGTTATAGTTGGTTTCTTCTTTATGTACAGGTGTCCTGTGAAGTGATTGAGTTCACCAGGAAAAAATTAAATAAGAAGACATTACTTTGAATGATACCTGGTCCAACTACCCCCCCCCCCAGAATAAATTCTTGATATTGTCAACTAAAAGTATTGGTGATTAGCAACTATGCAATTATCATTCTCTCATTTTAAAACTCTATGTATGTATAACCTCCAACAAACAACATGATCAGCAAAGTGTCTGTTAGTGCTGAAAGTAGAAGGAAAAAGTTTCAGATTGGTAAACAGGTAAGCTTTCAACAACTCTCTACAAGGCTAATTTGTCACTCTGTTCTCTACAACATACCAAAATTAACACATGCAGACTTCAAGTAATTTGTATCATTGTCCAAATTCATGATGTGGAAAGCCTTCCACATCTTCCACCCCCACCACCCCCCATCTTCTAAAGAAGCCTGTGAACCCTGAGATGTGAATATACATCCAGGATTAGTTTCGCTGTTCACTCACCCTGAGGACTTCTGGTAACACGCAGTCCTTCCAGGTTAGTCGTGTTAGAGCTTATTTGTGGGACGGGCAGTGCACACTCAATGCCTCGCCTGCCCTGTTCCGCCTTCACTGGAAGCAGCGGCGCAGGCGCAGAGTGCAGGTCAAATGCGGCCGAATCGCCCACCTTCTAAAAGGACAGCAGTCACATTTTACGTTGCATTCCCAAAGCAGATTTTTCTCGTTTAGCTGTGTTTAAATAGAAGTGCTAGGCTGTGCCTTTTGTTTGCTTAACTTGACTGTTATTTATCATTGCTAGGGAATTAGGTTTCCCAGGTTCCTCTCCAAAATGCAGGGCCTCTTATTGAAAAGCCACATCATATTGTGTGTGCATGTGAGGCGGGGGTGGGGAGAGGGGAAGAGTATGTGGAGGAATGAGAAAGTGGCCAGGATTGAGCTAGAACAGTAACTAGGGCTTGGGGTCTATAGATTCACATCCATGCATTAAAGTGAGTAATTTAACCACTTGGTACTTAGCCCCGGTGTCGGGCGAGACTGTGCAGAGGAGACCCTGCAATGCAGGGCCCATCAGGAGGCAGGCCCCAGGAAGACAGCTCCGGGCAAAGAGGTATATCAGTGTTTCTGCCGACTGAAGAAATATTTAGACCTCTCTTTTGAGTCTACCGTGCAGCATTTTTGCCTGACATTCCATGAAAATTACCTGACTGTAACATCTTGCTAACAGATATGTGAAGATCCACAGGTTCACAGCAGTTCCATACAGTTTTAAAATAGTAAATAGAGCTCCCTTTTGATCAGGGTTCCTGGCTGGCAGCAGACATTTATTGATTAAGCACTTTTTTCCCAGTGGGGGGCCAAGCACCGGTGATACAAGGAAGAAGATGACAGGCAGTGAAACTACTCTGTATGATATGATATTGACAGATACATGTCATCATACATTTGTCCAAACCTACAGAATGTACAACACCAAGACTGAACCGTAATGTAAGCTATGGACTGGGGGTGATAATGATATATCTTTAGTTCATCAGTTGTAACAAATAGAGCAATCTGGTAGGGTATGTTGATAATGGGGGATGCTACGTGTGTTTGGGGGTGGGGGTCTGTGGGAAATCTCTGTACCTTCTCAATGTTGCTGGGAACCCAGAACTGCTCTAAAAGATTAATTTTTTTAAGCAGGTAGATGACTTTGCCTGGAGTTGAAGATTAGGAGTGAAAATCTCAAACATGTCATGTTTTTTGTGGCTCTACCTGTCTATCCCACAAGCCCCAGATTAGTGTCACCTCCCAGGTGAGCCTCACCTGGTCCCTCCAGGCAGTCATCCTTCCTGGGAATGAGCTTGCTCTTCTTACTCCCAAGGAGCCTTTGCTTCATATGCTTATTACATTTCATGTGTTTCCGCTGGCTTGCTCAGGATGGGACTGGACCCTGTTTATTGTATTGGTATCACTAAAACTGAGAGAGTGCCCAGCATGGAAAAAAATGCACCATAAGTAAAATGAAATCTTGAAACCAGATGAGGTATAAGAAATTCCACAAAGGAGTATATTTTCTGTAAACCAATGGAATTTGGACTATCCTTAGATGTTATAAAATATCTTGGGAGAAGAAAAAGGCTGAGTCTGAGCCTTAGACTCGAAGTTTCAACTATTATCTTAGTCGTAGACAACCAGTTCATTGCCTCTGAATTGATAGTAAGGAAAGGGCTGCTCTCACCCAAATCAGCTGGTATTATTTGTGTGTACACATCTACTGAGCAGTGTTCTACCAGTCTGAAATCCGATGCAAACACTAAGTATTATTGTTATCGGTGAAATGATATTTTTTAAAATACTGTTTGATAATAGTTTATCAGTTTTATTAAAGTAGACTACTTTCTTGGGCTTTGCAGAAAGTGAAAGGATTTACATAGATATATTTTAAAAGAAAAGTGATTACCATTTTTATTTTGTGGAGGCCTGTTGTTGTTGCTGTTCCTGTTGTTGGTTTCGGTTGACACGAGTCAACTTGAAAATTTGCAATTCAAATTTTGAATTAAGAACATTAGCACTGCTGGATGGCTCCAAGACTAGGGCAGGGTTTAGGGGAGATCATGGTGTTGGAGTAGACTCCCAGCTGGCACTTGTCCATGTAGCCCAGCATCAGTAACTCCTGTTCTAAAACGTTTCCGATAGAAAGAGCTGGGAGCGTTCACGGTGCGGCTTTGATGCGCAGGGAGTTCGGTGCGAGGTGCTCTACCCTGATACGATGATGACGCTGGTTTCTCAGCCTTACACTCACCTGCTGACAGGTCAATGCTGACTTACCGAGGACCTACGCTCCACCCACTGGTTTTTCCAAAATATCCGTAGGACTTTCTCAACAACTAAGCTGCCAGCCCAGTTTTGGTATGTGGACCTCCCAGCTAGCTGGAAGCAAAATGTGATCTAAATCACTCTTTGTTGCGTAACTGCCGGTTGACCCTGGTACTCAGTTTTAGTTAATGCGTTTAACCAAAGTTTATCTCATATTCTGATGTAGTGGTGAGGCTTTATTGTAAAAATGGATGAAGATGATTAGAAACTGCATTGTCACAGCTTTCTAGACTACTAACCCTTTAGGTCTGTGAATGGATGGATCCCAGTGTACAAGAATTTTCTCTACTATATACAGGTCTCATAAATATATGCAAATGTGATACATTTAAAAAACTAACTTTTTGCCTTTTCCTGGGATGGTCCTTACTATAACTTTATTTACAAGTTAATTTATGCGGCAAATATTTTTTGAGGACTTTTCCTTCTATGCCAATCTCTATACTGGTCACTGAAGCACAAGAAATCAGGAGCTCACTTACTGCTCCAGGGTAAGAGTGTAAGTAGTACTATAGAGGGGAACACAGAGGCTTCAGCGCCTTCTAGAAAGAGCTCCTAACTAGACTAGGGGAGAGTTGGTGGTATTATGAGGTGGTGCTCCTGCTGGCCCATGGGGTGGGTAAGGCAGAATGAGGGGGAGAGACGTGTCACAGGCAGGTAGTGTATTTCAATGAAATAAAATCTTACATTTGAAACTACTAGAGCCAATGATTTGAAGAAGAGAAAATGGAGAGATGAGCTGAATTATAAACAGGAGTCAGATCTGGAGGACCATATGTGATTTATTGTACTAAGGCCTTTTAGCAACATCTAAGGAATGTATTTAAAGGAGTTTTGGAAACCTTCCTTCTCTGTATATTCTTCCCTGCCTAAGAGTGGAATTCCTCATTTAACATTTACTTATCAAATGAATTACCTGCAGAGGGTTAACTCATACTAAAAAGAAAAAAAATCACACTTATTTTAAATTATCTTAATGATGCTGCTTTCCTTCCGTGATGGAGCTGAGGAAGTTAGGACTGGTGCTCAGAGGAAGGCCTTTTGATGAGGCATTGCAACGGAAGGGGTCGATAACCAAAGGCAACTGGAGTGTGAAGTGAGAGGAGTCCTGCGCTGAGACTTGGGTGGGGTGAGGCAGGCCAGTGGTCATGGGAACTAGGCAGGAACTATGTTGTCATCATCTGCAGAAATTTAGCCAACCCTAGCTCTTCATTTCCATTTCCCATCTCCACGTGGCAATCTATAAGGGCCATTTACCCATGTAACATTCACCTGTAGTCACCATGTTTTTTTAAAGCAGAAGTTTTAATATCATATAAACAACAAATGTAAAGTGGAAAATATGATAGAGCTAATATCAAACCTATCAGTTTCATCAGTAAATGTAAATAGGATTTAATCATCTATCAATAGAAAGACATTGTAAGAAATGTTCACACAGCAAACCCCATGCAAAACAAAGTGATTCAGGAAGACTAAATAAATACAAGGTGGACAAGAGATCGGATGAATGTAGACATTACAAGCGGATAGGGCTTTTTTTTCCCCTGAAATCATAATCTCTTAAAAGATTTTTTACCATGTCCTGTGAAATATTTGGAGCTTTAGATATTGGGTTTACAGGAAAGTCTATGAAATGTCTGTATAGTTTCTGTCGCTTCGGCGTCAGCTGTGGGTGTGGGATGACTGCCTTTCACAGTGATGTGGATGGCTAGTGCTTTTTGTTGTTGAATAAACTAAAATACCCATCATTGCCAGAATAGTAGAACACCAAAGTTAAAGTCAATTGGGATGCTGTTTATTGTTTCACAATAAAAGTTAAATTAAGTCAGTAAATATAAACGTTCTGGTTATATTTTCAGTTATTGTTCTGAGCCAATGTTCTTCGCAGAGCTTAGGGAAGAAGACAATTCTGTCTCACTGACCTTTGTCCATTTTCTATAGATAAGAGCATGGATTGGAAGCCGCCTTGGGTTTGAGTTCTTGCTTTGCCACTTACGTGTGATTTCAGTAACTTAACACTCCAGAAATCAGTTTCCTTGTCAGTTTATTTCAAGAATAATTCACTAAGAAGTCTTAAGAGATAAATATGTAAAGGGTTTGATTTTTTTTTTTTGCTTGTGCACTTATGTGTGCCTGGCACATGATATATTCTTAATTTAAAAACATTGATTTGCCTCTATTTATCTCATGGTGTACTTTTTTTCACACTTTTCTATTGCTGTTAACATTTGTCTTATGTTTATAGTTTTCTGTACATCAGTCTATGAGCTAAAACGGGATTTTATAAATGTCCTTTACTAACTTAAATGTATTCACGAGAGGCTGTTTTGTCAACACTAGCACACCCAACTTTTATGAAATCTATAAATACAGTTCTTGCTTTTGAATTTAGTTTTTCCAACACAAAACTGTTTCTGTATTTCATGCTCTGTGTCGGGGAAGGTCAGGGGTGCATGCTTGTGGAAGCAAGATAATGAAATTAGTCCTTTCATGGTACCAGAAAGATAACCTTGACCAGAGTACACCTTGAAGTCAGATGTGGCAGGGGCTTCTGCTGTGGTATTTCAGGAAGTGCAAGGAAGTCACCTGAGCCTCTTCAATAGGACCTTCTCTTCTGGATGTTGATGCCTGAAAATCTACAGTCGATTTAACCTCTTGCTACTGATTTTATTTTAGGTAAACATAGTCATAGATTTTATAAACTCTACTAGGAAATCAAAACAGTTTACAAAGTTGCCTAAATTAATTGGCATACAGGATATTGGCAAATAATAAAATACTGATATAAAGACTTGCAGAGAATGTCTTCATTCCATTTTTCTTTTTTATTTGCAGTGGGGGGCAAATTTCCAAACACTTTTGTTTGAAATGAATTTTCTCCCTAAAATCACAGCTTAAAGAGAGTTGGCCTATGCACCCAAATGAATTTGTGGTTAATCTGACTGTTAAAATTTAGTAAGATCCAGTTGTTCATAAGTAACATTTTAGTTGATTCTTCCTTCTTAATTTCATTGATGGGAAACAAATATCCAAAATATTTCAATTCAATTTTGTGATATTATCCTAGTTTTTAATGTTTTTTTTTTGCAATAGATTTGCCTTCCTCACCATGCTTGACTGGTTCTAAAACAGCAAGAGTCCTTAGGTTCATGCCAGCAAAAGTAGGTCAGGTGTACGTGGTTGGAGGCAGGGGGAGGTGAGGAGCCAGTCTCAGACTCCAGAATTGTCTGTTAGTGACGGCCGAAGCAGCCCGTCTGTGTACGCACATGTCCCTGTGCAGGACAATGACAGTAGTGGCAGTGACCATGGGGAAGACAGGAAAGCTCATCTGCCTAAGAAGACTCGACAGGGGTGCGCTTCATTTTCTTACGGTTGCAGGGCAGGATCTAACCATTAGATAAAAATCAGCAGTCTGTCACCTGTGAGAGTTACAGTATTTTAAAAGGAATATTAAGTGGAAATACAGTTCCGCCTAAGTGGAAATGCTGCCGCAGTAACTGTTTCTATTTAAAGTCTGAAACAAAGGCAGGAGAATGATTGAATATGCAGAATCAGCACAAGTGCTTAGTGTTTGCTCTCTCCCCAAACCTGGGGAAATGAAGTGAAGGAACAAGTGGGGATCCACCATTAAGAACAATGGGAAGAGGGGAGAAGAAGACAGAGAATGAAAGATATTAACAAATCTCTGGAGTAAATTATGGAAATCTCACCCAGAATCTATCAAATTTCAGCAGAATGGAGCCCTAGTGAGGAAGACACGCCAGCATGTGCTAAACCAGGGGTTCTGTGGAAGACAGATAACTCAGTATTACCCCCAGAACCCTCCCCCACTCGGCTTCAGGGTGTTAGCTCATCAGGTGTAACTCTTCCAGGTGGGAAGATTCTTTTTGGGGAAAGTGATCTCCCCAAAAGTTCTATAGATGTTAACATTTGGGGGTCCCCTAATGAAATAGTAGGCTCCCCAGCTGATCCCCCCTTCAGTGAAATCACCGTCAACAAGCCCATGTGCGCACACAAAACTCACCTGAGTGTCAGTGCCTCCCTTGTACATAAGAACAGGCAACCAGGTTTGAGAGAACTGTCTGCAGCATGGCCGTCCAGAGTAAACCACACGCCAGGGAAAAGAACCTTGGCCGAAATGCCATCCAGAAATCAGAGGAAAAGTTCTCCGATTGCCTGAAAGACATCAGAGGGTAGAGGATATTTATTAAACAAAAACAGAGGGGTTTTTTTGTTTTGTTTGTTTTTTAGAAGCAGAGGAAGCAAGCTCTTCTTTTGGAAATTAAACATACTTCAAAAATAAAGAAATGCAGTGGAGTGATTGGATAGCTAAAGATGAGGAACTTTACGAGGAAGTAAGTTTTCTAAAGGAGAGGAGTATAGGGAAGAAAAGAAACAAATGAGAGCATCTCCGTGAGGCTGTGTTGAGTGACAGGTTCCTGTTCCTCCAGAATAGGAGTGCAGGGCAGTGACCATCAGCGCCTTTTGTTGTTGTTAACAGGGACCTGATACATTACCTTATGTGTTCGACCATATTGAGAGGTCTTTTATGTTCTGGATCCACAAAAATTAGGGAGAGCCACCTAAAAAGCACAAAGCAACTGTAGAGGTGAGGTAGTCATTTACCCTGAGGGAAAAAGGATGAAATGTCACACAGGAAATGTTTTGTAATCCATCTGGCGCCACTATGAACTAATATATAAACATTGACTATTGATTATAATCGCCACACTGTCATGGAACCCAGTTGGGAGGACTGGGCGAATGGCATGCGTGTAGGTGGTGTTACAAAAGCCTCCTTCCTGTCTGCCAGGAAATCAGATGATGCTGACGAGTCTGGGGAGCAGGAAGCAGGGCGGATGGTGCGGGGCAGGGGCTGCTTTTTCTCGTTATGAGACACTTAGTGCCATCTGACTGTTTAAACTGAAACTGTGGGCACGTGTTACTTTGGTTAAAAATTAAAGCAGAAAGCAGAGTTTTTTTGTTTGGTTTTGGTTTTGGTTTTGGTTTTACAAAGCCTGCCACATGCCATTTTGAAACAACATATCAGTGTCTGAGGGATGTGACCTCAGGGCACAGCCGGACAATTGGAGGATGGCTTTCTGGTTCTTCCCAGGTCTGGCCTCCTGGGCTTGCACCCCAGGTGGTCACGGAGCCGCCCCCTGCCCCGCCCCCCACCAGGTTTCATGCTCTGCCACTGCTGTTTTGAAATTCTTCATTATTTGGGAACAAGAGGCCCCACATTTTCGTTTTGCACTGGGCCCTGCGAATTATGTAGCCAGACCTGCTTTTAATAGATACACTGTTTTGGATTCTGGCCTGACTGTGGTTGCTCTTACTCCCTTTAACCCTGACCTTCTACTGGCCTCTTGTTTTCACCACCCAGATATTGCTTATGGCCACGAGGGCTAGAGTAAACTGATATTTCTCACAAGGGCATTTGGAAGTCATATATTACATGCCACCCCAGAAAACTGTTCTGGCTTCCTATTAGTTGATTTTTTTGTCCTTTTAAAAGAAGACATTTGACACAAGAAGTTTTCCTTTAAAAACAGACTTTATTCTTTATAGCAGTTTTGAGTTTGCAGCGACATTGAGGGAATGTAAAGAGATTTTCCATACACTCCCTGCTGCCGCACATGCACAGCCTTCCCCATTACCAGTATCCCCGCCTGAGTGGCCTTTGTTACAACTGATGAACCTACCTAATGACATCATTATCACCCAGAGTCCATAGTTTACATTAGGGTTCACTCTCGATGTTTGCCTTAATCCATTCTGGCAGCTACAGAATACCATGGACTGGGGACTTATAAACCACACAAATTTATTTCACAGTTCTGGAGGTTGGCAAGTCCAAGGTCAAGGCATCGGCAGATTCAGTGTCTGGTGAGAGCCTGTTTCTCATGGACAGCCGTCTTCTCCCTGTGTCCTCACGTCTGAAAAGGGAAGGGAGCTCTCAGGTTCTCTTTCATCAGGGCACTGGAGCCCCATTCACAAGGGCACCACCCTCATGGCCTAATCACCTTCCAAAGATCCCACTTCCCAGTATCACCCCACTGGGATTAGGTTTCAACGTAGGAATTTGCGGGGGCGGGGGATTCAGTTTGTGCTCCACTCATTTATCCCTCCCTCTCCCTGGCCCCTGGTCACTTTTCACTCCAAACTGTGTGCTGAGTTAAATGGTTTTCCCAGGAAAGAATATCAGTGCCCAACACAGGGAAGTGGAAAGCTTAAGTCTGCCCCACCACCTCTGGAGGAGGAAGTGTATGGTGACCCTGAGGTGAGAAAGGACCTTGGCCTCACTTGACCTCCTGTAATGAGCAGCGCCCTCTGCAGACAGTTCTTATTCCCTGGCTGGTCACTACTTGGCAGTTTGTGTTTCCCACCTATATTACTGCAAACGCCAGCTTTGGGAAACATGTGCCTGGTGTGCTCTCTGAAAATGTCTCCTCTGTCCCCTCCCTCCATGGACCTACTGAACCTGTCAAAACTCTGCTGCATGTGTGGGGGTGGGTGCCATTTACATTTAGTGGTAGGAGCTAGGCTGAATGTGTCGTGTATACAGAAGGTTGGGGCAGACAGTGCCAACTAAGGGATGAAGGCTTCTCACACTAAAGTGAAGAGGCAGGTTTTCCTCTTTGGTTGGTAAATTGGTTTTAAAGTCTGTTAGCAAAGAGGAGCATTAGGGATGTCCAGGGCAGTGACAGTGTCATGGTGGTCATCATGCAGCCCCCGGACTGATGCATTTGAAAGATACAACCAATTTAGATGTATGTGTTCCACTGTATTTCTGAAAAGAAGGTGTAACTTATCATTGTATCTTATTTATTCATTGAAATTGTTTATTTGTTAAAATCGCTGCATTCTATGGATAGCTGTGTTTAGTATAAGGAAATATTTGTGACTTGTGGCTTAGATGAAATTTTTTTTACATTTTGGATAAAAGAAGTTTTGCCAGGGTGAAAGTTCCCATGGCTGGTGACATTAACTCAGGCATGCGTTAGTGGAGTGCTAGGCAAAGCTGCTGAAACATTCGCAGGCCTTCCCTTTCCCCAGTCTGTAGTGGCTCTCCTTGATGCCCCTCCGGTCACGTGCTGAACACCAGACACGCAGGGTTGAACAAGGTGAAGTCAGTCTCTGCCGTCGGGGCACTCACAGTCCAGGGAGGAGAGACACTGATTCAGATATGCATTGAAATAAAGGCCATGACTGAAAAGTTCAAGGTGTCTTGAGTTGGAAAGGGAGAGCTAATTTGGGTTGAGTTCAGGAAAAACCTTTTTGAGGAAGTGACTTGTGAGCTGAAACCTGAACAATGAGTTAGGGAAAAGAGTTGCTGGCACAGGGAACAGAGTGTGCAGAGGACTTTGAAGCAAGAACCAGCTCCTCGTATGAAGGAATCCAGAGAGAGTCTGTGTGCCTGGAGCTCGGAATGGAAGGAGAGCGGCGTGCGTGGGGTTGAACTGCAGGGGCAGACAGGACCCAACACTCCATGGAGGTTTTTATTTTTTAATTATGAAAGTCACTATTAATACATGAAGAAGAGGTTTAAATAACAAAACTACAAGTCTTAGATCTTCACATATCATCTTAATGATGGTTCTCCTAGGAGTTAGTTTTCACACCTTATGGGGGATTTTTGGCTCAGTTAGATAAACCTGGGTTTAAATCCTGGTTTTTGCCTTTGCTAGCCATGTGGCCTGGGCCAAACAGCTTCGCTCAGCTAGCCTGCATTTCTTATAAAATTGGCAAGATAATACTGTTTACCACCCTGAAGACTGAAAGACATATGTAAGACATTTGTATGGTGTCTGACATCCAGTGAGTTCTCTTAGATGGTGGTGGGGATAATAGTAATCGACTCATTATGTATTTGAGGAATTTAAACAAGTAAAAATGGGCAGAAGAGCAGAGTAATAAATAAACTGTCTGGTCATTAAGTAGGAAAGGGATAAAATAAGAGTGTTTTGATTCCAAGAATCAAAGAGAAGAGCCAAGAAAAAGTAAACTTAATTTTCTTTGTGGTGGGAAAACTCGGAAAGCCTAGCGGTGGAACTTGAATAATCCCACTGCTTTCCCTCCCGGGTGCTTTTACTTTGTGGAACTTGAAAGTTAAACAGCTCGTATGTAAGTTTAGAAAGCAAACATGGGAGGCTGGTGTGGATGGCCCGTCGACATATTTGAAAACCCCTGACATATAATTATCAGAGCATTTTCAATGACTCACTTTCTCAAGGAAGAGTTTTTGGAGACCAAAACTTTTTTTTTGAAACAGGAAAATATTGCTAACCTGACCTGCTTCGTGGTGATTCATTCTTCTCCCATTTTGCTCCTTAAAACAAACCAAGAAGCCAGATGTTCAGTTGCCTACGATGAGAGCCTTTTCCTTAGAAATCCTGAATGAAAGAAAAAGTGCTTCTCCAGAACGCCAAGGCCCGAGTAGAGGCAATCATGACCTGATCCGGGGAGAAGAATGTGGTTGTGAGGATGTCGCTCCTAGCAACGAAGAGCACTTACAGACGTATTCATTTTCTAAAATAAGCGTCCTCTAATAATAAGTGCGTGGGGGGTTTCCTGGTCACTGTGCTGTGTGTCCCTTTTTCAGCAAGTGTGCGGACCTAAGTCGTATTCAGTTTGGTCAGCTTATAGCCTTTTGGTTATTTCTGTTTGCTTAGAAACCCTCCATTTTGTACAGTATCCTTTCTTTACCTGTTAACACACTCATCTGTGTCCTCCCTGTGAATGTAAAAGAACCTAAGGATGGCAAGATGCTAGGGGAAAAGGCCTTTGTTCCCCCGTATTTATAAGCATCAGGATAAAACTGAAAGTTTTCATTGTCATTATTTAAAAAGGTAAAAGTGAAAGAAGGGATTCTAATGTGTTTGCATGTTTCTTGAATGTTCCCCCTAACTACTGTTAGTGACTGAAAGGTCGAGTGTAAACATGAGCACAAACTTGAGAATAAAGCTGATAATTTTGACCACTATCCTCTCTGTCCTTGATTTCTTAAAGTACAGTGTTTGACTAATTATCATAAACAAAAATCTGGGTAGAGTAGCCATAATCTTAAATTTAGCCATGTATAAAATTTATCTATTTCAAAGATGCAGACTAATAAACTTTTATTTATTCAAAGATACGATTCCAAGAGACATCATTTTGCTCTTCATCAAAAGGTCTTGTCTTGATCACTTTTTTTAAGGAATTAAACACAGATTTGTAAAATTGTGTGACTGCTAGACCATTTTGCAGAAAGTTTAATATGTCATAATTAGACATGTGCTCTTTAATATCAACAATGATCCTTAGACTATTTTCTCTTAAAATTTTCTTCCATCTCTGACTCCCAGTTTTTCTTAATGGTCTATAAAAACAATTTTGTTTGTGGAATTTATTTCAACAGAGTCAACTGACACAGTGATCTCTGGGGTAAATTTATCATCAGGCAAATACAGTAGCTTTTCCTGTCACTCCCTCCTGTGACTTAGGGTTTCTCACAAAACATTTAAACTCAGGGAAACACCGGAGGGAGGTCATGGGACTGGAATTCCAATTACTGCTCTGCTGTGTGACCTCAGGCAGATCATTTAACCTCTCTGGGCCAGGTTTAACCAGTGAGTTGAGGGAGTGGGACTCGGCTATCTCTGAGGTCTCTTCTGTGCCATTCTGGGATGATCGAATGTCAGTCCTCCTTTTGCGGAGGAGATTGAGAGAACTATGGCTTGTTTCTCTCTTAGCAACAATGTGTTACTAAAGTTTTAAATTTGTGTTATAGATACAAAAGAAACAAGTTTTCAAGTGGAGGTAGTGCCCATGGCAATTATAATTAATTTTGGACTCTGCCACATGAAAACAGAAGTTCTTCCAGCCATAGCTATCTCACCTTTGTCTTAACAGTCATTTGGTCATGTAACCTATTTACCGGCCTCTGTGCTGGGTACCAGATACTCTTTTAGGCACTGAAACAGAATGTTTTCTATAATATAGTTATCTTAAACTTGGCAACTCAGTATAGTTTAAGAATTTTTTCATACTTTCACACTGAGCTACTAATATTTAGAAATGTACACAAAATCCATGAAACTCACATAACCTTCCCTAATTTTGTTTTGCTTATATTGTTAAATACTATTTTCACCACTAATGGAGATTTCAGTAGAGGGGATGCAACACAGGAATATGGAGCAGAAAAGGCACAGCCTCTGCTACTAAATTATTCTTTCATTCCCACTGCAACCTTATACACTAGTGAATTTGTCAATTTAGATTCTCAGGGTGATTCACACATCATGTATGTCACCTGTGGCTCCTTTGGCCTCACTGCTATTCATCAGTTTCATTATATTGACCACATAGGACATCTTTATTTGTAATCATTCATTTCTAATCAATTTATTAATAAAAGATTGTGTAAGCTTTCCAAGGACAAAACTTCGTTTTCCTGCTTGTTGAGAGTCCCTTCCTCCCCTCCCCTCACTCCTTTATTCCATCCACAAGTTCCACTACTTCCCCAGGTTAATTCCTCTCCAGCCCTGTAATAGTTCTAAGTCGTAAAGATCCAGGTTCCCTTGGCCAGCATTTTTGCACATTGATAAAATAGCATGGAATCATTTCATAATAAGAAGGCACCGTAGAATACACTGGCCAAAAGTGGTGTGATTTCAATGTAGCCAAGTTGGTTAAATAACCATTTTCTCCTTCCTTTGCCTTATTATCCTTCATCTGTTGGTAAACTTTATGTAAAACCTAATGTAATTCCAAAGTTAAAGCCTAGAAAGAAGATTCTGATGCAATCAAAGCAAGAAATTCAATACATTATGCCAGTTACTTGAGAACTTATCAAAGTGTGACCAATTCTTTTAAGTCTTAGAGTTGGGCCAAGGTCAAGAAAGTTGGCCTTGCACGAATGAAATAGCTATTATGTAAATAAATAGTGGTGCTCAAAGGCCAGCCAAAAGTCGAGGAGATCCCTCCTTTATGTGACAGTATTGTCACTAAGAAATAAAAGTAGTTGGAAGGGTTTATAGGAACAAAGTTAAAAGACACATGGATAAAAACTAGGGGGAGGGTGGTAATGGGAGGGAAGTTGGGAGGGGGGTGGGTGGGCTTGATTGGGAGTAAAGGGGAGAAAACTGTACTTGAACAATCATTAAAATAAAATTGGAAAAAAAAAAAAGAAAGAAAAGTAGCATGTGGGACTCTTCCGACCCAACACTGCTGTAGCTCCTACACTAAGAAAATACCTTGCACACAATTGGCTTTCAAAAGCTATTTGTTGAAAAAAATAATGCTTCTGACTTCATTAGCATCTGTTTAGAACTTTTTTGTGTATTACTTTATATGGGAACATTTGAAAATACTAATTTAACATTAATGGAATAAAAGTCAGTGAAAAAAAAGATGTTCATATGGGTTCTCATTCTAAATAGAAAATCAGTGTAACTTTTATTTCCATAACAGCTGACTCTTAAACATTCAGCAATCTGTCAAAAGCATCAGATGATCTAATTGGGGTTTGGAAATTTAGAGTTGAATGATTTATTATGAGTTGGTCTTTTATGAATATACAAAATTAATAGAACTCTTTTATTTTGTACTTTATATTCTAAGCACCTTTGCGTTCTCAGTTTATACCACTTAATGTAAGCAGCTCCAGAAGGGAGGTAATTGGGAACTAACTCCTCTGTCCCTGGCTCCTGCTAGGGTCCTTCCTCTTCGTAGGCCGCAGACTCTCTTAAATTCTGGAATTCTCTCTCTTCCACCCCCATCCTTCCAGTGAAGATTCCATGAAGGTGATTCTTGCCTTCCCTCATGCTCATGGATGTTCACAAGTCTGATCTTTTAAATCTGATCCTGGGGAAAGAGAAGGGAGAGCCGCAGAACGGAGGCGGGAGGTCAACTGTGACTTACATCAGCCTGCGCTAACCTACCCTATCCCGGCCCCTCCCCGTCTCTTCCACTTCCACCTTCCAGGACAGCTCACCTCCACCTCATTAGCCCCCTCATCCCTTCAGTGTTTCCGGGCAGCTTGTCGCCCCCAAACCCCCAGCTCTGTCCCTCATCTCCTGAAACTGTGGCTCCCTCAGAGGCCACTCCTCAGTCCTACCTCCTGGAGTGTACCCCCTGAATCCCTTCATCAGTGACGAGCAGTGAAAGGCTTCTGGGCTCGCAGTTGGAAAGGGACTCCCACTCAGGGCTGGCTGGCAGCGGGGTGGAGGTTTCTGCGCCCCGTGGAGGGCAGCCTGGGGAGCGGCTTCCCAGTGTGCTGTAGAACTCTTGGCGCTCTCTCAATGTTACTATGTTTTCAATTAGATTTTGTGTGCTGATCTGGCAACCTAATCCCCGATTGTAGTCTTGTTTTCTAGGGAAAATACTAAAGTTTTGAAGCACCGACTGATAAACTTTGGAGTGCTGTGTGTTTGTAACCTAGTGCCTACCTGTTTCCTGATAAGGATGTGTCTTGCAGCTGCTCCAGAGGGCTTTGGGACTGAGAAAGAAAAAACAGGTTGTTGTTTTTGTCTTAACATTGGGAATTTCTAGCTCTCAGAACATTTTGTAGTCATTTTAATTTATATTACTTTTCCATGTAAATTTGAGCATTTTAGACATCATGCATTTGCACAGAAGAATACATACTTTAGGTACATTAATTCCATAAATCTACATATCAACAGCTGTGTACCTACACTGAAGAAAGATTCCTTTTCACATGCATTTTTTTATGGCATGGAAACCAATATTTTAATCCATCTTTTCAAAGAATGTACTGAGAATTTTAATGTAGGATAGTTGGTCAAACGAACTGTGGTATCGTGTCACGGCAGGCATTATTTTTTGTGTGTTAGTGATATTTTATTGCTCCAGTTAGAAGCCTGAAAAAAAAAAGAGAGAAGGTATTGTTTTAGAAACACAGTTTTGCTTTCCAAGATATTACTTAGAATATTTATTAACCAGGTTTCTGGGACACTGAATGTTTAAGGTTGTCCTTAAAACTAATTATCTCGACATGTCTCTTGCTTAAACTGCACTAAGTGAAATATGGATTCGGGAGCTCAGTTGAGCTGTGAAAACCTGTGTCACGTGGGCCCTTGTTTTCTTGCTCGCATCAGTAGTTTTACATGCGTCTTCTCTACTGATGAATTTGAGTCAGGTCAATGAGTAATACTTCTAAAAATAGCCTTTTAAAACCATCAGAGAGCCAAGAAAGTAAATACATAATTGTGATTTAAAAAGATATGTGACTAAGGCACTCAGATGCATCTCATGTGGTACATGGGTATTCCTTTCTGGCTTAATGCAGTTGAATGAAAACTACTTTCTAGTTACACTAAAATAGCATTGTTGATTACTTTAAACATTTTTTAGTGATGTAAGGAAATGCAACAGTGAATCATAAAATTTATCAGCTGAAAAGACAGAAGTACCAGAGGTTTAACCAAAGGACCAAGAAATTAATTTAAGATCTATGTCCCCAGAAGAGGGTATTTTAACTTCATATATTCCCATCCTGATAAATTTAATGGATCTCTCATTTATGGAGAAGTTATGAGTTTGTGTCACCTTTCTCACAAACTATTTTGCTAATGTTTGCTCTCTTTCCAGTTAAAAGTAGGCACACCGTTCAACAACATAGTACATTTATCAAAAAGTAGAAACTTACCTAATAAATGGCAATTTTATTAAAACATCATGCTTTACATTCCTGATATGCCATAAAACTTAATGTGGAACAGAAATGTAAAACCTTGACCAGTTGGTTTTATGTGTATTTTGAAACCAGAAGGCCGTCACTCAGTTTGTTTTTACATTATGAACTTCGATGTTTTTATAACTCACATAATCTTTTTACTACATAGAGTAGAAATGAAAACTCTTCCATTTATAGCTTGCTAAAATATGAAGGACAGACATCCAGATATGAACTTTAAAAAGTGATCCATAACCCATAAGTTGACCTGACATGTAAAGCTGTTTTTAAAACTGCATTTCAAAACTGTCTTCAAATTTCTTACAGAAAAGGAGTCTTTAGTTTGAATCAGTGTTAGCCGGACCACTTGTATAGCTGGAAATACTGACATCCATAAATTTGAATAGAAATGTTTATCCTTCCTTACATCTAATTTAAATCCTTAGGTCCA
Organism: Tonatia bakeri; assembly: GCA_004024845.1. Taxonomy (NCBI): domain Eukaryota; kingdom Metazoa; phylum Chordata; class Mammalia; order Chiroptera; family Phyllostomidae; genus Tonatia; species Tonatia bakeri. The sequence goes on from PVIA01000173.1 coordinate 280,590, forward strand.
TATTTAATATCTTAAAAGACCCTGACTCTGTTTTTAAGGAAATTGGGGCAGGGATGTACTAATATCACCAGAAACACCTAATCAGTATATTATAGTAGTAGTTCTTTTGACGTTGAGCTGTTATGGGTTATTTTATTTCTTACTTTCCAAACTGTAAAGTGGTTATGTGACTTTCATAAATAGACTTTTTTAATGTCTCCATGTGTATATATATTTAGAGAGAAGAGAGACTCTGAATGACTCATTCTGAAAGGAAGGGGGGCAAGTTTTTAACTTTTCAAATAGCTTTTTCTCCTCTCCCTATTTCTTCACTGAAACTTGTCAGTTACTATACATAAGAAGTGTCCCCTTTCTTTTAACGATCTCTACTTGTTGCCAAGGTGTAAATCAGAATGCCCAAGTTTCTTTCTCCCACTTCATAAACAAGACTCGGTCTGCTTCAGACACTTGGAGCCCTGCCAAAGCTGTCATGATGATGTCAGTTTACCAAGAATGCTCAGATTTCTCATGCTGTGTTCCACATTCCCTGGACTCGAGCGAATGTCCTTGTAGAGCTCATTGAAGGTTCAGGGTTGGATTTAAAGAGCATGCCTTGTTTTCATTGCTTTATGCTACCTTTTCAAAATCAAGGATCCATTTTAAACAGCGCAACAATTTAAAAGCCCACCTCATATAATTTGTATTTGTTGATTCAGGAAGTTTAGAATGACCAACAGTTTATCAGGTGATGAAATCAGTAAGATTTGTTAGTCTAATAAATGAAAATTCTATTAATTTAGTATTTCCTAATTCAACACATATTCATTTTATTTTAATCTGTTATTTTAATATATTGTTTTATTGAATTTTAGGTTATTACCAATAACAGTGGCATCTACCTATGTGTGGGAAAAAATACTTATATGTAGGAGATGTTGTACAATGTACAGAACTCTCAGGTCTCCAAATACTACTTAGTTCTTGGAAACCACTGTGCTGTACATAATGATTTCTAATTATTTTTTCACATATTTTTTATTGTTGTTCAAGTACAGTTGTCTGCATTGTCCCCCCACCACTCCCCCCAACCCGAGCCATCCCCACTTCCCACCCCTTGATCCTACCCACCTTTGGTTTTGTCCACGTGTCCTTAATACATGTTTTATTTCATAAATGATTTTGGACTATGGGCAATACACATTAGAAAAGCCTGGTAGTTTTAGAAAGATTATTTAGAAACACAGTTACAGTTGAAGAGGGTATTTTAACTTCATATATTCCCATCCTGATAAATTTAATGGATCTCTCATTTATGGAGAAGTTATGAGGTCCATGAACAGTTCAGTCTTTTCAACATTTAAAATGTATTTAAGGTCAGTTTTATAGACTTGCAGATAAAGTTTTAAAATAAACCCTGTTCTATTTCATATCTGCTACTTTGGACCTAGTCATTCCCATGTAATCCAAAGCAATGTGCACAGCTTTTGTTCTGATAACCCTTGAAGAACAAATAGTCCAAAATTTCACAGGTAAAAGAATAGATAATTGAAATAATTCTGGACAGTTTAACCACATGTTAGGAAAATTGGACTAAACGTGATAAATTTTGAAAAACATGTTTGTCCTCAGACAGAACTCTGTAAATGCAAAGCAGATAGGAGCGTGTGTTTACATGGATTTCTTAAACGTGCATTAATGACCTAATTAACCTAAAAAATTACATTTAATAGTTATTTATGCCTTAAATATATTTTATTTTTAATATCGCCTCAAATTTCAGTTGGTAAATTACATACTTAGAATGTAGGAAAAGGGATTTTCTTTATATTGATTTTTAAATTGAGCTCTGGTTGACTTTCTAGGCTGATGCTGGATATTGCCTACTTTTCATTTCTCTTATGATAATGTGAGATATCCGTAATTTTCTTTTAATCAACAAATTTTAATTCATTCAAAATATTAGAATTTCCTGAGATAAATTCTAGCCAAAATTCAGAACGATGTTGTTAATCGTAGGCACAGCGGGCCCTCTGCCCTTCTTCTCTTGAGTGGTGTAATCTGTCCTTTTGATAATTTCTAGAGCACTCCCTTGTGGCTTTTTACAAAAGTTTTAAAACAAGTTTAAACTGGGCAAATCAACATCTACTTTGAATACAGAGGTTTTTCAATCTCTATTTCAAGAAATAATTGCAGATTCCGAAAGTAGTTTTCAGATTAGCAGACCTCAACCCATGCTTCCTTCCCGTCTCATCTCAGAACGCCTCATCACGGTCTCTGGAACTTCAAGAGTGAGTTTGCAGAGCTAGAAAGGACCTGAGGGTCAGCCGTGGCAGACTTCCAGACCCTGCCTTCCCAGAAGGGATTTCTGAAAGTGACAGATCAAAATTGGCGGATTGCTCAAGGTGTGTGTATATAATGGAATACCACAGAGGTCCTCAAACAGTTGAGGTCATTACCTGGCATGAAAGGGTAGCCGAGTAGGTGTCTAGTAAGCCACACATTTTGTTGTACTCTTAAATATCACTATTGCCTGTCTGTGGGCCAGAGTTGTCTTAAAAACGCTGTTGTGCTTACTCCCTTTTCCTACTTCTATACATTGCACATAATACATATTTTTTAATTGACATGGATTAGGGCTTTTTCTATAATTTTGAGTTACAGTAGTTATTCTTTGATTGTTGTGTGCATCCTGTAACACTGCCTGAAGGGGAAGATTCTTTTTCCAGAAGTCTTCCCAAACTGACCCAAACTCACTATTATCTAATTAATACAGTTCTCTCTGTTCACCTTTGAAAAGGTTGTTTTTCAAAGTCGGTTCCTTCAATGTTTCGCATCTCCTTATTTTCAGCAGGAGCTCCCACTTGTTTCTTTTGTTCAGCAACTCCCGCTGGAGTGCTGAGGGTCCCTGGCTGAGCAGGGGCAGGGGCCCCGCCCTGGGCTGCAGGACGAGCTTTCCGTAGGCCAGAGATGCACTGTGCTTGTTTGTTGTCTGTAATGTCCTTGTTACTAAACTTTAATCTTTTATTCTTGCAACTATTTTTTTATCTTTAACTGTCTTAAAAATCACTTCTGTTTTTTTTATTGTTGTTTGCACACAGCTCGCAGTTGTAGACACAATGTATGTGTATTTCCCCAAATTAAAGCCTCAAGCTTGGATCTCGTAGAGCAAGTTTATATTCAGAGCTCTCCAGATTCCGTTTCCAGACAGAAGCGGCGTGTAAACAAAGCTGAGACGGAGACTGAATTGAACTGAGCTGGTGTGGACACCGTGTCTCCTCTCTTCTCTTTAACCCTGGTCACAACCTCCTTCCCTTTTGTGAGAAGGTCTTTTCAGATCCGCTGCCTTCTGCAAGGCTTTTTGTTCCCTCAAGTTCAACATTCTGCTACTGTTAAGTCTGTGTTTTGAGAACCTTATAAAAAGTTCTTGAGTCAGCTGCTGTTAGGTTCTTCAAAACCAATGATTTCACCTCTCAACATCTGAAACACAACGAGGAGTAATAAGTTGATCAGTCTTCTGATTTCCATAACGTTAATGCACTAGAAAAATTAGCAGAACGATAAACCACTTGCTCTCCTGCCACCATACGAGAGCCCAAATCCTTTTGTTGTATTTGAACTTAAGTTTTACACGTGGTCTGAAACAAAGGGTCCCTCAGACAGAGCTTGGTCACATTTCTCGTGTAGCGGGTTACCTCTGACAATATCATCCTCTTTATAAGAGGATTTGCATTATATTAATGAAACATTTGCAGACTATCCATAAGAATTCTCATAAAAGGATGGTTCAATCTCCAGCAACCGCATTTGGGGTTGTATTACCAATTGTATTGGGGGGATTGTATGGGGAGATCTAAGCCAGTTAATTCAATAATTTTATTTTGTGTGAGGGTTCTCCTAAATTGTTACATTTGAAATTCTGTACTCTCTTGACTTTCTTTTTCAGTTACATTTAAATTAAGTAATATGTTAATATTGTAGTCAACTTTTAATAAACATAGCAATTTGTGTGGGGACTGTCAAACTGTAACCCGAGTCAGAGGTAAAATAAAACCAGCCCAGAGTGTGGTATGAAATAGACTTAATATGGATGGAAAGCACGTGCAGTGTTTAGACCACAGAGAGGATTAACCACTTCCCCACAGGTGATCTGCTTTCCGCTGGCTGGACCCTCCCTCTGACTGCTGTGTCAATGATGCCATCACCTCCTGGTTCTGAGACCCACCGCAAGTTCTCCCAGTGTCATTGTCACTAAGTTTGGCAGTGTGAATCCCAGCCAGAAATTCACCTGTTACTTTTCATCCTGAAAGTCAAATAAGCATATGCTTGTTTCAGTAAATTGAAACCAGAAACTGCCATTTCCTGTGCTCGTTGCCAGTTTAACTAAAGTAGCATCGTCTTAGCAAGGTTGTAGGGAGAAGACTTCCTAAAGGTTCTCCTATTTTTTTAGTCCACTCCCAGAACTCAGTATAGATTAAAATGGAATTAATTTATCCTTTATCTTTTTCTATATATTTTTGTTCTACTAAATTTATCATTAGATGATATTTGTAATGGTCAGTTTTAAAAACTTGCCAGATTTTAGTGTTGGTTTAGAATTCAGCCATTGCATTATCTGAAATGCGGTTGCTGGAGAAGACCTCCCATCCATGGCAGCAATACCGGATTCCCAACAATGGTCTCCTGGGTAGGCATTTCACTCACTCATAGTCATTTTAACCTTTTCACAAATGCCCGGACTTTATCATTCATTTTTCCCTGGGTGATAGAGAGTTAACTCTGTTCTGTATAGATATATTTGATTTGCTCATATCTTTTACTTTTCTTGTTTGCTTATAGATTATAGTCTATGTTATCGTATTCACTAGTTCTCTGAGCTGTCACTTCATTACTACAAATTTATGTGTAAGTATATGCTTGTGTTTGACCAGTAGGCAGTGCTTTATTTTGAAAATAGTTTTTGTATCAGACATTCTTAAGCTTAGTTTTTACCCCTATAATTTAATTTCCAAAACAAATAATTAAATAATTAGGCATTTCTAGGTATAGTGAATTGCTGTTTACTCAGCACAGCGAGTCGTTCCTCTTCTCCCATTTGGCATGATGAGATACAGCCTTCGGTCGTTTCTGTCAGGAAGCCAGCGGTGCAGCACCGGGTTTCAACAAGAATATAGCCGGTCTCAGTCTAGTTGGGTATCTGGGTCCAAAAAAAGATCAAATTCAAAAGAAACAGTCTGACAGATGGGGTCTGGAGGTGGGACGGGGGAGGCAACACAGTCGTGCAGATATAATACAGAGGTGATATTAATATCATTTACCAAGCTGGGCATTTCCAAGACTTCCTCCAGGGTAGGATGTGAGAAGACCAGAGCAGGATGCACACAGGTCCCTGGAGATCTGAGCCTTGGCAGAAACAGGGCAGGAAAATCCAAAGACTGCCCGTGTGCCTGGGTTGTGACTGGAAACACCCCCCTGCTCAGTGCTTGAGGTGCATGGGCACCAGGCAGCAGCCCTGTGTATTCAGGCATTGGGCAGAAGAGCTGGGGGTGGGAGGTGTCTGAACATCCTAGACTGCTGCCCTCAGCAGGCTGCCAGGAAGTGGGTGGCTTGCGGACACTTGGATGTACTTGTAACTGCTGAGATGGATCTAGACAGTGTAAAGATGGCAGCCACTGTTTCTGTATGAAGATGATATAAACACGTTAGGCAAACAGTAATATGTTATAAAGAAATATGTAATAATCTGTAACATTTGTCGTATGGAGTACAGGTTTGGTTTTGGTTTGGTATTCTTTTAATTACCTTGGTTTAACAGTGCTCTTGTGACAAATTCTAAAGTTCATATAGAACCACAAAGGACCGTGAAAAGCCAAGTCAATCTCAAGAAGAAAGAACATCGTATGCTCTGATTTCAAAATATACTGCAAAGCTATAGTAATTAAAACTGTGGTATTGGCATAAAAAAGATACATGGATCTATGGAACAGATTAGAGAGCCCAGAAATAAACTCACACATATGCAATTAATCATCTTTGACAGGGGAGCCTAGAATATGCGATCAGGAAAGGATAGTCTCTTCACCAAGTGGTGCTGGGAAAACTAGATATCCACATGCAGAAGAACTCAGCTTGACATTGACTACAAACTAAACTCATGACCAGAAACTGTAAAACTCCTAGAAGAAAACATGAACTTCTGGACGTTTTTCTTGGCAGTGATTTCATGGATGTGACACTGAAAGCCCAGACAACAGAGGCAAAAATAGACAAGTGGGACTGCATCCAATCAACAAGTTTCCTCATAGCAAAGGACACCATCAACAGAGTGGAAAGGCAACCTGCAAAATGTAATAAGCTATTTGCAAATCATATGTCATATAAGGAGTTAATTTCCAAAATATATAAGGAACTCCAACACCCCCCCCAAAAAACAACCACAATTAAAAAAATAGGCTAAAGACCTGACTTGAATTAAGCATTTCTCCAAAGAAGAGATACAAATGTCCAAAACATATATGAAAATATATTCTGTCACTCATTGTCAGAAAGATGCAAATCAAAACCACAATGAGAAATCACCTCACACCTGTTAGGATGACTGTTACCAGAAACAAACAAACAAAACCCAATAGACAAGTGTTGGCCGGGATGTGGAGAAATTGGAACCGCATACACTGTGGTGGGAACACAGAATGGTGCAGCCACTGTGAAAAAGAGCATGGAGATTCCTTAAAAATTAAAAATACAATGACCATATGATCTAGCAATCTCATTTCTGGGTATTTATCCTAAAGAATTCAAATCAGGATCTTGAAGAGATGCTAGCACTCCAGGGGGCATTGAAATACTACTGTTCACAATATGCAAGGTGTGGAAACAGCCTCCCTGTTCATCAACAGGTGAATAAAGAGAGAAAATAGTAGATTTTATATAGCTGTGTGTATGTGTATACACACAGATATAATAAAGCATTACTCAACCTTAGAAAGAAGGAGATCTTGCAATAGGCAACAACACGCTCAGAGGATCCTAGTAAGGTCCCAGCAGGTCGCTCCTCGTGCCGCCTGCCCCTTCCCCACTCCACCCTGCTCTCCGTTTGGAAGCCACTTAAAACACACATCTGATCACGTTACTTCCCTGTTAAACAAGCTCAAGTGGCTTCCAATTGCTCTTAAGAGAAATATCAAAATTCCTTTTTTTTTTGCAGGAAAAAAAATCCCAGTGTTTCAGTTCTCTTTTGCTTAGTTGTTTTTATGTATTTGAGCTCAGAGAAACATATTCAAGGGTATATAAAGCACTTGATATCAGTCCTTAAGGGAGTGGGATTGGAGATGGAGCCAGTAGGTGGCCTTAGCATGATGGCCAAGAGCTGAACTCAAGACTAGACTACGTGGGTCCACATCCAGTGTCCACTTGCCTGCTGTATATCATTTGGGCAGTTTACTTAAACCTAATCATTTTGCACCTCAATAATGATGATAATGATGTGAAAACACTTAAAAAGTGCTTAGTACTTAGCACTATGTATCTGCTGCTATTTCCCTCCCTGTTATTTTTTCCTCTGTTGTTGAATTACAATGAACTTGTTTTGTCTTTACAATGCGTTTGGAAGTTTCAAAGCAAAGGAGAGCAAAGAGGTTCACGGCTATCCTGGCTATCTAAGGGAAATGCTTATCACTGTCTACAAGTCTCTCTCTGAAAGGCCCCTGCCTTTTGGTAACTTCATCTCGTGCTGCCTTTTTTCTCACTGCTCCTCTGTGCCCCAGTCACCTCCGTCTACTCATTTCCTGGAGCCTGACTTCTGCTCATCTTTCTGGTCTCGGGTCCAAGTGACTTCCTCAAGAGCCCAGCCCTCAGACGAGGTCAGATCCCCCTGACTCAGCAATGCTTCTTTATGACATTTTTCAAGTTGTAAGTAATTATTGCTTTGGGTGATAGTTTTTAATAACTGACAGTCTGTCTACCCCTTATCACTTGAGTAGAACTTCTAAGAGGCCACGATGTCTACATCTCTCCCATTCCACCCCGGGGCCCAGCACGGCAGCTCGCCCGACTGAGAAGGAAAAGGGTGTTCCAGGGAAGCAGGAGTGCAGGTCAGCATGGAGGGGACTGTGGGCTCTGTGAGGACCTGGCAGAAGTGACACTGGGGGGGGCGGGGTCGGTGCTCCATTTTGAAGGATACTGTCATTTCTGACAAGGACTTTGAGTGGAATCCAGACAGCTTTCAGAGATTTTAGCCAGGACCATAATTACAGGATTAAGTTGCATTTTAGAGCGGTCACTCCAGCCCCAGTGTGGTGGGTGGATGAGGGTGCAGAGCCAGGCGGCTCTTCAGTACAGAGATGGACATTGGTGAGGCCAGAACTTAGGCAACAGGAAAGGGGCAGAGAGAACAGGCAGACACTGAGAAATGCTGGGATGGAAGAGGTAGTAATACCGAGTGCCGGAATGGATGTGGAGCCATGGGGCGATAGTGAAGATGGCTTCCGGATTCCTGGTTTGTGCCGCTTTGTGGCTGTGACTTTCATTTGGGAAGACGAGAAACAGGGTAAAGATCAGGGTTAGAGAGAAATATAATCAAATGAGATTTGTATCGGTTAAGTGCCTGTGACCTATCCTCAGGGAATTGTCCAGTGGAGTCTTAAAGCAGACTTGGCTTGAGAGAGAGATTTAGGAGACACGAATATGTACAAGGTGGACACAAGGTGTAGGTAGGTGTTCCAGGCTGCAGCCCTTCCCGTGGGCCCAGCCCAAGCCCATCAACTGCTACAAAGAGAATTTCAATCCATCAAGAATCCAGTCTCTCTGCCTGTTTTGCCTAAACTAAATGTGTATCTTAGAAAATATGTAGCTAGTTTGGGCTATACATATTTTATGTTTTATTTGCACCAAGAGATAGCTGCAAGGCACTCTTTTTTTATTTCAAAAGTTTTTCTTATTAGCCTGCAAAGAAGCTGTTCTATACAGAAATGTCATCTCTGCCTTCAGAGGTCTCCCTACAGAACTAGGACAGTGTTTTCACATAGTAGGTAGGCAGGAATCGCTGGGTATAGTAGGTAGTAGTAATGCTGCTTCAGCCACTCATCATAGGCCACAGGACTAGCAGTTATGTCAACAATTGCTGTGAAAGCAAGGACAGTATGAAATAAATTTTCATGGCTTATTGCTACAAAAAATTAAGAAGGATGAAGCAAACTGTATTAGTCAGGCTTCCTCAGAGAAATAGAACCAATAGGATGTATGCAGATAATGTAGAGACAGTGGAAGGGGGAAATCGAGAGATTGACTGATGGAGTGTTATAAGGAACTGGTTCTTGCAGTTCTTGAGGCTGGCAAGTCCAAAGTCTGCAGGCTGGAGTCCCAGGGAAGTTAGTTGCAGTTCCAGCCCAAAGACAATCTGTCAGCAGAGTCCCCTCCCCCGCTTCCTTGGGGAGTCTCTTTTTCTTAAGGTCTTCAAGTGATTGGATGAGGCCACCCACATTATGGAGGGGAATCTGTTTTACTGAAAGTGTACTAACTTAAATGTTAATCCCATCCCCCAAAGTACCTCCTCAGGAACATCTACAGTGGTGTTCAACCAGCTGTCTGGGAACCGTGGGTGAGCCTTGGCTGTGCCATCCGCCTGCCCCAGGACAGTCCTACTGTGTGACAGGTCTGTGAAAGAGTGCCTCTATGAGGAGGTCAAGGTTTAGTCTGATCATCTGGGGCTTCAGTGTAAAAGGCCCAAAACATTCACAATTTTGAGAGACTTAGAGAGCCAGAGGCCTTCTTCCCCTACTTCAGGAGCTTTGCTGTGGTTTTAGAGGTGTGTTAAGTGCCATGGTTTCCTTGTTTTGTTTTGCAGTTTGCATTGCCTTCCAGAAGCAAAGTGTAAGCACTCACACACAGACTCGGCATTTCACCCTTCGTTTCTGTTTTGCAGATGAGGAAACTGAGGTGGGCAAGCTCAGGCTCCACGGAGAGCTGCTAAGGGGCTGGGTTGAACCTAGGTCTTCTCACTTTAAATTGTGCCTTTCCTCTCCCTCCCTCCCCCAGATACCTTGATTCTAAAGGAGAAGGAAGGGGGAGGGAACATGAATTCATATGAAAATGCATATGGGTATTTATGGTAGAACTCATATGTGAGTTCAGGATAAGAGTAATTTAAAAATTTATCAGATTATATTCCTTACTTGATCCCTCTGGGTTGTGGGTATTTCAAGTCAGAGGAATTTAGGATTTCAGTTCATTCCTTTCTAGTTATGCATTTCTGGTGACTTTATTTGTGGACAAATAAGTATTTAAACTTTAAAGAAACCACCTCCTTCCCTCTCTCTGGGTCACCCTCCCCACTGTCCCGTAGCATTGGAGTGTTTTCACAGTCATCGAGTCTGCCAGGTTTGGTTCTTCTGTTATGCCTCTTTCCCGTTTATTTGGTTAGTTAGCTAATGTGTTTTGCATTCAACCAAGGAAATTCAAAATACTGTCTCTAAGAGAGCCAGCTAGGGTAGAAGTGCCGTCCAGCTTACGAGTGGCAGACTGGCTGATGATTGAGTAAACCACCCACTAATTTCAGGCTGGGGAAGCTTAGAGCACAAATTGAGTTTTCAGTTGAAAATAATATCCTGTAAGACATTCTATAGCTCTTGGAAATATCTTCTGGCTGTCTAGTTTGTGGCCATTTTGAAGGTTCGTATCCTTACTCATTATCATATTAAGTGTGGTAAAGATTTTAGTTTTGAAAATGTAACACTCTACCTTAGATCATCTAGATCTCAAAGGTCATGAAAGGGAAGCTTGTCCTTCTTTCCTACGACTCATGTGGATGGGAAGCAACGGGCTTCAGGCAACATCTCACCCTTAAGTGGGTGAGCTGAATGGTAGCACACGGGGCCACAGAAGTTTGTAGCCAAAGTTCACTTTGCTTTTGCACAAATGAAACTGCATATGGCTTTGTTAGTCCCAATTCTGGCTCCTTCTTGAACTCTTTGGAGCTAAAACCAGGTCATTAAAAATGAAATTTGTGGTTTCCAGGGATTCATTTCCCCAAGACAATACCAAAATATATGTTTGCTTTGAATATGGAGATACCTAATACTTTATAGTTTTGAACTTCGCCCTAGATTAGCTCATTGGATTTTCCTAACAAGTCTGTGCAGTAGGTGGAGGAGCTTGTGTCATTACTGTTTCCTAAAGTAAGTGGAAACAGGAATAGTACTCACCTAAAGAAGCCTGGACTCTGTATTTTTAGCAGTTACCACTTTCAGTCGCCTACTTTGAAACAGGGATTATTCTAGTTGGCTGTATTATACATATCTACAAATATTTGATCCTCATAACAACCTGTGAAGTATTGGGTATGGTTCTCACTTCATAGATGAGGAAGATGAGTTTCAGGCAAGGTAATCTATACAAGTTCTTGCCGCTCGTTCCGTGGAACTCATCTGCTCTGAAGCCCAGACTTTTTCTACTTTTCAAGCTTTGCCTTATTACAATGTTCAGATTGATAACATTAAATTCTGTGGTTATGGTCCACATTTTCTTTTTTGTTCATCAGAACATATGAATAGGGAATCAGTCAGAGCCAATGCAATTTTTTGGATCCTATCATTGCTAGATCCTAACTTTAATAATGAAATGCTGTAAAACCCTGTATTTGTATTTTTTATGGCAGTGGAGATATTTCAAGAAAGAAGAAAGCATAGCAGGAAGTGATTAAGAGATTTCAGTTCAATAAGTGTTTGCAGAGCACCAGTATTTGTTAGGTGCTGTACTGGCTCTTTCATACATATTATTTAACATGATTTTTACAACATTCCAGCAGACCTTCATTATCACTTCTTTACAAATAAGATAACTGAGCCTCAGAAAAAAATAAAATACTTGGGGAAGAGCATGGAGCTAATCAGTGGCATTAGACATGCGCCAGGGTCTTTTAGCTTCATGTCCATTACCCTTTCTACCAACGTCAGAGTTCACGGCTGACAGCATCCCTGATGCTACCATGGTCACTCTGCGCAGCCCCTCAGCCCCTCAGCCCAACCTGTTTCTCACCATTTGCATACCCTCACTTGTGAATTTCAGATAATTTAGGCAGCAACCCAGAAGGCATTTCCTGAATTGTAACTGGAATTCTCTATGGGAAAATGTGCATCTAAAGAAGGTCCTGGATTATGCAGTCATTGGCATATTGTTGAGGAACCTCTGCTTTTCAGAATTAATTTCACAGAAAGCAGTGGAGTTATATATGTAGCATTTCTGAGAAACAAATATAAGAGATGGATACCTGTAGTTTCTTTGGGACAACTCAGTACGTCTTCACTGGGTATTTAAAAGTCCTGAAGTAATGGAACATGGTAATTGTACTGCTGTATCTGAAGGGTTTCACTGACACTTGTTTCGGTTGTGTTTTCCCTGAGCCCGTAATTGCAGAAATACTCTCCCATGGTGATTAGTTCCCAATTTGAAATAGACTGCCTCATTAAAGGTAACTTCATAGTGAGACCAGTGAGGACCCAAGCTGTGTGCTTTAATGGTAGTCATCCCCTCTTCCCTTGCAGGTTGACCATGCACACACGGACAGTGTGCGGCAAAGCCTTCGCCTTAAGCCCTGTTTGAATTACAAGAAAAGAGGAGGTAGAATTACATTGCCTTTAAGGTCCCTTCCCGCTTTAGCATTCTCTGATTCTTTGGAATATTCACCAAATGGAAGTTCAAAAATTGATTCTGCTCTCATGCTGAGAAGGAAGAATGCCCACAATTGAATAAAAGATTAGAAGCTGTGGAGAGGAAATAGTTGTCTTGAGTGAGTTCTTTTATTGGAAATCACCCTTGTACTACTGGACAGGAAATTAAGTTCTTGCCTGGGTCATTAATCATTGTGCCAATTTGAAAATTGGCAGTGGGAGTAGGTGGCTGTATTTGAGGAGGAAGGAAGGAATGGGTAGAAATGGAGCTCCTAAAACCTCCCGAGTCTGGGATGGGGGCATCAGCTGACAAGGAGAGTGTGATACCAGCCACCCCTCTTTGTTGCAGGTGCCTCTGACATTTCTGTCAACTCTATAGTTCCTGCACTTCTCCTCCCCCAGATTATTTCCCACTTCTACCAAGAGGAGGGAAATTGGAAGAATTACAGGATTTTCACTGAGGAAGGGCAGAGCAATGATCATCTAATCGAGTCATTATTTTCCCGTTTTGCTTACGAGAGATGTTATAAGGGAGGAAGACAAGATGAGGATAACCTCAGTTTTTGTCAAATTACATTGATAAGAGATCTAAAACCAGCAAAAATATGTAACAGGTATGTGTCTAAAGCCACGTGTGCCCTTTGACACGACACCATCTGTTGTCAGTCTTCTCCCCTCTTCACTTCCCTCATCCCACGTGAGCCCTGCTCTGGGGAACGGCCTTCTGCCACCTACAGTCAGAGCTTCCCTCTGCACGTGTGCATGGGGCTAGAAGAGTATCAGGACCATCCTTGCTTTCACTTCTCCATCCTCACTCCAATCAATGTGGAACTGTTTCAGAGTAGTCGCACTTTTCTATTTATTTTTCCTTTAAAGTGAGAAGTTTTGGTAAATAAGCACTCGACAGCAAACTATATTGCCACAAAAATAACAATTCTGACATTTCAGGGTGTCATCCGTCTCAAAGCTCTTCCAACAGTGGAGTCTAAATATACCGCCGGGCTTTCTCATCACTCATCAGAACCCACTCGGAAATTTGCACCCCTCCGGGTTGGGTTGACTAAGCCTTCGGCAAAGCTCTCCCTTATAGATTTTTTTTTTCTGATGGGAAAGGGGCTAAACTAGGTTGGGAATTGAAGTATTTGGCTCAGTTACAGTTTGTGTGGGTTTTTGCCCTTTCTCCCTCTCTCACACCTGCTTCTTTCTAACTGCAATTTCACAATGTTCTTAACTGCTCAGCGCATGGTCCTTCCATGCCTGATGAATCCTGTCCTGAGTCATCCTCCCGAGCATGGCAGGGGCCGGCCTGTGTGGCTATGGCTTTCACGCTTAGGTAGGACAGAAATAGCCTTCGCTCTTCTCTCTCCAGATCACACACGAGCCTGCACAGAGATCTGAGTCTTTGCTCCGAACTAGTCACACTGCCCTCAGCCTCCTCATCACTGACACCAATAGTGGACACCTAGAGGTAATTTCCAAAGTTAAGAAAATAAGTATATAAATCAGTCAGCACTGGGTTAAGTGTCATTGTCAGCCCAGGAGGAGTGTTTGGAGCAGCTGATGATGCAGAGAATGAGATCTCTTCCCATCAGCCAGCCGCCTCTTCTCGGGAAATCATACAGACTTGGAGTTTTGGGGGCTCTTGAGTGAAAAAGAATAGACTAGATTTCCACTCTATTGGAGTTTGTATACCTAGCTTACAAAGCCATGTAAGTCACTCAAGAATTCTTGAAATTCTGACTTGAAGAACTAGCCCCAGTAGTGCCTGGAGGGGCCTTGGTCTTCCCAGCTGGCCCTCGCCACTCAAAATCTGGATCTCGACATCGGGGTGTTGTCTGATGGTCAGAGCTGTGGTCTTTCCATTCCTGCTCCTGGACTCCGTAACTCCAGACACTAGTGGGAACTATCCTTGAAACTCTTCTTGCCATTCTCCCTGATGGCCCACTCTCCCGCCTTCCCTTTTTCTTGATTTTTCTTGTTTTCTATGGTTCATTCTGTACTTTGTTGACCTCTACATGTCCCTCTCTCCATCTTCACAGGAAACCTAACCCTCACAGCTTCCTCTGTCATGTCCAATAGGTTTGACTGTTTAATCTCAAATTCTCTTGTTTTTGTCTGCCTACTGAATACACTTCCGCTTTCTTATTTTATCATCTCAGCCTCAACTCTAAAAAAAAAAATTATTTTTACCTCCTCAGCTGGATCCTTCTAATGCTCTGTCAGCTGCTGTCATTGCATCTCAATCCATGTCCTAGACCACCATGTTGGTCACTCATACTTTCTCCTTCAGGCCAGTGCTCCCACCAAGGGGCTCAGGCAGGCCTCCGGGGCACACAGATGGAGGATCAGCATTAAGGGCTCAGAGGCAGTTAGTAGGAGGACTAACTGCCAAGCACTGCCCTAAGCTTTTTCCAGGCTTATTCCATTTGGTCCTCACAGCTTCCTTTCAGGTGGTCAGTAGGTCGGACCATTCTCTACCCAGACATGGGAACAGCCATTTCTCTTTCCTTTTGTCAGGACACCACGGGACAGACCACAGGCTTTAGAATAGGAAGAGTGAATGGATTATACCTATCTAGTCTGCCTTGAGAGGGCCTCGCCCTTGGGGACCTTGTGTACTGGGGACTCAAATGCCTTTCCTCTTTTTTTCCCCTTATTTTTTGGAGCAGTGAGAATTGGTTCTGGGCACCTCCCCTAGGTGCCACACTTCTGGCTCTGCCTGGGGCACAGGCAAGAAATGCATGGCTTCAAGTGTGCTTTGGCGCTGAGTTCTCTAAGAGAGCCGCAGAGGGAGGCAGGGAGAGGCACTGTTCTCTGGTGGCTGACAGCGGGGGCCTGAGGTCTGCACACCAACACCCATTTGTTCAGTGTGTGCGTATTGTGCAGAACAGGGGAACATGCTAGAAATGTAGCCTCAGCTCTTGCTTATGGCTGGGGAAAATACACTTTATACAACCCATTTTGTAGTTATTATTTAGTAGGAATTGTAAAGCCCTCGCTGGTGGGGCCATTCAGCTGTCCCGTCTCCCAGCTCTGTGCCTGAGGGGTTGCAAGTACAGAGTGGCAGCTGGATAAGGTGCATGCACAGTGGGCAGGAAGGTGTCCAAGATGACCATTTACTCAGGTCAGTCCTCTGCTCACTACATCACAGTAGATTGAGTCCACCCACCTGTCTTCCCGAACCTGTCACCAAGCCCATCAGGCTGTCCTTCCTGCTTGTTATTCCCACTCACAGTTCGACCTGTGCTCAGGTAATCTCACCCCCTCCATTTTATTTCTCCTAGTTCTTCTACCTCCATATTATCTCCTTATTCTCACCTTCACAGTCACCCTAGTGTCCCAGTTTCTCTCCTGTCCCAACAATGCCCGTGTGATCTCTCTCTCCTCTAATAGTTTATGCCAGTTCTGAGTTGGCATTCTCAAAGTGGACAGTGGCAGTAGCAGCATCTCCTGGGAACTTGTTAGAAACGTGGAGTCTCGGCCCCCACTCCACACCTGCTGAAACACAGACTGGGGTGGGCCCCACAGTCTGCACTCTAACGAGCCTTCCCAGCGAACCTGGTACACACCAGTTTGAGAACCAACGATATGCCTCCCTTAGACTTTAATGATGTCTTGCCTTGTTTTCTTACTTCATATTCCATATGTTACTATTTTGCTTGCACACTGAGATTGTAAGTTCACTATTTTGTCTACATTCATATCTTTACACAGTGTTGTATGTAACAGTTTAATGTACATTTGGGAACATCCTGGAAGCTGTTCCAATCCATTTCCACCTACTTCCATATGACTCGTCATCTCATCTTGATCTGCTTAGGAATCCTTAGTCTATATACGTAGAGCCACACTCAGTTCTTTACAACCTCTAACCCAGTTGAGGAATTCAGTATTCAGTGTGTAAACACAGGTAGGGTTATAACTCTAAAACCATTTGTGAGGATTTTAAATGCAGGGAATAAATGTTCTTAAAACAATTATATTTTTGCTACCCCCAGAATGAATGGTAATAGGATTGAACAGGGTAAAAAAATACATAGTTTTCTATATGACATCAATTTGGTGGAAATCAGAAAATAAAAGGAGAAGGAGCAGATATTTTGTGAGCAGAAGCACTTGGTCAGGTTGAGAGGTATTTCCCCCGTTCGCTTCACGGTGAGGGTGTCACTGAGTGGGGTGTGTCTCTGGGAGCCTCTGCGGAATCGTGCAGAGCACTGGAAGGTGGCTGTTGTTTCAGAAAAGAGTATTTTAATTTGTTGATCACACCAAATGTTTGGCCTGTAAGAAACTCAAAACTTTTTCTCCTTCCTTTTCCCCTTTGCTCTTTCCTTTTTTTCTTTCCTTCCTGATATATTAAATAAGTATTACAAAATACAGTGATGGAGTCTGCTCTGTAGAAATAAAAGTGTGAGGGAAGATTTTATTTTACTCTGGTTGATCCTGATAGAACATTACTCTCCCATATGCAACCATTTGAATGAATTCATTGTGCCTTTTTCTTTTGGATATGTTTTTACAAAAGTACAATGATTTATGTGCAGCTATTTTAAATTTACAGAAACTGTATTGTGTTTTAAATCTCATGGGTATTTTTTTTCCAGTCAGCACTATTTTAAAGATCCACTATGTGTTAAAATTCACTCTTTTTGCTCTGGGTTTGTGTGGACTCCGAGGGTGGCCAGCAGAAATCATACTGCAGTGGAATCTCTCCTTACGGTCTGTGCGAACATTTCTTTGGGGCATCTACACAGGAGAGGGGTTGCTGGGTCCTAGAAACACGAGTTAGTTCGACTAAATGGCACCAGGTTGCTCTCCAGAATGGCCGCCCAGCCTTGTTCCCACTGCTGCCACCAGGATGCCTCACCCACGTCATGGATTTACAGTGTTGTAGTCTACTAGGTCTGATGTAATAGCTCTTGATTTTCATGTATTCTCTTCATGTGCTTGCTAGTCTTTAGGGTAGCCTTAGTGTTAATAGATTGCCTGTTCATGTTCTTGGCCCATTGTTGTATTGGTGGTTTGCAGGATTTCATCGACTAGTTCAGATATCAAACTCTGATAGTTTTAGGCTTTGCAAGCATCATCTGTTCTACCGCCTGTTCGTCAACTTTTCCCACAGTGCCCTTCATTGAACAGAAATCTTTAACAATGTGGTCATTGTTTTGCCTTATAGTTTCAGTTTTTGGAGTCCTTCCTTGCCAGTAGGTGGTATCAGATAAGGATTCATTTTCAGTTTTTTTCATACAGTGAATCAGTTTTACCAGCACCAAAGACTAGTTTTTCCCAGTTATCTTTAGCATATAAAGATTTTTTCCACTTCCCCAACCCTCTCTAACTTCATTCCACAAAAAATGTTTGTGTAAGTTGAAATGACTCAGAAGCCCAGAAGTATAAGCTACCACATAATGACTAGTAAGTATAGCATTCATGAAAACAATGGCAACACCCCCTTATCCCAGCCTCGGAAAGGCTCAGCTGGACCCTAGATGGAAATACGGTGTAATTGCCAAAGAAAATATTTTTGATTGACATTGTCTCTTCTGTCTACAGGGTGTCAACCGTATCAGCCATCATAATGCAGACCCTGTCACACTATATATTTTAGTGATTCGATTTATGAATTACTTATGAGGCTTGCAAACTAAACATACCATGCAAATCATTCACATCTTAAAAATGTGTAGGCATTGGAAGAATTTTAATCTGTATGTAAATAAAAGAGAAAGAAAAACATATTTCTAAGTGTTTTCTGGTCAGTAATCTCTGAGTATCTGAAATATATTTAGCACTTTGCACACTGCCTTGAACAGAGTGGTAAGTGAATACATATTTGAATTATTATTTTAATTAATAGAATGAGGAGGAAAAATTAATGTGGCCCATATTTTTAATTCTGTTATTGAATTCTGATAGTAAAAATATTAATCATCTTACTATTAATTGAGTGCACACTGCTCCTTGCTGAGTATTACACATACATGGTCTCATTTAGTCCTTGGGAAAAAGTCCCATAATGTAGTATCACCATTCCCATTTTATACACGAGGAAACTGAAGCCCAGGGAGATGTCCTTTTCCCAAGGTTACATACATATCTCCCACTGAAACCCAGGTCTGCCTACTCACACACTGGGCTCTTGTCCACCACTCACATCAACTCCTACTAATGCAAATTAAACCTAAGTAATATCGTGCTAAATGAGGATGTGTTTATATTTACACAGAAATACTTGACCAGCTCATTGTGCATTTCATACCAAGAACTTGGGCTCAGACACTTAATATCAGGTCTCACTATATTTTTTACAGTTAAATTGTAAACAAAGCCCCTTAACTTTCTAGTTAGTTTTTCTTTGTCACACACATTAGCTGGCGTCCAGTTTAAGTTAATACAATTCCTGTTTGTGTTCACTGGTACCTGTTTTCTGCATTATGAGCTATCATCACTTTAGTATAGTGAATTTTCTATATAAGCTCTTGTTTGCAAAGCAAATACTGCATTTTCATCACTCTTCCCATGGGCCGAATATTCATGAAGACAGTGATAAACCTCTGTATCAACATGAAACATCAACATGGGTACAATCCTCTGATTTTTCTGATAATTATGTGTTTTATTTGACGGATTATTAGCCATAATTTCCATTCAGCAGCTGTGTGGATTCTTAAATATTATAAGTTCTTAAAATATCCTTCTTAATAATCCTAGCACTTTAAATGTTTTTGGTTTATATTTTTAAAGAACTAAAATTGTAAAACCAGAAAATGCAAAGTCCCCTTAGCACAGTTTCAGAAGCCAGAGTTGCTGACTCAGTCCTAATTGTCCTTTTTAAATTTTCCCCAGTGATTTGGGTTTATTAAAGGCCTGATCTGACATTAGACACAAGAATATTTTTATTTGAAATGTATCTCTTCTGATGAAGCCACTCCGCTCTAAGAGAACTTTCTCTCTCCAGCCTTGTTTACCCCATCAGGCCTTCCTGCCAGGAGCGGCCCTGTTTACATAACTGCCCTCGTTGGATGGAATATTTTACTGAGCAAAGTCCTACACTTGCACCACAGCCTGTTTAACATGGAATAGGGACAAAACCTGAAAGGCAATACAGAATGCTCAATAAGCTAGATCTGTGGTGAATAAAAGTGGAGGCATTTGGATGAAAATGAAGTATTGGAAGCAGGGAGCAAGAGCAGGGCGTTTTGTCAGCAAAGACTAAAGAAAACAAAAGAAGAGTGAGTCGCTCTTTAGTGGGGGGTGGAGGAGAAACCACTGCTCAGGAGTGTAGGACAAAGGTGTATGTATTTACCGTTTGGAAGCTTGTTCATTCATTAAACACTTCAGCACAGATGGAACCCTCCAGGCTCCGGGCAGCAGCGTGGCTACTGCTGCTCCATTTTCTGACTAAAAAGAAAAGATTTCACAAGAACGAGGGCCTATCATCAGTCATGTAGGGTCTTTTTATTTTACTGGAGCTTCGTTTTTTACTGCAGCTTTGACTAATTCCTAGTAAGCCTAGGACTCTCGCCCACAGTCACTGTGATTACAGATATATTAGAGTAATTATATTTTAAACATGAGACATTTTTGCTGTGACTGCTCTTCCTGGAGCAGAGGGTTCACTAGGCAGCTTGTCATGGAAAAGACAACACGTGTCTCCCGTTCTCTGTCTTTCCCAGAACTGAGTCTCCAACCAGGTGGCAGGGTGCCGACCACCTAACTCCCATTTTCTGCACTTCTCTCTTCTTTTCTCCCTATCAAACGTGCCACTTCTTTAACCATGTCACACCTGGAATACTCTTTAATGGCTCTTCTTCTGGAGGAGTTTTCCCAGATTTAAGATAGGACGTAAGTGACACTTTTCTCCGAACCAGTAAGAAATTCAGGATAACAGCATGATTGCACTCCTTTGCATTCATGACAAGTATATCTTTGTCACATTCGGCTTCTCTGATGTTCGTTGAGCCCTTCTTTATCATGTGCCACCTATTGTGTGAAACTGTTTCTCTGTGTTTAATCATCCCAATAATTGGTGTTGGTTTATTGCCCTTGTATTGTAGAACTAGGAGACAGGCGGAGGTGTCGGTGATTATGACTTAACCCAGGTTGCACAATGGGAAGGAGAGCCAGGATTTCAACTCTAGGAGTTTATGCACTTAACTGCTGTGGGAGGAGGTGGAGGCAAAATGACAACCAATGAGTACTGTTGAATCAAGAGTCACAGCCCTCGCACTGAGCCGTGAGAGCAGAACCTGCCTGGCTCTGGCGTGTCATACCTTAGCTCTGGCTCTTGTATCAAATGCAAGCCTTCAAGGAGTTATCTTGCTTTTTTTCCCCTTAATTGTTTTAGCACAACTTTAGGTCCATGGCAAAATTGAGGGGAAGGTACAGAGATTTCCCCATATACCTCGTACACCGTGCGTACACATGCGTAGCCTCCCCCATTGCCTACACCCCCACCACAGCGGTCCATTTGTTATAATTGATGAACCTGTACTAACACCTCATTATCATCTAAAGTGCACAGTTTACTTTAGGGTTCTCTGTTGGCATTATACATTCTGGGGGTTCGGATAACTGTATAGTGGCATGTACTGACCATTATATTATCACACAGAGCATTTTCACTGCTCTAAAAACCTTCTGCGTTCCATCAGTTTATCCCTCCCTTCCCACTAATCCCTGAAAACAGTTGATCTTTTTATTGTCTCCAGTAGGTTTGCCTTTTCCAGAATGTCAGCCGGAATCATAGCATGTAGCCTTTTCAGGTTGTCTTCTTCCACCAGAATTACGCATTTACGGTTCCTCCGTGGCCTTTCATGGCTTGATGGCCTCGCTTTTTGTAGCTAAAGAATTTGGTGAAAATATTTCCCTGACCTTTGCAGAAATGCAGTTTAGGACCTATACAATAGGTTTTGTATACTGGGTTTTTGCTAGCCTTCCTACATCCAAGTTCATGCGCTAAGCCAAGGTGGGTGTTAAAATTTGAACTGTTCCCGGCCCCCATAGATAATGCTGAATATGTTCAAATCATACTTTTAAGAAACCATTCGTGTTTCTGTACATGGAGTTTTAATCACTTTAGTGTTGGCCCAAAGGTTAAAAACTAAATCCCTTATAATCAAGGCACTTTTTTCCCTTAATGAAAACCACAGCTTGAGCAGCTGCTTGTATTATTGTCCCTGCTCCACGGTTCCTCTGGTGTGTGGGAGTTCGCTGTCGGTCTGTGGAAAAGGGCGCAAATAAGAAGCCAAGAATGGGGTCATGTTTCAATAGAGAAATAATGGTGGAATGCTCAAATCCATGCATGTTTTCCTCAGCCTCCCCACACTTTGGACATGCAGTTTGGCTCTCTTTTCCTTTTTAAATGTTTCCATAAGGCATGAAAGAAAAGCATATATCATAAGAACCATTGTATTGAAAACTCCTGGACCCCAACCTTGATTCTGTACAATAAGCCTTTATTTTTGCCTGTAGCTGTAAAGTGACAGCCTAGCTACACAGTTGGTGCAGTGTGACACCCGTATTTTGCCCATCTGTGTTGGTGTGGTGTTCCTTCCCTCTGTCCGGGTTGAAATTGTGTTTATCTGTGTATAATGTTCTTTTCTTCTGTCTGTTTCTGTGTCTCATTTTCTTTTTTTTAAATGTCTTTTCCTATCTCCCTTTCTCCTCATGTTCTTTTCCCTGCTCTCCATTTCCTAGTCCTTTTTTTTCCTCTTCACTTTCTATATCTGACTTCAAATTCTACAAATAAAAACTAAAGTCTTAGCCCTGGCTGGTGTAGCTCAGTGGATTGAGCGTGGGCTGCGAACCAGGCATCGCAGGTTCGATTCCCAGTCAGGGCACATGCCTAGGTTGCAGGCCATGTCTCCCAGCAACCGCACATTGATGTTTCTCTCTCTCTCTCCCTCCCTTCCCTCTCTAAAAATAAATAAATAAAATCTTTAAAAAAAAAAAACTAAAGTCTGGTTTTTGCTGTTCTTAATTTTTTGTGTAGATACATAGATCATTTTCTAGTTCTCAAAAGGGATGGTACCTCAAATAGAATTGCTTTTTACTTATTAGGACCTTGTTTTTTTTTTTTAATGTAGGTTTTTGATCCTTAATAGAAGCAGCTGCTCCATCTTGGCCACCAGTCGCAATGCCCGAGACTAAGAAGAGCCCCCAGGTTCTGACTCCACAAATGGGGTGAAATCTCAGTGACACTGTGCACCCTTCCCATCTTGGTCACCCCAAGCCACACTTAAATGAAGACATGTTTTATCATTTGATCAACTACCAGGGTCACTGTGAGGCTTAAATGAACCAATCCGAACAGCCCTTCAAACTCTGTCAGGGGAGACTGTATTGCAAATATAAACATTAAATGACCCTTCTTCCTACTAACTTTTGTATATTTTTTTCATTAACAGACAAGGCATAGCCAGCTCCTCACCCTGTTGACGTCATCCTAAGGAGGGAGATACTGGCAGTTTGGGGAAGCAGCATGATAGAGTTGAGATCAGAACACATAATTTACAGTCCTGGATTTGTACTGACCAAAGGCATATTGCTTAATCTTTGGGGCTTCAGTTTCCTCATAGGTTATATGTCGAATAATCCCCACCCACCTCCGTGGATGGCTGAGGGAGCTGCAGGGTGTGTGAAAGCAGGCCGGCTGTAAAGGTTACCCTGACATGGCTCTCGTCCAGATGCCCAGGCTCCTCTTTCTTTTCTATTTTGTCTTTCTACATCTGATCAAGTCTCATTCTTAACAAGCTGGTCATTTGAGATGTGAGTCTCTCCTTAATTCTTCGTCCGTACTGGCATTTAACACATTCTGGCTTTCAGAGTCAGGCCAGACCTACTACCCTTTACTACCATTTTTTAGATTGAACATAGGTGGAGGCCAGAAGTAAAAGGAGCTCAGGATACATCCAGGCAGAGCGCTGTCAACAGTATAGGTCTTAAATGAGCTTGCTCATAGTGTTTATGCTAAAAGCTATAAACATAGGCCTCCCCCTTAAGGTTTCAATTTAAGGGAGAATAAAGTGCTGGGAGAGCCTGGACTTCCCACCTAAATTTTTTGAACATTTCCTGACCAATGATCACCCACTCACATACAGGATCACCTAGATCAGTGATGCTCTAAGTCCTTGGTCAAACCACAGCTCTGCCTTCCTCTCTTAGGAATGCAGAGTAGTTTCTGGGTTAGATGAGGTTTTTTTAAATTTGAGCCAAGAATTAAAACATTAAAAATTGGACATGTTTACGTAAAAAAAGCCAGATTTCCTGCCTCTGGAAATAAACAGGTGTTAGAGCTATCTCCTCTTCCCTCCTTTTTTTAAATCAGTTTCGCCAATTTATACAACTTATCTGGTCATGGAAGTATTTTATTTTGAGATTCAAAAAAATATATATTTCTCCTATCTTAGTTGCCTACTCCTGAAAGCAGGCATTTATGAAATTCCTAGTGAGGACTCAAACTGTGTTGTCAGAGAAACAGAAAACATAATTTCTGCTGTTAGGTCACTTGTGGCCTAACTAAAAAAACAATACAAAAACAAGTAAAATAAGTAGGGAAACATTAAACCCTGGTAATGACTACCAGTGAAGATCAGCATGGAGCCAGGTTGTCAGGGAAACCTCATGGATGATGTTGACCTTGAGCCAATGCTTAAATTCATTCCTTCACTCAGCCATCATTGATTTTCATACTCTGTGTCTTGCACAATATTGGGTAGTGGGAATAAAAAGGTGATTGACAGACACATCCTCTGCTTTCTTTAGAGATTTGTTTACTGTGTAGTATACAAAGATAAACATATAAACAAATAAGGACAATAAAACATTACACATGCTTAGAGAAAAATCTATAGATAGATAATGAAATCACAAAAGAGTGTGGCCAATTATATAACTGAGCCATGAAGTTTTCTTACAGTGTAGGTGATGAGTAAATTGATTTTGGATAAATAGATTGACAACCTGGCAGTAGAGGAAAGGCGTTCCAGATAGTGGGTTCAGTACGAAAAGATGCGTCATTCACCATGGGTGCATCTAGATGAGTTTTAGCCTCGTAAGAGGAAAGCAACAGCCAGATTTGGAGGAACTTGTATTCATTACGAAGTTAGCCTTTATAGGCAGTTGAGAGCCAACCAAATCTTTTAATCAGACACTGAAAGGATACACATTCCCCATCCATTCTTTACTTCCTCCACCTTGCTGCACCCAGAGGCTGACCTAACTCAGCTAAATTAGCAGACTCTCATGCCCTCTGATTTTCAGTTGAGTTCAGCCAATGGATAAATAGTCCCAGCAGAAGATGGGCAAGAAGAGAGAGTGAGGTCAAGGTCTTTATTCTCCTGGCTTTCTTCCTTGAAGAATACACCTGAGAACAGCTTCATCTCCCCTTCTGAAGGTGACCTTATTTATGACCTTATTTACATAACTTACCCCTTCCAGTAACTAGTTTTTTCCATTGTCCCTTCAGGCCTTTGGTGGTGACATCCTCATCTCTGTACTGTCCCCAGTTTATCAGTGTGCTTCCCCTGTGGTCCACTCATACCATTATCAATAGTCCTGTTGTAAATAAATCCTCTGAAAGTTATCCTCATTTAAAACACAATTTGATTTTAATGTTAAGCAGCAGTGTAGAGGGATGGTTTCCTGGAATGGAAGTTAAGGCGCAAAGCAATCAACTAGGAAGACTGGCCGCAGTGAGAGGTGGTGAGGTTGGGAATCTGCAGTAGTTGTGGAGACAGAGTGGAGTCAGTTGATACAGGAGAAGGGGGCAAAGTTGAATTGACACCAGTTGGATGTGGGAAATTAGGAAAAGTTGAGAGTCGAGGATGACCACCCATGTTTCCAGTTGCTTGGTTCAAGAAGTAAAAAGATGAGTTTAGTTTTGCACGTGTCAGTTTTGAGATCTTTGTGGGAGAGCCATCGGAGATACAGGCCAGGTACTGAGGAGACCGGTGTGGAATTCGGGAGCAATCTGGCTGGAGGGAGAATTGGTGTGTTGTCACCTTATAGGCGGTCCTGGAAGCCAGGGCGATAGAAGAGGTCCCAAAGGAGAGCCCAGAGAGTGGGAGAAGAAACAGAACAGGAGAGGAAGACGGTCATGCACAGAACTTAGAATGTCACTAGAAGGATCCACAGTTTTGCACAGAGGGCGTGAGCAAAGGCAAAGGAGAGAGAGTGAGCACTGACCGCACACGTGGTGGGGGAGACGCCTGCAGAAGAGTGGGACCAGGGCAGGGAGGCGCTTGAAAGTTAAGGAAGAGGAGCCTGGGCTTGGGTCCTAAATCCAATAGCTATTATATTTTGTTTCTTTGGTCTGCAAGTACGCATTGAACACTTAGGTTCTTGCGCATTGAACACTTAGGTTCTTGCGTGAGATGAAATCCACTCAGGTTGTGTTTTAAGATGAGTTAAGGTATGATAGAAGGGTGGAGGTGGAGATGGGCTTAAAGTCTGAAGCAGTAATGTCGTCACCAAGTGATGGGACTGAAACCAGAATAGTAGCATTGAATACTGAGGACAAAGAGATTTCGAGGAAAGAAAAAATAAGAGTTATGGAAAAATGAGTCTAGGAGAAAAAAGATGAAGATGACCCCAAGATTTCCACCAGAATGTGTTAGTGACCATGATCCCATCTACAACAGATTTTAGATTCCATCATGTTTGTGACTGTTGTGCTGCAGAAAACTTCAGATAGTTCTGAAGAAGCAACTAACCAATTAGCTGTCATGAGAAATTTAATTTGCCCATATTCAAAAATTAAGGACACAATTTGCATGGTGTGAAGTAGGTTGGCTGGTTAGAATATATGTCCCAGAATGATGTAGTTTTAAATCCAGTAAAGTCTGATTAAGTTCAAGGATAGAATTTCAGAGATGAAATTATGACCACTTGTTTTACATAATCTCTGATGGAGAAATAAATAGAAATACAGATGATTATTATAAAATTCATTATATTTTAGTTGATTTCTTTCTGCTCTTTGGCTTTAATTCTGATTCTCTGCAGTTATAAGCTTTCAGCCTCTGTGCTGAGATTGGTTCTTTATCTTTCTTTTCTCCCCAATCCGTTTCCACTGTCTCTCCTCCCCACCAAATCATAATTTAAGGAACTAACTGTAAGTGATGGAGGGAGTCACATTTCAGAATAGGAAATGTTGTGTTGTAGTATTTCAAGTTTGGGCTTTTAATTTTTAGGTATGCTTCAGATTAGTAAACATTTCAAAAATTGGAAATAAAAAATGAACAAAAATTCACAGAATATAAAATATAAATTGCCTAATTATTAAAAATCAGACCTATTGATCTTTAAATCAGACCTATCAATACAATTAAAATTCCAGTGAGATGCTATTTTTCACATATCAGATTGGCAATGATAAATTTTTTAAAGTTTGTCAGTAAACTTAAGGACACAAGGAAACACACTGGTAGTGGGCATATGAGTGGGCACAAAGTCTATGAAAATTACTTAGGGAGTATCTATCAAAAGTAAAAATACACTTACCCTTTGGCCCAGCGATTCCCCATTGAAGCATTTCCCGCCAAGGTACTTACATTAAGTACACAAACCCTTCAGTGCAAGGATGTTACCTTCAGCATCAGTGTCACTACAAAAGATTGGAATAGATCTGAACGTCCATCCACAGGGGACTGGCTAAATTAGTTACGGTATTTGCACAGTGTGGAATACTGTGCAGCTCTTAAAAAAACAGATTTTTATGGAATGATAAAGGGACTGCAGAATGCTACTGTTTGTTATGTGTGCAGACAGATGATACTAAGTAGTACGTCTGGGCAGATGTACAAGGGGACAACAGTCTGCCTCTGTGAGTAGATCTTGGGATAAGATTGGGAAGGAGACTTATTTTTCACACTGTACCCTCTGGTACTGGCAATTACATATATGAAGTAATCTTTTAAACTCTTCACATTATTCAAGAAAGGGAAGCTAAGTATTTCACCAACACTGATGGTTTTTCATGCATTGTTGGTGGAAATGGATGTCTACATAAACTTTTTAAAAAGCAGTATGTTGGTTGGGCATTTCAAAATAACAAGAAGCTACTCTTTTACCTGGCAATGCTACTTTTACATTTCAGTCCTATAGGAACTCCAGCCTGCATGCATACGTAAAGTTAAAAACACAAGAGTATTGGTAAAGTTAAGTCTTGAGGATAAATGCAGATTCCTGTTCAGGTTTAGTTGCTTTCTGAAAAGCGTCAACTGCTTTGTTTTTTCTGTGACTTGAGAGTTATTCATTTCTTCACATTTGGAAACAGCCCAATGGTCCTAAGGTTCAGTCATTTGAACCAGATTGGATCTTACTTACACAACTGACTTGAAACCATCTAACTGAATGTCAGTGTCCTGCCTCTAAAAGGTGAAAGAGAAGGAAAGTGAGGATTCATTCATTTGTTCACTGTTTATAAGCACCTACCTTCCGCCATGTGCAGTCCTGGGGGGGAGCTCACCAAATAACACAGACGTGGTCGTGGCATTTTCAACATTCCAGGGTTCTTTTTTCTTTACCCTTTCGGCCATTCTCAGGTTGCTTTGGTTTTCCAGCGCCGTTTTTATTGTTGCTACTTTCTTTTCTATTTCTTCATTTTGTGCTGGTTTACGTGGTGTTTTCCTGCTCCCTGCAAAAGTTAGGAGGGCAGCAGAATGTTGTTTGTTGTTCACTTGAGTTACAGGCCCACAGATGGATACCGAAGGCCTCGGCTCTTATTTTGTTTCTTTTTATTTACTCACATAAAGTCGACCACCAAGCTGAAGCGACAATGAACAGTAAAACCAGAGCCGTAAAAGAGGATTTACCACAGACCCTGCTCGTGGCCAGTGAGGCCGGGTGCCCCGTCTGCGCCGCAGCCCGGGACTTGTTTCCCCTGACCGTTGACCACAGCTTCCCCACCTGTGGCAGCAAGCATGGCCGGCCCAACTTCGACCGCCTCTGCCTCTCCCTGTTGTTTCTCCAGCCTCCTCATTGCCTGTGTCTTGTCTTAATTAGCAAAACTTGCTTCCATTTTTCATTTCTAACAAGTGACCTTCTATGTCTAAGCAAAAAGCAGTGTGTCACACGATAGCGCCTTCAGCGTGGACAGGTGCTGGAGACTCAGATGGCTCAGGTAGGACTTGGGCCTCTTAGCTTAGTGCCCATCCATTTCGAGGTAGACCGCTCTGATTATTTTGAAGGACACACAAAAGTGGATATTTTCTGAATAACAGTTATTTCTGGTTGCCATATTAATTATGTAATTTAGTTTTAGATACACATGAAAACAGTGAAATATTGGATCAACCTTTGTGTTTTAAATATCACCTTGAAGTTATTTAAGCCATAGTAGATGAACGTGTCCTTGGTGTTGACCCCCTGGGGGTCTCAGGGTCCCGCAGATGGAACAGCTCTCACAGTGGAGACGTTTTCTGAAATCATCAAAGCCGCTGAAAGACAATGCAGTTTCCTCCCTCTCCGAGAATGGAGTTTGACAGTAACATCTCAGAACAGATGTTGCAACGATCTCCAAATGTTTTTATTTGGTGGCACAAAGACCCTGTTATTCATGAAATGGTCTGTTAAAAAATTAGTTCCTCCGTGTGGGGGTTGTGGGAATGTGTTATGTAAATTGATTTTGCATTTTGGCAGGGAATTGGCTCTTAACTCTTAGATTGTCTCCAAAATTTGACTCTGACTCGTTTGTTTGGGTTTCTGGGCTACAGCAGCCACAGAGGAGAGAGCAACCCAGTAGTTCAGCATCCTTCCCAAAGTACCACAAGCCGACTCCTCTCAGAGTGCCACAGTCTTTATAAAGGAAGAGAAGCTAAGTACAAGTTCACCGAAATTTCTTCTTGTAAAATGTAGGGAGCAAACACAGGCATTCGTCTGTGCTGGTGATTTGAATCATTCTCCTAATATAATCCGCTTTTACAATTATAGTTTCCTGATTTTAGACTCCTATTGAAAGGGGAAACTTCCATTCTAAGATAAACATGGGTCAGCTGAGGATGTGGTTTCAAGTACTTTGCAAGAGACCTCAGTTCAACTATTTAGGAATATTGGAATATAAGGCCTGATCGTTTTCACTTCTGATGTTTTGTCTCCTTGCCCCTACCCTGTTTTGTACTTTCTGCTCCTCCCAGCAGGACCTGTCAGCAAACGGTGTGGCCTCAGGGCCACATGCGACCTGCCTGTTTTTGAAAATAAAGTGTGATTGGAGCACAGCTAAACAAATTTGTTTACATATTGCCAATGGCAGCTTTTGAGAAAAGTCGCCAGAGTAGTCGCAACGGAGACCATTTAGCCCACCGAAACCTAAAATATTTACAGAACAAGTTTGCAGCCGCTGCAAATAAAAAGTCACATATATGCTGTGACTCACTATTTAAAACACCACTGTAAGACATTTGATAGGCTGGTATTTAGATTTCCCAGGCATTTGTTGGGTGTGAGAAATGCACAATGATAAGTTGGTTTTAGAAAATTAAACCTATGACAGGAAATGTTTAAAGTAATAATATACATACACAAAGAAACATATAGACTAAAATCTTCCAGGACAATGTGAAGAAACTGTGTGGAAAAGAGAGAGACGTTAACTGACTCTTGGATATTCAATAAACAGTTAAAAGAATGAATGAAAAATTTATTTTTCTGATGTACAATATGTTCAAATGCTAAAACTTGTAACATTTGGTCATATTTAGCAGTTAACTCTATTTTTATTCTTATTCTTTCTTCTGTGTGTGTTCATTGTTCTCAGAATAGCTTCCCTAAGTGCTCCCATGTGTGTGTGTCTGACGTTTTTCTTCCGTCCAAACAGCAACACAGGTGAGACGAGAGGAAGTTTAGAATCCGTACAACTCAACAGGACGCCACAGGCACAGCCACACGAAATATGCCTGTTCATTTGGCCGTAAGCCAAAACATATTTGAGACTGCTGAATAGCATTAAGACCACACATCCAACAGAAAAATAAAGAATGCTTAAAGAACCACCTTCCAGATTCGGAGAGAAGAAAAATGGTGATAAAGGGATAGGGGCAGTTCCAACGAGAAACCCAGGCTCTGTTATTTAAACCAGAATATCAGCAATCATAACAAATAGAGTAAAGAAAAGTATGAGTGCTAATGCTCTTATTTCATGAGAAGAAACATCCTGTTTTGGCAGGAGATACACTGTTTTCCTCTAAGAGGACCCTATCAGCTGATCTTTAATTAAGGGCTTGAACAGTATCTGTAATCATAATGGTAAGGGAACACAGAGATATTTTACCAGGGGTGTCCAACCTTTTGGCATCTCTGGGCCACACTGGAAGAAGAGTTGTCTTGGGCCACACATTAAATACATCGTGACATGTAATCACACAAAAAATATCTCATAATGTTTTAAGTAAATTTACGATTTTATGTTGGGCCACATTCGTAGCCATCGGGGCTGCATGTGGCCTTCGGGCCACGGTTGGACACCCCTGTCTAGAGCCACACTAACACAGCAACCACTAGCCAGTGAGGCTCATGAGCACTGGTAATATAGCTAGTGTGAGCTGAGGTGTGCCGCGGTGTGAAACACACTGGAGTTAAAAGACTTTATGTGAAAAAACAAGAATTCTTTTTTTTTTGCTCTAACTTCTCTCTCTTTTCCACACATTAATGAGATTTAATGAGATATTTTACTCATTATATATATATCATTTATATATATCTATCTCAAAATATATAATTCTTTTTTACTCATCAATATAGCTCATATTGAATTTAGATGTATTGGCTTAAGTGAAACATTATTAAAATTAATGTTACCTCCTGCTACTATTTTAATGTGGCTACGAGGAAATACATAATTGCATATGTGGCTTGCATTGTATTTCTATTAGGCAGGACTGTTCTGTGGTGTAATGTCTCATGGATATAGAGATATTAGGGCACAGGGACACCTCTTCGCCTAAGAATGCATTTCTGAAGGTAGCATGGAGTTTAGTGTATGCCTGCAGCATTCAGGTAATCCCTTCGCTCAGAGATGAGACATCTGCAGACCATTTGACCAGGGTTTGGCTTCCATGCAGATCCCCATCCTAGGAAAATATTTCTAAAATATTGATCGTAGATTTTAAATTAAATTTGTTCATATTCATGGAAAGGTATCATTTGTAGGTTTTCATAAATCATACCTGGTTTAGTGATAGAACAGCTTGACTTGTGTTCAGGTATCAAATCTACAATTTCTTTTCTAACAAATTAGAAAATGTAAATCACAGTTGAAGGTAATTGGACATATTGTCAAATATCTGTTGACTGTCAAATGGTTCTAGATACTCAAACAAAGCGGGTCTAAAAGTCTGAACTCTGATGACTGCTTTGGTCCCCTTGTGCATCATGTTCTGATGATGGAGGGACTGTCTGTTTCATCCCAGAAAATAATATCGGCTGCTTATCTAACTTACTCTTGGATTGCATTGGTCCCTGAAAAGTATTTCTTGAGGTTCTGTATGGTATTCAGATAATGATTTTTAAGTAGCCCAGTGATACACCATTGCTTTTTTATTCTGGCGAGTGAAACATTCATAGAATATTTGCAAACAAACGAAGCTTGTGTGCAATAGTGCAATTCACCTTTTATTTATAACTGAAAAGCTGCAGTTGCTTCA
Organism: Tonatia bakeri; assembly: GCA_004024845.1. Taxonomy (NCBI): domain Eukaryota; kingdom Metazoa; phylum Chordata; class Mammalia; order Chiroptera; family Phyllostomidae; genus Tonatia; species Tonatia bakeri. The sequence goes on from PVIA01000173.1 coordinate 312,871, forward strand.
TTGTCTGTCAATCCCAGGATTTAAGTAACTTTCTGTCTTTTGTTCAGTGAACATTTATTAATCACCTATTGCATGTGAGGCATTGTACTTCCTTGAGTTCAGACAGGTTGAATTTGGTACTAATGGGATTTATAAGTATAAATATCCAATAGATTCTTAGATACAAGTCCGTAGAAATTAAGAGAAATTTAGACTGTATCAAATAAGTTTATTATATATTTATACAATTGTTTACACAAGAAACATTCAACTGTTTAACTCTGCTCATCCTCAAAGAGCTGCAGCGGACACGGGAAAGAGATGCTCTCTGATGCCCATTGAATTGTCTGATTTAAAAAATACTCAGCTCAGGCAGACTGTGGGCCACCTAGGATACACATGCAGGCCACCAGTAGAAATATAAATTGGTTTAAGTATTTTGCAGAGCAATAGAGCTATACATGTTAAACACAAAAAATTCTGTGATACCCTTTAATTTAATAGTCCCACTCTAGAAAATGTAAGGAAAAACTGTGAGCCCAAAAGGGAAAAGTAAATCTCTGCATCTCAGAAAGGGGCAAGGAGCTGAGAGTTGCTAAATAGCTTCTGTGCTCACTGCTTTACATGCGTCATCCCGGGTAATCCTCACAGCAGCTCTCTGAAGTGTCCCCACTTTACAGGCGAAGAAACGAGGCTCAGACGGATTACAGACTTGTCAGTATTACAGAATTTGTCAGTGGCAGAGTTCGCACTTAAATTAGACATCTGCCTAACTCAGACTAATTATGTAAGAATAGAAAACAGTTAAAATGTGGAAAATTATGGGAAGGAACGGGGTAGACAACTGTAGATTCTTCATAATTATTAAGAATTTGTGCATTCAGGGGGAAAATTGGGACAACTGTACTGGAACGACAATAAAATATTCAAAAAAAACAAAATAAAAATGTAAAAAAATTGTGCATGGACTAAGTAAGACACAAAGGAAAAGTTTAATGTGTTACTGTGGCAGCTTTTGTTTAAATAAGTGTGTTGAAATTGCCATCATCTTTTTGATTTTTTTAAAAAATTCTGTTGTTTTTTGTGAAAAGGATATAATTAACATATTTTGACTGTATTTTCAAATGTATTACTCATGCCTCTCTATGCTTCTAAAAGGTGTCTGAGCTGTTATGTTATGTCTGAGTGCATCCTCTTTTTTGTCCTCGTCGGCTACTCCCTACCTCCTGAGAACTCTCCCATCAAGATTTATCACCAGCAAAATCCCTACATCCTTACACTCGTCTCTGAAATTACTTTGATTTTGTTAAATCCCAACCTGGATATCACCTGAAAACATGGCTTCCCTGAAGCCCTCCCGTGGGCTCCCGGAGGCAATTCTGGTTTTGGCCCCAGAGTTGCGAGGATGTAATTGGTCTCTGTGCTCTTCATGACAGACTCGACTGATTCCGCTTCAGCCTTCCCCAAAGCTTTAAGTCTCCTGTCATCAGTCTGTATCATCCCCCACCCCACCGCTGTGGCAGTTGTCTGCCAGGCTCGTGATTCCTCCTTCCCCTCTCCATCATTTTCACTCCTGGCTCACCGCCGTTCTCTCCAGCAACACTTCATGCTTACGTGTTTGGTTCTTGCACTGCTCCTGGCTTCTCCGAATGATGATGATGATTATCGCTGTTCCCGTAGCTCCGCCCCACCTCAGCCTCCTCTCTCACACTTGCCCCCTACACCACATCAACCCAAAAACCGCATGCTTGTCTTGCCTCTGCTGCATGCCTGCCACTCTGACTACTGTCCTCTGCCTGGCTCTTGAGCTCCCTCCCTCCCTCCACGGTTCAGAAATCAGCTCCATCAGAACCTACCATCCATTAATCCTGCTATTCTTTTCATTTTCTCCCTCCCTCCCAGGTCAAGTTCCATGGGCCGTTGTCATAGTCGCTCCCTTGCATATATCCTGACTCCTGTGCCCTCTCTCAGGCCTCAGATGCACTTGGTCATTTCACCATCCAGACTGATTCCAAATCTCTGCCGGCCGTATGCCAGCTCCTGCAGATCAGACATTAGCTGGAGAAAAACACAAAACTGTACTGCTTGATTTCCTTTTAATTTGTGACCATGGACCTTAAATGGGAATTCACGACTGCCCAGCAGTCATATTATGATAACCATTCTCACCACACTTTTTACAGTCTTTTTCTCTTTCCTTAACCCTCCCAACATGTCCTCTCTCAACCTTACTCTCGACTGGAGCCTTCTTTCTGCCTTTTGCTGGAAATATTGAAGTAATAAAAGACGGCTTCCACCAGCTGCCACTGAACTCATCACAGATGAACTGCTGGTGAAGGCCAGCCCCTCCACTCCCATGTCCCCCACCTACGCAAGGATACGGTCCAGTAATTCCTCTCATCGTCTGTTGGTCATTCCCAGCCGCATCCATCACATTAAGAAAAACAAAAACAGTCCCCATGTCCCATTCCACTTCCTCCCTGTAGCTACTGCTCCGTCTCTCCCTTTAGCTACCACTCCATCTCTCTTTCCCCTCCCTAGCAAAACTCCCCAAAACGTCATCTGGCATCCATTCTTGTTATTCCCAGTTCTCCTTTGTCAGTCTCTTTTAAATCTAATTCAGTCAGGCTTTTGGCCCAACTGTTCCAGTGCTCGTATCCAAGTCCTCAGTGAATACAAGCTGCTACATTCAACAGTTCTCTGTCCTCATGTCACAGTCCTGTCGGCAGCATTTGACACACTCGTACTCCTCACTTGAATCACCTGGCTGCTAGAAAGCACCCTTTGGAATTTTCTTTTTACTCTCCTGGCCACCCCTCCTCAGTCTCCCGGGACTTAAATCGCAGACTTCTCTGTCTACAGGGTCATCATCATTAAGGGTCGAGACTTCCAGTATCATCTTTGTGCTGATGACTCCCGGATTTATTTCCAGGCAGGCCTTTCTCTGACCTCCATGCTTATCTGTCCATCTGAGAGTCTTTGGGATGTTTGCATGTCTAGTGGGCACCTCAGACTTACCCTGTCCATACTGAACACCTGATCTTACCCCCACCCCTCCAGCCCTACCCGTCTCAGTCAATGGCATCTCCATTCCTTCAGCTCACAGGCCAGATTCCCAGTACTTTCTGCTTCCAAACCCCTGCCATCTGATACCTGAATTATTGCAGGAGCCCCCCAACTCTGCGTCTGTGCCTTGCACCTCTATAGCCTGTTCCCAACATGGCAGCGAGAGTGGTCCTTCTGTGATGTAAATTCTATCACCTCTTCTCCCCCAGGGGCTCCCCATCCCACACAAATGCAGAGCTGCAACTCTTCACACGTGTGCACAATCTGACCACCTGTTATTTCTCTGACTTTCTTTCTCCCTTACCTTTTACTCACCCTGCACCAGCCTCACTGGCAGCATGCCAAGCAGGCACCCATCCACCCGTCCACCTGAGGGTCTTTGCAGAGGCTCTTGCCTGTGTTTATAACCCTGAGAACTCAGCTCCCAGCCACATCAGAGGTCACCCCAGCCACACCCACTCTGACCACCCTGCACTCTCCATCCTCCTCACTTTTCCCCACTTCCAGCAGCACTTCTCACCTTCTAACATACTGTATACTGCACTCACTTACTATATTCAGCATCTGTCTCCCACTCCCATGTAAGCTGCAGGAGGACAGAGATTTTTGCACAGTCTGTTTATTGAGTATCTCCAGCGTCTAAAATAATGGCTCTACCCAATAAATACTAAAAATAAATGTGTTGAGAGTACAGATGAAGGTTTCCCTATTTCTGCCTGATGTTCCATGTATAGTTGCTCAGAGGTCTGCCTCAGAATAGCTTTTAATTCCTTTTCAAGTTTCTCAAGTGCTATATTGTGAACAGCATTCAGAAACGCTACTGAGGAGCACCATGTCACTGACTTGATTACATATGGTCTTTCATTCAAAGCTGAAAACAGCGCCTCTAGATTGCAGCGGTAGTGTCATAAATATGGAACATGTATAAACTTCATAACAGGTCCTTGACCTTCTTAGGAATGTGTTCAAAGTTCTTGAGAAATCCCCCAACTTACGGGTACCACAGAGTGTAGTTTACGCTCATGAATTTCATACATGCCGGTAAGAAGAAAAGAAGGAATCCACTTATTGCCGCAGATGCCCAGTGGTTCATTCATTAGAACAAGGCTCATCCCCAGCTGCTCTGCGCTTAGGCTTTCTGCTTGTGAAAGCTGAGGTCCACTAGGATTATTTTATTCTGTTTGCAAATTTTTCAAATACTAATTTTACCACTAATTTTTAAAATACTAATTTTAGTGGTAATTTTATTACCACTAAATGGCAATGTGACTTACTGTTAAAATGAACAACCACTTACAACAGAGGAAGTTTCTACTTTGAGATCAGAGTACAAGTGAGCATCCATTCAGTTTGATTTTGGTCCACTGATAATAAACTCCGAATATAAGCAAAAAAATACATGCCTGTTTTCATTTTTAAGCTGATGTTTAAGAAAACCTTCTGCCGTGGTAACTTGTTTTTTTAATGATAGTGATCAGAAGCCTTTGACAAGAAGAGTGGGAGTAAGGAATGGGGATGCGGTCGCCACGGTGACAGCTGTCCAGCATAAACATCTCACATCTCTTCCATTTATCATGTATTTTAGGCCAATTCAAGCTGCTGGAACAAGACCGAGATATAAAGGAGCCAGTGCAATATTTCAACAGTGTGGAGGAGGTGGCTAAAGCGTTTCCTGAACGCGTGTACGTCATGGAGGAAATAACATTCAACGTAAAGGTAGCTCCAGAAGAACCAAATATTTACCCTCACTAAAGTAATCCAACTTTCGGGGCATTATGTACACAGAAGGTGCCCATCTAGGCCTCATAGGGGAGTTCCATATTCTTACTGTGTAGGTGTCAGTGGCCAAAACTGGCCTTTTGAGAATGGGCATGTGCTGTAGATGGCCTGATGCGCAGACAGGCGGCTGTGCTTCCTGAGCACCATCTTTTTCTAAGGTAAGTGTTAAGGCAGATCAAACCTCTTTTCTTAATTTGGATTTTCTTCCCTAATACATAACACATATTTGGCCAGATCTTCTGTGAGGCTGGATGCTCACTCATAGAAGCAAGTAAAAGGCACATGAAGAATCTAACGCCAGACACTTGTTTAAAGAAAGAGAGAGAGACTTCCAGAGAGCATAGCCTGAGATCAGCATATGTTCATTCCATTTTTTGTAGACTATCTGTGTCAGGATAAATAGGGAAAATTAATACACAGAATGTTGCCAGTAGGTATTTATTGATCCTTGTTGTTCGTCAGAGAAAGGCTAAACAGTGCTCCTTGTGCTGCACTGGAAAGGAACTAACCAGAGGAGCAATGTTGCCAACCAGGCCCAAGCTTACTGCCTGCAAATCCGCTGCTTTTCTCCAGCAGCATTCTCAGTTACACTAAGACATTTTAGAAAGTGTCCACATTGAAAGGATTTTCTGTTTAACCTCCTCTCCACAGGAAGTCCAACTTAGTCACATTCTCTAAACAGTTCAAGATTTAGAGGGCAAGATGCATTTTTCTTAGAAATTCACTCTGTGTGAAAAACAGACTGCGTGGTATCCTAGCCCGAGGAAGCGACAGTGTCCTCGTGGGTGAGTCAGTCCACCCACACTCCTCCGCAGAGGGGGCAGGTTCGACAGGGGCCTCCCTGGAGAAGTGGTGCTGGCCATTTGATGAGCTAAGCCGTCACTCTCTCCTCTAGTTCTGAAGTCCAGCTGCTATAGTCTACTTCCCCTAATTTTATTATTAAAATGGATAAGACTTTGTGTTTTGTACAATTTTTTACTAAACAAATTATGCTTATATTAAAAATATTTATAATTTTTACTCCTTAAGTGACCCAGTCAGCTCACATTCAAGACAGTTTATATTCATTTACACTGAAGGTTTGTGAGAGCACACTCCTTCTCAGACATTCACCAGTGACGGGAGTCGTCAGCCAGAAGTTAATCAGACCCTATGCCATTAGTTTCTTGATGTGACTTAAATCTCTCCTTAACACTTATATGTAGAATTATCTAAGTGGAAAAAATCATTTAGAAAGGAAAGCTAATAATTTTAAACCATTTCTGAAAACATTTCATTTACTGATAGATGATGAGAGATCAAACATAAAAATTTTTTATAATTTTTAAGATTTTGTCAAGTATTAAATTTAATATTCAGTCTTTTGTGGCAAATTTTTAATGTAAAAGATTTTTAAAAGATACTTCTGGCAATTATTTTTTGTCAGTTTATATGAAATCATCAGTGGTTGAACAAATAATACTGAAGCCTATCAAAATAATACATTTTGATAGTTTTAACAGAAAATCATGGTTGTATTGTTTAAAATGTATAGAGGTGTCATTTAAAAATTCAGCAGACTGCATTTAACACTGTTGACCTATATACTTAAAAATGATTAAGATGGTAACTTTCATGTTTTATGTATTTTACCCATAATTTTCTTAGAAGAAAAAAATTCAGAGGCACAGAGTAGTGTATGGAGTGCAAGCTTATAATATCCATAGAGCTGACTGGATCTGGGCTAAGTCCCTGTGCTGTGCACACATTAATATCAGTACCTGTAGTCTATTACTTATAGACTTTAAAGATGCCGTCACATCCAGCTGCACTAATCATTAACACTCTGTTCAATTGTATTCAAAGAAAAATTGATACAGGAACCTCGGGAAATTTGCATGAAGAAATACACAAAGTCTGTGTGCTTAGGGAATAAATACCCAAGTAAATAAATAAGACAAGGAGATTTATGGAAAGAATATCTGGGCCAAAAGATACAAATGTCAGTGTTCTTTCGGGAACGATTATTGTGTGGTTGTGCATACATGCGGTGCCTAATGTGAGAGCCAGATGGGGGTGAGGAGGTGGCATGCTTGGTCGTCGCTTCCCCGGAGGGGACAAAAATGCCTAATAGTAGCATTCCTCGTTGCAACGCATTCAAAATGTAGCCGTTACAAATACTGTATCATATTAAGCGCTATATAAAATAGCTATTATCCAGGAAGGATTTTCTTAAAAAATAGAAGAATTCATACACCCTGGGAAAACGTCACCTTCTGCTCCTCACCGTGACGTGCACCGCGGGGATGAGAACTGGAGAAACGGCTTGCGGTTGCACAGTGCAGCTAACTGGCATCGTGGTAGTCGAAAGGCACATGTATTATGTGAGACAGAAATGTATGTTTGTATATTCATATATATTTACAGCTACAAATTGAAATGAAACATGATAAGAAAATGGAGTACAACAAAAGCATTGAAAGAATGGAAACTCTGCTTTTGTTATTTTCAAGATTATAACAAACTTTTAACTGAATAAATTTAATAGGTCATATTAGTATTGTTTGCACATTTATTTAAAAATAGACATGCCTTTTATCTTGAAATCCAATAAAGATGTCTTTAAAAGATGACTTGATATGTTTAAAATTATCTACCCGATTGCTCCGCCATTGATCAACTGCCTGAAATGAATTAATATAAGTTAAGTATTTCATTCTTTAACCAGGAAATATATTTTGAGCACCTACCATATGCCCACACTGTTCTAGGCTCTGGAGATAAGTAGAGCTGTTCAAGCCCCTTCCTGCCTCCCAGAAGATTACAGTCTATTAGAATGGCAAACAATAAATACAAATATAACCTCCAAATAATGAGATCAGACCTGTATACAGGTCTGAGCTGGGGGCAGGGTCAGAGTTTGGGATATATATTTGTGGTTCATCAGCTCCTAAATGGCATTTGAAGCCAAGGGATTGGGTGAGTTCACCCACATCACTGGTTCTCAACCACAGGTGATTTCCCCCACAGGGGACACTTGACAATGTCTGGATATCATTTTGATTGGCACAGTTTGCGGGGGTGGGGGTTGGTGTGCAGGTGCTGTTGGCATCTGGTAGGAAAAGGACAGGGATGCTGCTAAATGGCCTACCATGTGCAGGATACCCCCATAGCAAAGGTGTCAATAGTGCCAAGGCTGAGAAACTCTGACCCAGAGACTAGTTAGAGAAGAGAGACTGAGGACTGAGCTCTGGATCACGCCACCACTGGTGTCTAGAGGAGTGATTGACATGAGTATCTCACATGATTGACATGAGATAGAAAGATAGTGAAGCCCATACATGCCCCGGAAGCCAAATGACAAAAGTGTCTCAAATAGGAATGGTCATCTATGTCAAATGCTACCTAGTGATTGAATTAGGTACGGACTGGGAATGACTTAAATTTAACAAAATGGAAGCCTTTGGTAGTCTGGACAGGAAGGAAATAACAATCAGCTCAGACACCCAGAAAGTAAGTTAACCAGGGAAGTATAGTAGGGTAGTCCCAGAGTTTGATTAAGGTAAACTTCAAGAGAGATTACTGGCACCGACCTTTTATTCTTCCAGCCATCTTCAGCTGCCTGCATGCAGGTGGAGAGTAGATAGAGTTGGGCTTCCACCAGATGAGTGCGACGGATCAGCGAAGCGACAGATGAAGTGTGCTCTGCAGTGACAGGCAGTGATAAGCATGGACTGCCCACTGGATAAGGAAGTGTGACTGCAAGAAGTGCAGCCAGTGACCGTTGGGGACCCTGTGGGGTTGGGTTAAAGAGCTTCTGGAGTGGATGGATAGGTTTAAGAACATGAGGTGCAAAATGGGAGTGCTGGTAGAGTGTAATGTTTGAACTTTAGGCAGTAATATAGGAAATGACAGGGCTAGATGTTTTTTCAAATCGAAGCATATCATTTGAGTCAGCAACTGAAGAGGTAAGAACAAAAAATGGGAGATAAGAAGGCAAAAATAAAACATGAAAGAATATGTGGGCAGGTCACTTCTTGTGCGTCATATGGGTACATTTCCTGAACTCTTTCCAAGCTAATGGCATTTGATATTTTTAGAACTTTAGTCACCTGCCTCTTTGACATGTTTTTCCTTTACCCACCCAATTTTGGGGTTGCATGGTAGTGTTTTGTTTTTGTTTATCTGCGTTCCTACATACGTGTTTTTAACTGTAATAGGGGTTTTCTTTCTTAATTATCATTTCGTTTTTTCACCAACCATCTCTACCCTCACATTTACTTCTAAAATCAGAAGATACCCTATTTCTGAGTTGACCATCCCAACGAAAGACTCATTTCTCTACCATTTATTAAGAAAAATAGCAGCACCAACATTTTGCAGGCATATATCTTTCTTTAAATAAGCTGCTATGTACGATCTAAAAAAGCACGTCGCACTGTGGCATGTGGCTCAGACTCTGGATTCAGAACTGAGTCCAGATCCCAGCTCCAAGCACTGAACGTGCCATAGGCAGGCCACAGGACCCCTTGAGCCCAGGTGTCTTCACCTGCAAAGTGGGGGTGATACTACCCACCTTGCAGATTTGTCATGGGATTTAAATGGAGTCATGCACCAAAGTGCTTTTAAGTATGTACGTACAAGGGTTGGCACACTGCAGTCTTGGGGCAAGCCACCCATTTTGCCAGTAAAGTTCTGTTGGCACTCAGCCACCCACACACGTTTAGTGTTGTCTGGAGCTACTTCTGCAATACAGCAGCAGAGTTGAGTAGTTGCAACAGAGACCAAATATCCCACAAAGCCAAAAATTATTACTATCTGGCCCTGTAAGAACGTTTACCAACTCCTGATTTAGAACATCAAATCATACTAAAATAAGTTGCACATTGTCAAAAAATTTCCCACCACAGATTACTTCACTTACTCTTTGTTTAGTGCTTTATAGTCAGTGTCTTAATATTAAGAACATCATATCCGTTTGTTGCTGTTATTTTTGCTCCAGAATACCCCTTCACTTCAAATACTTTCTTGGAAACTTATTATGCCAGTACTGAGTGAATTATTTCAAATGTCTTCCAGCCTTTCAAACAGCCCAGTAATGAGAAATTTTCCCACACAATGTTTTTCTACCATCAAAACAATGATTAACAAATTAAGTCTTCATTTAAGTTCTGTCTTTACTGTGACCTTTGCAGCGAGGGAAGACAGGGGAGCCTCCAGATTTGGCGTTGGGAAACTTGCAGCTCTCTTTAAGTGGGTAAAAGGCATCTTGACTTCACTGCTGACGCCCTTACTGCTCTCACATCAGAGGGAACCCAAATACCCTAATCTGGATGCTATAATGTTGCTATTTTCATTCCAGCTAATGAGGTAATGAGGTCCAAGCTTTCAGCTGTTCCAGCATAGATATTTCCCCAGAGGCAAAATAACAAGTTTGCATTGTCTCAACCAGGGAAAGTGCCCGACTCAGGACTTGTGAGATTTAGTCAGATGCTCAGCAATCACTGCCACTTCAGTCAGTGTGCACAGACCTCTTACGGGCCGTTACCACGTGGTCTGGGATGGGAGCTGAGCTGACAGCCCTGTCACCTGCATGTCAGCTCCCGATTACTGGCTTTGGCACCTGTTTTCGGCAGGGGTGTCAGCGTCTAGCAGCAGAGCTGCCATAGTGTGGGGTGAAGAATGTCAGGGATGTCTTTTTTTAATAGGGAAATAATCATATCAGATTCAGACAACTTAAGTGATAGCTAAGCTTCTCAACATTGAGAAACATAACCAAGAATCAGATGGTGAAATATTATAGATAATCCAGCCAGACAAGAGTTTACAGACACTGAATTTTTATAATCGCTAAATTTTAAATCTGGAAGGACCCTTACACATCGCCTAGCCCTAGTCCTTCTTTTAATATGTAAGAAAACTCAGAAACAGATGTTAGCTGACTTCATTGGTTCACAAGAAGCCACAGAACTACTTAGTGGCGAAGCCAGGTCCCCTAATTCAATCCAGTCGTCTTCCTGCTCCCTCACATTCTACTCATGGACTCGAGATAAGGCTTGCAACTGTGATCAGAATAGCCTTTCACATCAACACAATAACTTGCACATTTAACTCATTTTCTTTTTTAAAACTATAAGTAAATGTGTTCAATACTTATTACCTAGCCATATCCTTTTGTTTTTATATTTCAGAAACATTTATACACAGTATATTTCTGACACACAGGATTTGGCAGCTTTTATGATTATGGCATATAGATTTTTACATCTTACTTCATACCAGAGCATCATCCCAATATTTTTTAAATAAAATCCTACAAGTTAACTTGATGTTTATTTTCTATTGGCATCAAAGTAGTTTCTTATTAGATTAATTATGATGTGTCAGAAGGGACCCCTTCAAAAACACTGCTGTAAAATACGAGCCCAGAATGTTAACCAGAATTAGTAGAGAAACAAGACTAGAGTTGGGTTCTTGCATTGCTGCTTGGAAAAGTGTTAAAAATACACTGATGTGGCTAAAATGCATTACTGAATAAAGAAGGAAAAGTTCTGAAGTTTAATATGATTCATGCAACTTGATGCTGAATTTTTGGATTTTTTCCCAGGGCTTTCAAGTTACTGAAAATCAGCCTTGTTTTCCCCCCAAGCCATGGACTTGAGGCAGTCTTCTGCCTTTTATCTTAACACGTTAGTCACCCTATTTAAAGTTGCCATCTGAAGAAGTGCTGAAGAAACAACCTTCTCCCTTCTGCCGACTAGTTAGACTATATCTTATTTCCCTACATAAAGTAGTTAACAAATTAAACATATGTCATTTTACTTTCTTCACTCATTTTAACAGATCCAACCACAGACAAAACCTTGAAGATGCATTAATGGGGAGGTTTCCACTGCATGTGGTTCTACTCCTGCCACAATTATTTTGCTCTCTGCCGTCTTTCTGATCACGCTTGTCTCCTGAAAGGTGGCAACAGCTTCCTAGTGGCCTCTCTTCTGCTTTCATCAGCTGTCTCGTGGTCCTCCTGGAAAATAATGCAAAATAATGCTGCTGAAACATTATTGCCTGTGGGGAGTTTTTTTTTTTAAGAGTATAGTTTAATCATAACCATCATTCCTAGTTTAAACTATATTCCTAGTTTCTGTACTGACAACTCAGAAAAAGAATCTCCTCGTGGTATGAGATTATAACCATGTCTGAGAGGCAGCGTTTTCCTCTTTTCAAAAGGACAGGGATCGTTTACTCTGGCATTTCCCCGGCCTCTCTGGAGCCTTTGGAGCATGAGTAATTCTAGATAGCCAGTTCTGGGGGCAGCTGTAAATTTTAACAAAAATCCTGTCCAAAATGACTGTCGTTTCCATCCAGTTTCTTAAAATGTATCTCAGTTCTCTGGCATCTTAAAGAGAAGTACTTGAACAAAATTGAAAACTTGTCCTCACCTCCTGAGATGTGTGTGACTTCTGCCTTTCTGTGGAGAGGCCCTACAAACCGTTTAGTGCTGTTTCATGGTCTCACTTAAATTTTTTGTTTGTTGCCTCTTGTGTTTGTTAGAATACTTAGTCTGTGTTTCTAGTTTTAGTTTTTCCTTCTATTGCACTGTGGTATGGAAACTCGTAACTGAGTTGGTTAGAATTTTGATTAGTTAGGAGTGAGCATGCTGATGAAGGTCCTCAAAGGTTTCCATAAACCCTAACATCGACAGCCGCTGAGAGGCCTTTAAACGCACTGCCTTGTTCTTGGCCCTACAGCCACATACCACTTCCCAGTGGGGATACATATCATTCTGGGAAACGCATCATCAGGTGATTTTGTCGTTGCACGAACATCATCTAGTGCACCACACAAAGCTAGACGGCATTGCCTGCTCCACGCCAGGCTGTGTGGTGTAGTCTGTTGACCCTGGCCTGCGAGCCTCCACAGCATGTCACTGTACAAAACAACACAAGGTGAAATTAAGCACAAGAGAAAATGATGCAATCAAGAGGGATCATAAATGACAATAAAAACTATAGTACAGGAAGTAAAATTTTAAATGAAAAAAACTATAGTATAGGAAAAACTAGTAGCATAGTCTTTTATTGTTGTTATCAAGTATGGTGTCATTTTCGAGTCTATAATTGCATGTGCTATACTTTTATACGACTGGCAGCACAGGAGGTTTGTTACACCAGCATCACCAAAACCACATGAGTAATGTGTTATACTAAGAAGTTACAACAGCTATGATGTCACTAGGCGATAGGAATTTTCTAGCTCCATTATCATCTCATGGGCCACTGTCATGTATGCGGTCCATTGTTGACTGAAACTTTATGTGGTGCCTGACTGGATTCTTGCAGAGAGATCAGGAATTATTGATTATTATGCAACTTGAATTTTACTGTGTAAGAATTGAATTTTAAAAATGAAAAGTGAATGAATTTAGGTAGCTCATTTTTATTTTTATTCTCAGTCTTTAAAAATTGCATGTTTTTTCTTACAATGAGTCATGTCATTATTTTTCAGATTTATTCAGAATGATTAATTGGATACAATTGTGAGGTTAATTATTTCAGTGTTTGAAGATAGTCTGGTGCTTTTTATGTCATCTGAGGTTTAAAGACCTCCTCCGAAAAACTACCCATTGGCAAGTCCTCGGGCATCACAGATCAAGCCATTCCCATTGTTCGTGTCATCCTTGCCCTAGTTCCTGTTTAAAGAAAAAGGCACTGAGGGTTGGCATTTACTGAACTCTCCGTGCCTTATCTCATTTTCTGAAGTTTGGGGAGAAATGTGTGAATATTAATCAAATATTATCTGTTTCATTTATAAATCAGTCAGATCAATCCTGATTTTTTTCCCAAGAGTTGAAATTTTATCCTCCGTGATACGTTTGATCTTTAGAACAATTATTCTTAGAGAACAGATTGCCTATTACCAACAGATTGCCTATTACCAGCGCCATCAGTGTGTGTGTGTGTGTGTGTGTGTGTGTGTGTGTGTGTACAATTTTACATCAGTGTTTTGAAACGTTGCTTGACCACGGGGTATTAACTCTGAATGGCATTATGAATAGTGAAACCCTGATAGTTTCCTGGATTAGACCTATTAGAGTTGTTTAGATAACACACTTTGAATTACTTCCTCTCAGGAAACATTGAAACTGGAAATGTTAACCAGGCACGCATACCAGAGCACTTAGAGCACATTGTTACTTTCATTATTAAAAAAAATAAAAAAGGAAAGAAATTATGTGAATAAATCACATCTGTAGAAACCAGAAAAGACTGGCTCAACTGCCAAAGGGAGAACATTTATTTATGAGATTCTTCGTCTGTCATTGACAGTGACCACAAGATTGGTCGTTACATTAGTCTCATAATTTTGGCAGAGCTAATTGTTAGCATTAATGGTGACATCAGAATTGGGAGCTTGGAATTACAGACTGTACTCACATATGTTATGCATGTTAATGTATGGGGATAGGAATGACTTCCATTAGAAGTACACACGTACGCGAACAAGTTAACAGAAATGGTTGAATGTGCCCAGAGAGTGACATTTAGGAAAGATCGTTTTGATCTGTTTAATCTGTGCACAGTACTGTCTGATTTACATATCAAAATCTACGTAGACATTCTCTTTCAGTTCATTTGGTGTGAAGTACTTGCTAGACCTCTAATTTATTTAGTCTGGAAAGAGTATGTTTATAAAGGTAAATTAAGAAAATAATAGTATCAATTGAAGAGTAAAAAGCAGATACTTAGTTATTGCTTCGTATTTGAGAAATGCTGTTGGCTCCCTATAGGTTAACTGGAAATAGTTCGGTGTTTGAGAGTGAGCGTGTGTGTTTCTCAAACCTCATGAGAGCCCCGTCTCTCAACATCCCTGTCTCCTTCCTGATCCAAATGGAAGAACTGCCAAGTTTCTTACAAAGTTCCAATAAAAGGAAGTATAGCGATGCAGCTGAGTATTTTGGAAGCTAGTGCATTCACTTCCTCTGAGATGTAACTGTAATGATATTTTAGGCCCTATTCTGACATTAAGTTTTATTCTGAGATAACACATTCAATAAAAACTTGAACAATTCACAGTGTAGGAGAAAAGATCATGCTTAGAAGTAGTGGTTTGAGCTTGAAAACAGTAATGCATGGAACAGAAACCAACGTGAAAATGCAGAGATGTGGAAGGTAGTGTGAAACAATTGTAAGAATTAAAGTGGTTTATTATTAGTAAAAGTAATAATAATGGTCACTACTTATTGAGAGCCTACCATATGCCAAGCACTGTGGGAAGTTGTTTGCGTACGTTGACTTAGCCTGCCAACTAGATGGTGATATTCCCTTTTTATAGAGGAGGAAACTGAGATTCAGAAAAGAACACTCCGTGTGAGGTCACTTCACAACAGAGACAGGATCCAAACTCAGCCTGTGCTTTAGTTAGTAGTATTGTATCATTCATAGTATGGTACCAATTAATTTCCAAAGGCCATAGTTACTTTCATTTATCTCTACTGGGAGCCAACACATTTTTTTCTGGAAAGGGGCAAAGAGTAAATATTTTAGAGTTTGTGGGCTGTACAGTCACTGTTGGGGCTTCCTGACATTGTCATACGGTGGAAACAGCCACAGACTCTACGTAAATGAACGGGCATAGCAGAGTCCTAATAAAACTGGACTTGCGAAGTGAGATGGGGGGGCTGAATTTGAACCTGGGCAAGTCATTTGCTGACCTCTGATCTATAGTGTTATAAGCCTAACTAGATGCTAGCTGAAAGTGAAAGCCTTCAGGATAACTCAAAAGTTAGAATTAATAGCAAACAAATCTTCATAAGGACTCTTGGTGACCAAGTGAAGAGAATAAAATAACTAAAACCTTGAAGCTCCAGGTCCTGTAGGAAAAGAAAATCAACTGTCATTTATAAATTACTCATTAGCTTTAAAAAACCCTAATCTGTATTCTTCAAAACTGTCAAGGTCGTAAAAAGCAAGGAAAGACCAAGAAACTCACAGATCAAAGGACTAGATACAATGTGGTGTCCTGGTTGGGTCCTGGAACAGCAAAAAGGACATGAGAGGAAAAAATATCAGTAAGATTCAGACAAAGCTTATCACTGAGTTAAAGTATTGTGTCAATCTTAACTTCTCAGTTTTGGTAATGTACCATGGTTATGTAAGATGTTAACAGAAGAACCTGCGTGAAAGGTAGGTATACAGGAACTCTCTGTATACCCTTTGAAACTTTTCTGCAAACCTGCAATTATTTCAAATAAAAAGTTAAAATTTATTTATTTACTTACATTCCTAAACTTACTCCAATGTAGAAGCCCAGAATCCATGGGAGGGCAAGGTGAATACTAAATCTGAAAGTAAGCACAGTTAAGTTGAGGTCTTATTTAAAAAAAACAAACGAACTTAACTTTGAGTCCACTGAGTCACCTAAAATGGACTTGAAACCTTAGGAGTCTGAATTGCCATTAAAACAATATTGTGCTGCTATTTGTGTACTGATAATGCCTCCTACAGAGAAATCCACTTCTCCGTGGCAGTGATTTCCTGCCGCCTTCATCTCCTGGCACACATAAACTAATTACTAAGATTCTATGGCACACCAAAAATATGTTTGCCAACCTGACAAAAAAAATACAGCTAAGAAGCTGTTTATAAAAATTGTTACTACCTAGTTAAACACATACTGACGAATACTACTTATTAAGCAATATGAACATTATCAGTCAATTCACTCAGATGCTTTTTTATTAACATAAAAGGAAAAAGTCAATCTTAGGGGGTTTTTTCTCTTCAAGCTATTTTTTAAATTATTTTATCGTTGTTCAATTACAGTTGTCTACATTTACTCCCCAGCACTCCCCCCACCCCAGCCATTCCCACCTCCCTCCCTTGCTTCCACCCCGCCTTGTTTTGTCCAGGTGTCCTTTAGTTGTTCCTGAAAACCCTTCCTGATGACTAACCTGATAAGAATAACATAATAGGACTGTAGACTAATCTCACCTGTAAAATACATAAATCATAGATCAAATATTATCTAAGAGAATTGTGCAATATACTTTTAAGTACACCATGATAATACAGATTATTTCAGGAATGTAGGGTTGTTTTAATATTTGGGAATCTACTATTATAATATGCAATCAGTGCATTAAAATTAAAAGTAAACATATAGCCATCTTACTGAATACAAAAATAGTATTTGATTTAAAAATTTCTTAATCAAAATTCTCATAGTTTATATTAAAACACTGATAATCATATTAAAATCTGAAACGACACTCTTGTGGAAAAGAAGGAATAAAAACTGAAAATGTGAAGATAAATTTTTCATTGATTGAATGAAATATAATTACCTAAAATCCCAAGAGAATCAACTGGAAGACACTGGACACACAAAAAGCAACGAACCATATTTAACAACTGTGAATGAACAGTGACGTTCAGATACTGATAGCGAAGCCCACTTAAATACTAATAAGGGAAATAAAAAATCTGAACACTGATGAGGATTAAGAGGTGCCTCTTTGGGAACACTATTATAATGATCCCACTTCTTGCCACAACACCGTGCAGGTGCACTTCCAAAAAAATTACCAACGCATACCATGGGCAAAATGAGTCTAATGTCCATCTGGAATATTGGATAGGCAAAAATATCTAAAAATTTCCTGTTTTTTTTTAACTTTTTATTTTGAAGTAATTTTAATCTTAAAGAATTGTTGCTAGAATAATATAAGACTTTACTAAGCACTTTAACCAGATTCACCAATGTTTAACATTCTGCCAAATTTTTTATTGTCCTCCCTCCCCCAAATAAACATATACTTACTTACGTATGTTAGTTACTTAACTTACTCATATTTTTCTGAATCATTCAAGAGTGAATTGCATACATTAAACCCTTTTCCCCCTTATACATCATTGCATATTTCCTAAGAATAAGATATTTTCTTATGTAAACACAGTACATTCAGGAAAGCTAACAGTGACACGATACTTTCAGTTACAATCTATATTTCAGATGTGCTAATTGTACCAGAAGCTTACTTTATAGCATTTTTTTTCTTCCAATACAGAATCCATTCCAGGATAATGTATTATATTTACCTTTAATTTATTTCACTTTAAACTTCTAAACAGTTCTTCAGCCTTTCTTCTCAAGAATACACACCAGACATTTTGTAGAATATTTCTCAGTTTGGTTTGGTCTGATATTTCCTCATTAGATTCCAGTAGTGCACTTTTCAGTGGAATGTTACCGAAGTGAGGTTCCGAACGTCTCAGGGAATCACATCCAGAGGCCATGACATGGGTACGCCTGTCTTCGGTGATGTTAAACTTCACTCGGTCAAGTTGCTGTGCAGTCCCTCCACTCTATAGTTACCTTTCCAATCCTTGAAATTAACAAGCACTCTGGGGGAAGAGGCTTTAAACCATGAACATAACCTACTCCTTAATCAAACTTCTATAAATTTATTAATGATCCTAGTACATCATAGTTGCAAAATTATGATTTTTCTAGTCCCAGCACTTTTCTACATTTGTCAGCTTTTACTTTATTTATGTTTTAATTTATTCATTCATCTTTTTGTTAATAATGTAGATGTATATACATTCCTATTTTATTCAGTTGATTATAACTTATTATGGTCTTTATTGCAGTGTTCAAATTATCTGTGCTTTGGCCAGTGGGGTCTGATTCGGGTGGGCTCTCCTGCCCCTTTGACATGTTCCCATCATCTTACAAGCACTTCTTTACTTTCCGGCACAAGAAAATGTTCCGAGTTTGTTTGGTACCGTTCTTGCCCTGGCCCTGAAATCATTTATTCGTCCAAACAGCCCTGGTTCCTTTCAGTGGGGAACGGTTTGGGCACTAGGTATATTTGATGATAACGAGAGTCTTTGCTTCTAGTTCCTTAAAAAGAAGAAAGCTAAGAAATGTGTGTATGTCTAAATTCCTTTTTTTCTTTTTTATTGAATTTATTGGGGTAACATTGGTTAATAAAATTATGTGGGTTTCAGTTGTATAATTCTCTAATACATCATGTGTACATTGTATTGTAAGTTCACCACCCCAGGTCAAGTCTCCTTCCATCACCATGTATCCGCCTTTTACCCTCTTCTACCTCCCCCCACACCCTCTGTGTGGTTTCTTAAATTTCTGAATTAATGCTCATAACTAATTCTAATTCAACCCCATGGAGTTCTTTCTGGCCTTCCCCAACGGCATATTTCTATCTCCCGTTTCACAGTGAAAACTCTGACTCCCAAAATACCAACTCATTTACTTATTTGTTCATTCCTACAGTACATATAAAGTTATTTCAGAATCACAGTACCCATACCCTTACGCAAAGCAGACCTAAAAAGAGCACAGTATTTGTTGGAAGGGGGAGGTTTTCCCTTCTGGTAACATGTAATCAAAGGCAGTGTCCCAGAGTTGCGTGGATTATTTCTGGGTCTCCAGCGCGGTTAGTGTATTCATTTGAAATATGGTTGGATTCATCTGTTTCCATCTGGATTCAGCTCTCAGGTGGTTTTTAAAATTCTGTTCACTTAATTTACTTTTGAGTATGTAGAACATTAGCAGGCTTCCTGAGAGTCAGAACTCCGTGGCCAGGTGTGCTCACAGAGATGTCCCGTCCTCCCATGTCCCCTCCACCAGGTTCTGCCCTCCCCTCCCCCTGAAGCTACCAGTTTCATTGTTTTCTTGAATATTTTCTTGTTTCTTTTTTAATAAAAATAAGCATAAATATATACTAATTTCTTCCCTTCCTAAACAGAAAGGTAGTATACTGTATAAACTGTTATGCACTTGTTCTTTTTTTTTACTTACCAATATATCCTGGAAGTCACTTCATATAGATTTATTGAACTCATCATTCTTATTCTTTTTTGGCATAATACTGTTTCAGACCTATACCGTAGTTTATTCAATCAGTCTTGCATGTTTGGGCATTTAGATCAGTTCCAATATTGCAAATACAAACCATGCTACAAGGAATAACTTTGTCCATGTGTATTTTCACATCATTGAAGGAATGTCTTCAGGGTAAATTCCTAGAAGTAGGATTGCTGGGCGGAGGGATAAATGCATGCTTAGTTCAATTAGATATTGCCAAATTCCCTGGCACTGCCACGGGGCTTGTACCGTTGTACATTTCCACCAACTATGAACAAGAGTGCCTGTTTCCCCACAGCCTTACCAACTGAGTACAATGTCAAGCTTTGGGTGTCTATGAATATTCCATTGAGAAATGGTATCTCAGTGTAATTTTAATTTACATGTCTCTTATTATAAACATTGAATATCTTTTCATAGATTTGAAGTCCATTGTGTGTCTTGTAGTGAATTGTCTTTTCATAACTTTTGCCTGTTTTTCTGGAGGATTTTTGATCATTTTTAAAAACCTACTTATGTATTAGGGATATTTGCTCTTTACCTGGGATATTATATCTATCATATATCATGCTAATATCATATGTGTATAGCAAACATTTTCTCTCAGTCTGTTACTTGCCTTTCGATGTTCCTTCTTTTGTTTCTTACCCCCCAAAAATGGTTTGTGTCAGAATAACCACATGAGAGTTTTTGTTATCAGTTCTGAAAATGTAACATAAAGCTATAGAAATTAAAATAGTATGGTTTTGATGGGAAACTAAGTAGAAACATCATTAGGATAAAATGGCCCCAAAATAGATATGTATACATTTGAGTGTATGTGTTTTATAAATTTAGTGTATGGTAAAAGGGACATTTCCAATCAGTGATGAAGGGGATGGTTATTTAGACCCTCAGTTAACTGTTTAAAACACTAAAGTTAGATCCCTACCTTAAATAGTCCACCAAAGAAATTGTTGTTAAATGAATTAAATAGTTAATAAATGAAGTCATCAAAATACTATAAGAAAATGTTGGTTAATTATATCAGCATTTCTCAACCTCAGCCTTATTGGGATTGGGACTGCATAATTTTTTGTTGTAGGGAGTGTCCTGAGCATTATCCGATGTTTGGAACATCCCTGGTCTCTTCCCACTAGGTGCACATAGCACCCTCCCAGGCATGCGGTCAAAAATGTCTCCAGAGCTGTCGAATGTTCCCTGGGTTTGGGGGCGTGGGTGAAATTGCTCCTAGTTCAGAACCACTGATCTGGATCATCTCAACTAATGGATGCATAGTATCCAAGAATGAAATTACAAAGGAAAATTTTGAAAATGTGTGCTACATAGAAGGAAAAAGTTTGGTGCCTTAAGAAACTATAGCTATAAAATTGAAAGTCAAGCAACAAATTGAAAAATACATAGCATAAATGGTATTCACATTCCATAAAAAGTCATCAATAAGATGGCCATCCCAGCAGAAAAATGGGTGAAGCACACAAATAGACAGTTCCCAAAGGAATTGATCTAGCCAGATATAGAAATATCAAAAACTATTCACCATACTAATAATCAAATGTATTCAAGATAAAAGTGCAGGATGCATGCTTTACCTTTAATGTTAGTAAACATTAGACTTACTTGGCATGGGTATAGTGGACAAGTAATTTCCTAAAGCGGAAGAAGTATAAATAAGGATAACATGGGTGGAACACAATGGGCCATACACATTAGAACTTTCAACACACACACAGCTTTATCCATGTAATGCTACTTCTGAGCCTTTATTCCAAGGAAATAATTGAACTATAAAAATGTTTGTTGCAAAATACTGGGAAAACCCATCTAACAATAAGGAACTGCTCAAATAAATTAAGGCATATCCATATATAGTGGTGTATATTAGATCACTATTATGATTGATGGTATATACATATACATGGGAAAATGAATAAATTATAGTGAGAAACTCAGTAACAAAATTGTGTGTGCATATGTGTGTATTAATTATCTCATTTTTTCTTTCTATTTACATAAAAGTTTTTCTTTCTATTTACATAAAATTGAACATAGATTATCTTTAGTGGTAAGATTGTATAGAATTTGTTCATTTTTATATCTGTATTTTCTAATATTTCTTCCAATGAACATCTATCTGTCCCAATTCCAGTTTTAAAAAACCAAGTAAAATTTTAATAGGTTTTTAAAAGGAAATTTTCTATACTAGTGTTTATGAAAACAACTTTATAACTGAAAAAGATATAATAATAATATAAATGTCCCAAAATAATTACCCATGTGATAGGCTACAATAGGAAAAGAAACTAGAAAGGTCTTTATCGAACCATTAACCACAGCTATCTGTAACTTAGGCTCATGATGTTATTTTCTTTTTGTCTTATTCCTCTATGTTTTCCAAATTTCTGCTGATGAACAGATTTCATTTTTCTTCAGAACAAAGTGTATTTTTAAAAGTCTAAACGAATGTCATCTTGTTATTGTTAACCACATAAATATTATTTTAAAAATGGAGTGGCTAAATTTAGTATTAAACAAAACCACATTTCCCTTTGTGCACGTGCACACACGTCTTAAGAAACAAGTTCTCTGGTTCTTTGTGTGAATAAACTAAAGGAAACTAACCTGAAACTTGATTTATCCTCTTGCAGGTTGCTTCTGGTGAATGCAATGAAGACACGGAAGTTTACAACATCACCCTGTGTACTGGGGATGAACTCACTCTCATGGGGCAGGCAGAAATCCTCTATGCAAAGACTTTTAAGGAAAAATCAAGACTCAACACAATCTTCAAAAAGATTGGGAAGCTCAATTCCATCAGCAAGCTAGGAAAAGGCAAAATGCCATGCCTCATTTGCATGAATCACCGGACCAATGAAAGCATCAGCCTTCCCTTCCAGTGCAAGGGCAGATTTAGCACCCGAAGTCCGCTGGAACTTCAGATGCAGGAGGGTGAACACACCATCCGCAACATCGTGGAGAAAACCCGGCTTCCTGTGAATGTGACTGTGCCCAGCCCCCCACCGAGGAATCCCTATGACCTCCACTTCATCCGCGAGGGGCACCGCTACAAGTTTGTGAACATCCAGACCAAGACCGTGGTGGTTTGCTGTGTGCTGCGGAACAACAAGATCCTCCCCATGCACTTCCCTTTGCACTTGACTGTCCCCAAGTTTAGTCTCCCAGAACACCTGGTGAAGGGGGACATATGGCCAGAAACCCTGGTCCATCACTGGCTGGGTATCTGCCAAGAGCAGTTCGACATCGATGAGTATTCACGAGCTGTCCGCGATGTAAAAACCGACTGGAATGAGGACTGCAAGAGCCCCAAAAAGGGCCGGTGCTCCGGCCACAACCATGTGCCCAATTCCCTTAGCTACGCTCGAGATGAGCTCACCCAGTCTTTCCACCGGCTCTCGGTCTGTGTGTATGGCAACAATCTCCATGGCAACAGCGAGGTGAACCTCCATGGCTGCAGGAACCTGGGGGGAGAATGGGCCCCCTTTCCTCATGATATGCTGCCCTATCAGGACTCGGGTGACAGTGGGAGTGACTACCTTTTCCCAGAATCTAGTGAAGAATCAACGGGCATCCCAGGAAAGTCAGAACTTCCTTATGAAGAGCTATGGCTGGAGGAAAGCAATCCCAGCCATCAGCCTCTCACTCGCTCCCTGAGCGAGAAGAGCAGATGTGAGCAGTTCAGAGGTTCTGTCCGGTCCAAATGTGCAACTTCTCCTCTTCCTGTCCCTGGCACTCTGGGAGCAGCAATGAAGTCTTCAGAGATTGCCCTACCTCCACCTCCAGTGCCTCCCAAATCTGAAGCCGTAAGTCATTTCTGTGTTTGAGTGCTGTGCCAGCCCTTCTGTCTCTCTGCTCAATCATCCACCAGTTTATTTTCTTTCCTAATGAGAAGACAACTCTCCGGTGAAAGAATGAGTAAATTTGCTTAATATAGAGTGAAATGTAAAAGCTTACTAGATTATTTTTAAGTTAGAGGTTAGGGTTTTACTCCATGTTTGATGAGAAACTCTGTGAGAGTTTTTAGTAGGAGAAGTTTCAGTGAGACTTTGCTGCCTAGAGAACAAATAGAGAGGAGAGAGCAGGAGCTGGGAGACTAGACAGAGGCAACGACAGTGCAGGGGTATGAGACGATGGCGCCCTGAGCCACGGCAGTTGGCAGCAGTAGATGGCCAGGAGACAGGAGCGGCTTCAGCACACGCGTTAGAGGTAGGTGGTATTCACTGATACACTGGCTGTGAGTAGTGAAGGAAAGACAGAAATCAAGAAAAACTAGATGTTTAGCCTGGACAACAGAATGGATTTTAGTACCATTTATAGTGGTGAGGAAGACTGAAGGAGGAGTATGTTTATAGGGGGAGGAGGAGGAATCAAGAGCCATCGGCATAATTTGTCTCTCTTTCCTGTGTGTCTGAAGTTACATCTGAGATCAAAGTATACCAGGGGTGTCCAGCCTGTGACCTGTGGGCCACTTGCGGCCCAGGGTGGCTGTGAGTGTGGCTCAACACAAAATCGTAAATTTATTAAAACATTGTGAGATTCTTTTTTGTGATTGTGTGTCGCAATGTATTTAATGTGTGGCCTAAGACAACTCTTCTTCTCCCAGTGTGGTCCAGAGATGGCACAACGTTGGACACTCCTAGTAGTGAGTGTGCTCGGGCACATACACACACACACACACACACACACACAGCCCAGAGCGGAACCGGGTGCCAGGGTGATTCTCTTAATTCCTTGAACATAACCCAGTCAGAGCTTGAGGGGGCTTCTATCATATTTTAAAGTAAAAAGTTTAGTATAGGAGAGGAGAAAGGGCCCTCTGCTCTGACCATGATCTTTGATTGACAGGCACCATGAACCTACTCATTTTTGATTGTTGGATTTCATTGCATCTGAAGGGAGAAAGCACCAGAGGCATCGGGTTAATTCTGTTCGTTTACTTGACAGTGTCTGTTGCAGGGGGTTTTTCCCATCTTCAGCAGAATGCTTAAAGACAAAACTTACATTAATCAGAATAAATAGAAGATAAAATAAAAGCCCATCTGACTGAAGCACAGACTGGGAGGAGAGGGTCTCCATGTGCCCTGAGTGACTTCTGTCCCCACCAGGGGGTATTAGGACACCTTTCTGAAACCCTGGGGCTCTACAAAACCCAGTTTCAAAACCATGAAATTATTAAGTGTGTGAGATGCTAGAAATATGACCGTCAGTGACACCTGTACTCTGAATTCTAGTATCTTTCAGTTTATAGGGAAGGTAACAGATGAAAAGAGACGACTGTCATTCAAGTTAAAAGGTGCTAATCAATGGGAGAGACCTATACATAGATGATGTGTGTGGGAATTCAGAGGAGACAGAAACTTCCGGTGGGGTGATGAATGAGAGAAGTCTTTATGGAGATTGTGACATTTTAAATGAGCGGAGAGAATGTATATGAACTGAAGAAGCAGAGAGCTGAGAAAGGAGGACATTCCAGAATAGCATGAGCGAAGGTATGGAAGCTGAGACAGGTGAGGAAAAAGTGTTGGGCCAGTGGAACAGGGCTGGACAGGGTGTGTGCAGAGGGGTGGTAGCTGAGAGGCCGGAGCCAGGCTGTGGACACCCCCCGAACCTCAGGCCTCACTTTGTGCCAGGTGTCACGCTCAGCTGCCCACGCAGCGCCCTCACTGCTGCAAAGTTTCCTGAGAGAGGACCCACTTCTGTCTGCTTGTTCCAGGACATAAGAACTCCCCAGAGACTGCAGATCTAGATTTTCTCCTGCTCCTTGTAGGATCTCCCAGGGACCTGAAGGCATAAGCTCAGACATCCCTACACCCAGTAGGGGTTGTAGAATATTTGGGCTTAGTCTTGGTGGGGTTGGTGGCCTCGGTCCTTTTATTCATGTCAGAAGATGTTCCCCAAAAAACAGCTACAAAGTAAAACAACACTCTCACTGGCAAGTACTTGAGGCAATTTTAGGTATGTGTCTGCTCAGCGATATATTGGATGTCAGTTGAAGCTTAGAGCTGCTCCCATAGAACTTTGGCCCTTCTTGGCACATAGTCAGGACTCGTGTTTGCTGACTGATTGCTTGAGTCACACATGATGGTCACACCCAGAGTCCTTTATGTAGCCAAGTCTAAAGGTAGGAAACCCATTTCCCTCCCCACTGTGGTACATAAGATAAGTAAAACCATAAATATTGAGGCCCTATCTTGCCTTGATACTTACTAAAAGAAAAATGTTAAATTTGAAAATAGAGGCAAATCTTACAGGAAAAGAAAAGATTTGGGTCTCCAGTGTAAGCTGTGATTTCTGATGAAGTAAGAGAATCTTTTCAGAGCATGTCCAGTGTTTATAGAATGCTATATTCATAAAGGTTTTTATAAACACCTGAAATCATTTAATTTACTTTAAAAAATTAGACATTTGAAATGAAGTCATTTTTTTTTATTGGTTCTCGACCATGAAATGAATTTTCCATCTTTAGGATGTGTGTGGGATCCAAAGGACGTCATATTGTTAGATGTGGCTTCAGCTTGTAATTTTCAAGAGAACTTTAATGGGGCATAAACTCAAGTGCTCCTACAGAATTAAATAAAAGTCTTTCGATAGTTACAGTGGAGCACCTCCTAGGGGAGAGACATGCCACATGTCCAGCAGCTATTCTGCCTGATCATGAAGGATGGTTATCAGCTTTCCGGTGTGACCAAATCTGGAAAGGGGACAACCCCGACCCAGTCTTTAGGAATAGAGGTGCTGGAGCCATGGAACGGAGTCAGAGAAAGCACATCTTTCACAGGGAGGGGAGCAGAGCTGGCGATGGGCCAGTGAACTCTGATTGGCCGCAGTCCGTGACCCAGTCGGGATCTAGAGGTCAGTGGCCCCAGTGCAGTGCAGTGTATGTCAGTCTGTTCCTCTCCTCCCACTTCCCTTCTTCACTTCCTGCCTCAGTGTCCTGAGGTATAAGACCTGTCTGTGCTCTCTCTGCAGCAAATGTCGACAGTCTTTGTTTCTGTCTATAAAAGTGAGATGAAATCTTTCCCCTTCAACAATGACTCTTACTGTGCTTCCCGCAGGGTGCTGTGGTTCCAGCGTCCTCTGGGTCAGTGCCTTTCCACCCACACTCTAGGGCAGAGCGCTAGGTTGTGGGACCAGACAGAGGTCCTCAAAGGTTTAGCCCCCTTAATATATTTTGTACTTGATATGGCTCTTTATAATTATGCTCTCATCCTTGTGTATTTTTGTAAAGATTGTTTAATATGTTTTTTAAAACAAAATTGCCACTTACCTCTCCAGAATATATGAGAGGTCGTTCCCTTCCTAACAGGAGTGTCCCAGAGAAAAGTAAACAGTTCCTGGCCCCAGGTGCAGAGGGGAAGCAGCC
Organism: Tonatia bakeri; assembly: GCA_004024845.1. Lineage (NCBI taxonomy): Eukaryota > Metazoa > Chordata > Mammalia > Chiroptera > Phyllostomidae > Tonatia > Tonatia bakeri. The sequence continues at coordinate 339,947 of PVIA01000173.1, forward strand.
ACTCCTGTCCCTCAGAGTTGTTGCAGACAAGCCCAAGCTCAGGGAGCATGCCCAGCTCCCTCAACGGTGACATTGTCATTTTTTTTAATTGTGCAAAGTGCTCTTAAATCAGAACGACTACACAGTCTCCCTCAAGTAGATTTTCATTATTGTTTCATACATTTATTGTAAACCATCCTCTACTGCATAACCTTGTGGGCCTCTGTCCCACAAGGGATAATCTCAGTTTTCTGAGTACTGGCTACCATGTCTAAAATAGTAACCCAGACACACTCTTAACTTCTGTGAGTGACAGTCTGCAAGAGCTGCTCTTTTTTTCCCCCTCCTTAGAAGTGCCATTTTGGAGAGCAATGATGGGAAGACTTTATATTCTACAAAATTCCAGAAATAGAACATTTGACTTCCAGACCGCTCTGGTCCATGTGGAGAATTACCGATTACCGAACCACAGGGCCACAGCTCTGCTGAAACCGTGTGCGCAGCAGTGTCCAGCGTGGGCTCTCCCGTCTTGGAACCCGGAGATACATGTCCTCCATCTTCTCCAGTAACAGGGAAACCAGTATATTTACTCTGGGTTAGTTGTTGCCATTAGATCAGTTCCCGAGAGTCGTAAAAGGAGCTCTGGGTTGTGAACTACTGGCTTAAACCAGCCTTTCCCGCAGTATTCATGAAGAATGTGTTAACCTTTGGGATGGCCAGGGATGCCCCCACCCCCAAGCCCACGAGAAACAGTGTAGAGATGGACTTACAGGATAGACTGGGAGCGTGTGCTCGTGGTTATAAGGCTGGAAGTCCATGGTAAATGAAGTGCCTGTAGCAGAGCATACTGTGTTGTTGGTGTTTGGGAAAAACAAGAATTGAAGGGTAAATTTCATGCCATATTGACTGGACCTTGTCCAGCAAGTGCTTGGTGGAGCTGTACAGACGTGAGTTGGTGTCTTTGCGTCTGCCTCAGACAGGCTGTCCAGTTGATGAGAAAATGAAAGGAGATAGCAGGCGTCCTGGGAGTGTTCTTGTCGCCCCCCCAGTGGCACTGAACTGGAAGCAGGGAGATCTGTCAAACTGTATGATAAATAGAGAAGTGCCTAGCATGGCATCTAAGAACCAGGCGTGGATTCGAATCCTCGCTCTATTGCCTGGTAACTTTGAACCTTGGGCAAAATATTTAACACCCCTGAGTCATTTCCTGGCAGCATAGTAACTTCGTTGCGTTATTATATTGTACAAAGTACTTGGCACTTCTCCCTGGCAATTGGTAAGCATTCAACAAATAGTAACAGTAACTTAATATGAGATGGAATCTGATTTAGAGTCACACAGAAAATGATTTGGGGGGAATCTTTTCCTCTGTCCTTTCCTACCTAGGCTATAAAGCCTCTCCAGAGTCGCAGAGGCTCACGGGACGGGCGCACGAGCGGGTGCATCTACCTCCCCAGGCAGGCCACCAGAGGCCCTGCGCCCAGGCAGCGGCCAGTTGTCCCCGCATTCCAAAAGTGCACATGCTAGTTTCATTTTGCCAGGTATCCAGTGAATAACAAAACATTCTTTTCAGCTAACTACAAAAATGTCTATTTGATACACGATGTGGTATGTCATAGTTACCTACCTGTGGAGCCAAGTTTGTCATCGTGACAAACCTAAAAGGAGCCCCAGAAATGCCGGGCCCCCTGCGGACCCCAGTCACATGTAGTTCTTTAGCGGAGCATTGGGGTTGTGAAGACCCGGAGTGCCTGCGAACACGCTACCTGGGGCTTGAAGGCTGCAAACACATGTCAGAAATGGAAGTTTCCAGGCACGCCTGCATAGAAATACGAAAGCTGAGAAGTGGCCTTGACTGGCTCTTCCTCAAGCGTGGCTGGGCCAGGTCACAGTGCTGCCAGAGGCTGCCACGGCCCTGGGTGTGTCCGCCCTGCAGGGTTCAGGGCCTCAGGTGACTGACTATCCAAGGTTTAAAAAACAGGCTATAAACATGTTTCTTTATTAACTGAGGAAAGTGGCTATGAGAACTGGTTCCACCCTGAATTTTTATTTTATTTTGTCCTTGGATTTTTTCCTCTGTCAAATGTTAATATTAGAAAATGCATTAAAGGGCAGATTTTTTAAAATAAATTTGATATATTAATAATAAAGTTTTGGTACTAATATTAATTTGGAAGTGATTATTTACTTTTCAAAATAGTTACTCTACAAAAGGATTCACTCAGGATTTCACTAATTAATGAGGTCTCCTAAGGCATTTGACATTTAATTAATTTTAATTACAACTTTTGAGGAGTACTCTGTGAGCAAGCCATATACCTACGTTCCCACTTGTTAATTTAAATAAGGACTAAATTATTATTGTGTTTTAGTAATTTTGAAACTAATTGCCTTCAGGTTATTTGTTTTTGAGTGAAACCTTCTAGGCCAAGAAATTTTTTTTCTCCTGTGTCCATGAAAAGTCTCAATGGTTACAATGTTAATAAAGTAATTATAATATTCTTTGGGATAGCTTTTGTTTTAAATCTATGCTCCCAGAGAACATTTGCATAAAATCCCATTAATACGAGGGTTATTTAAACCATTGTTATTTAAACATGTATATTTAAACCATTTAAATATATGTATAATGTATGATCACACTCCTTGCTCAGAAAAGATCTTCTTCTTCTCTGCCCGATGACACGTTCCTTCTGGGAGCCCATGGAAGCACCCCAGAGTTCAAACAAGTGTTCTGCCTCCCAGAGAGCGGCCTCCTGTACTCCCTCTGCCGCCCTCCCCGGAGGCTTGGAAACTGGAGGCCATTTCAGACATAGGTCTGTCCTAGGTCCTTGTCATCAGTGTAATGAATTGGAACAAGAAACGTATGCATCTGAGAATCAGGATTGCGACTGTAAATCACATCTGCCCTTGTGTCATTCATCAAATAGAGGCTCGTTTATTGCCATTTTGTCATTATAAAACTTTAATTTCTGTTTGGCTGAAAATATCGCTGATGGGTACATGACAGGGTTATGAACTCTTTGTATGAAAGCCTCTTTATAAATAAGATTTCTTAAGGCTGTAATGATTTTGTTATCTGGGAGAGAGAGTGTGGGAAGAAATGTAAAATGCAGGGCAGAGGGCATGCAGCAAAGGCAAAGTTACAAAGTTCAAAGGAGCATGGTTACAAAACTCCTTTCTCTAGATCGCTGGCATTACCCTGAAGTTAGCTCTTTAGAGGAGAAAACTCATGACAAAGGTGAGTCCAAGTTTAGACCAAGCTCATGTGCAGTGCATGTGTTTCCTGAATTGTTTTTGCACAGAAGCAAAAATGACCCCTACTCTACCTAAGCATTCCTGAGTCTTCTCAGGACCGCCCACCGTGCTTTGAGACAGGAGGTTCGCACCCACGGGTGCGCGGTGCTCAGCTCCGCAGACAGGCAGTGTGTGGCCCTCTCAACGGGTGTCCCCACGTCCGTTGCCTTTGATTCAGAAGTGGAGTGACCACTGCTATGAAATTGACTTTTTTTTAAAGATAGTTAAAGCAAAAAACATGTCATAGTAAGTATACCACTTACTTTGCCTAAGCTGTCTCCCAGGCTCTGTTAGTGAAGGGGTGTGAAAGTGTCCTTTCTTCCCTAGAAGACGAACAGGGAGTTCCAAGAAACAAGGACTTTCCAAGAAATATTGTCGTACCAAAAAGCCCCCATTCCCACACTGTGCTGTCTCATAAACACCATGTGTGTGTGTTTTGTTTCGTGTATTCTTTTGATCCCTAGGAAGAGCAGAGAGAGTTAATGTCATAGATGTCACAAAGGAAAGAAATTATTTTGTAGGTAATGTGTATAAAATGCTCCAATGGTATTGCATGTAATTGTATATAATGTTCAGTGTTTTGTCCTCTGAACATCTGCATGTAACTAACTCTGTTTTCAATCATGTGACAGTGAGCTTTGTGCTTTTAACAGGTTCTCATGCGTTATTTTTAACATGCGGCTGTTCAGTGAGAAGACCTGGTCTTCCGATGCTCACACATTATTGGTCCTTGACCCTGTGTGTGTGTTCAGTTCCCTCCCAACTAGAAAGAGCTAGAGACGTACAAAGGGAAGAGGGGAAAGGAGGCTAAATGCCTGTTCCAGGTGGTGGGCCACCAGGTTAAGCTTCCTGGACAGTATTCTGAAAATAAAGAAAATAGTCCTGTTCAGTGACACATTTGATTTGACTACAGACCGGAGTCGGGTTTTGACTTTGCTGGCTGCCTCCACTTAGAAATAGAAAGCTTTCTGGCTTTACATGGCTCGTGATGGCACAGCAAAGGCAGGGAGCGGTCACAACATGTGTGCTGTCTTTCTGCCTTCCATGAAAAAAGAGCGCAGGCCCAGGAGTCCGCATGCACTCAACCAGGTTGCATGTGTGTGTGTGTGTGCACAGCACAAACCCAAGAACATCTTTCCGGCTTCCCCCAAGGCAAAAAGAAGAAAAACTGCCATCCCTTTCCAGTACCTAGCTCCGCCTTACTCGCCAGCTAGTATTCCTGAAAAAAGTGGTCTGTCCTCACTAACTCTGCCCTCACCTCCTATTCTAACTTTGACTCACTGGAATCTGGCTTCTGCTCCCGTCACTTGACGCAAGCGTCACTTGCTCAGAACTGCAGTGACCTGCTATTACATAACTTCCAGACCTTTCCAGACTTCCTGGTACCCTTTAACCTTTACTCTGTCTCCTGCTGTCCTCACCCCACCCCTGGCTTCTTAGACACCCTCTAAGGACAGTTCTTCTCTGTGAGGGGTAAGATGTGGTCACTTGTGTTTTCCTTCCCTGTCTCTTCACCTGCCTGTCCTCCTTGGCCTTCTTCGATTCTCCTGTGAGAGCTCAGTGCCTTCACGACTCCAGATTCTATCAGCAGAACATCTGGTGCCAGTTTAGTAATTTCAAAACTGAATTCCTTGGCTTCTCCCGAGCCCTGTTCTTCCTTCTAAGTTTCTGATAAATGGCACCAGCATTTATGTCGTCATCTAAGCCTCCAGGCTGGAGCATCTGGTGGTTTTTTTCATGCCTCTTGTACCTTTGACACCCATAATTCCCTCTTCCGCAAGACTTTCTCAGTAAAACTTCAAATGAATTTGTTCTTCTTCTGACACCTTGAATAAATTCTTGGTGCCCCTGCTAACCCTTGCTCCCACTTCTATTATTGCCCAGCCAGTTCGTATCTCAGTTATGTGTGTGTCCCCCTCCCTCCCTTCCAAACAAGTCCACGAGCTGCTCCTTTCTGTATACTCAACACTGACTCAACGAGCATAGGACAGGCACGCCACGCATACTTCAACAGACCAAGAGCAGAAATGGAATGAAGGTAGCAGGTAGGGAAAGGGTCGGCCGTGCTCATCAGAACATAGGGGTGGTAGAGGTGCATGGTCACTATGGTCCTGGCTGGGAGCCCCCAGGATAGACGCCTGTCGTAGCGCACTCCAAACCCCCGCCATTGGATTATGTCACTGTGTTAGGGGACAGTGACCTGAAAGTGCCTCCCTGAGAACACAGGGTGGGGCAGCAGTGGGTTTGCAGTTGTGAGTGTGTGAAACGCAGAGTTTATTCTTACATTATTGCTAATTAATTGTTGTATTCTTTTCCATACGAACAACTGCAAAACTACTTTTTCCCCACCCTGTTTGCCTCATAGACGTAAGACAAATTGCAGATCTAGAAAGAGCAGAACTCATCATTTTTCAGTAAATTAGCTTTCTGTTTAGCCCTGGGTTAGCAAACTGCTGCATGAAAAACAAGAACAGTTGTTTTAATCCTGGAGAGTGGGATCTTCTGTGTGATAAGAATTGAATTACTGGGTGTTTTAGAAAAGGGAAAGACTTTGTGTGAAGGAGCAAGGAGGAGAGACTTGTGCTGAAAGTGCAGTGGCTGGAAAGACCAGCTCTAGACCAGAGACTCCCAGCTGCCTTCTGGACCCACGCTGTGCTCACTGACCCTGTCTGAATGGGGGAGCCAGGAGACTCTCTGCGAACACCCAGGCGAAGGCCACCCATAACCTGCAGTACAAGGTAGTACCTGCCCTACAACAGAACGCCTGCCCCTGCATAGCAGCATGGTTGGCAGAGGTCTGTTCCTGCTGCTCTGCACACCTCCCCCCCACCCCAGACTCCAGCTGGAGCGCCGCCTCAAATGACGCATTTGCCAGGGAGAGAGGTGCTCTGGTCCCCCAGGCACGTGGGTTCTGTTACACCCTCATCTTAGAATAGTAATTAATTGCTCTGGGGTTGCTGACGAAGAAAGCCACGTCTGCCAGTTCATGACGTCATCACTGTCATTTTCACTGTAATGCTGAGTCAGGGGTGGCACTGGCGGTGGAGTGGATGCTGGCGGTGGAGCTGATGGCGGTCGAATGCGCCAGGGCTGCTGGCACTGTTTTCCCCTAAACTGACACTGCTATGAGGACAGAAAAAAATAACACCCTGTCCAAATGGTGTATCAATAACCAGTTCCACACAAAGATATAAAAGGCATTCTTGTGGTATATATTTAAAAATAAAAGTGCCTTTTTTTGGGGGGTGGGGGTGGTAGCATCTGTTAATGTCTGCCTAGCTTTCTGTGTGACACATTCACACCACACCAGAGGTGACAAGTCCCCAAACTCTGCCGTCCACAGGGCAATAATAACAGTGACAGTCCCCATCGTTTTCATTTTCAGGCCAATTGAATATACATGGAACATAAGTGACTGGACTGTGTTAGCGGAGTCCACAGTTGTGACGGTGCCTGACAGAGCCTGTAGTGACTGGGGCTGGGGCTTCGGAACTGGCATCTCGGTGGGAATGGGCCGTGAGAATTAAAACAGTGGGCGGCAGCGAAACACAAGCTGTTTAGGTGACACCGAATCTACCTTGTCGGGTGGACCTGTGTGTTAATACAGAGTAGTGGGAGAAGTAACTAGAAAGGTGAGTAAGGTGCAGTCATTTCTTCCAGCTAGAAGAAACAGCTAGGAAGACGGCAGGGCCCCAGTGGAAGGCTGGGCAGGCTGCACCTTTTCCAGGTGTCAGAGGGGCTGCTGGCGCTGGGGAGCAACCTGATGAAGGCCGTATGCTGCAACCTCTAGAAGGAGTGGCCCGAAAATGCAGCACTTGCATGTGAAACTGAGTGTGAGAGGAACCTGGAAATGCGGTGATTGACCATCCAGTCTTGTAAATCACCTTTTGTTGTAAGATAAAATTTATTTCAAGCACAGCTACATTTTTCTTGGGTATAAAGTCCCCTTGAATCAAATCAAGGAGCAAGAGAAGGTAGAATGTTTACTGTTACAGGATGTAAGAGGAAATAAGACGGTACGGTAAACCCTCACGATTTGTAACTTCTGAATCCCAAGATATATGCCTCCCACCAAAGCATCGTGTTTCCCGTAAAACGCAGCGAAGTGTGACTACACTGGAGGGACCCGTGCACAGCAGCAAGGTGAAGCAGCACAGGGAGATGGGTCTGCAGGGTCCAGGGGCCGCCCTCACGCCCCTGCCTGGGGCGGCACGTTCAGTGCCCTGACAGAGTTACGTTTGAATTCTTGTCACGGATGGGACCCTGTTAAAGTCATTTTTTTTTTGTCTTCACTACCTTTTCTCCAAAATGGGCTTCATATAAGCCTGGTTCTTTCCCTTTGAACTCACATGATTGTACCCCAACTGCCTCGTCATCACAACAGCAGAAAGTCTCTCTCTGGCTTCTGATTACTCTCTCTTTGCTGGCCATGTCCCTCCTCCCAAGAGTAGGAATCACACACGTGCACTCGTGCTGTCACACACACACTCTCATTCTTCAGCTCCTTTCAGGAGAGTAGCCGCCCAGAGGCTCTCTGTACCTCCAGTGCTGTCTGGAGTTTAGCTGTAAACACTCCCAGTTCACCATAGCTCACCTCACAGGGTCCTGTGGCCAGTAAATGCCTCTTTTCACTACAACCCCTCCCTCCATCTCCTCTCATGTGGGAAACCTATTGGAAAGCTCTTTAGGAAGCCCAGTTTATGGAAGGAGGGGGCAGGACCAGGTCTAAGTGACCTTGAATGCCCGGGGTGGGTTTTAAGAACAGAGAGGGTTTCTCATAGGTCAGACTCAACTACAACTGGCTTTTGTGTGTTCTGAGACCTAGGTCAGCTGATTACTTTAAATTAAAATGCATATTGTAATTGACATCTCAGCATATTAAAATTGGCATCTAGGTAAGCAGTCTCTAATGAAGTGTCGTACTTAATGACTAATTCCAAACTTTAGGAAATTCTAAATCAGATTCAGCATTCATCATGTTTTTTTCCCATTCTCCTCTTTAACCCAACATTGAGAAATAACTCCGTGTTTATTTTTTAAATGAAAAAGTTAGCTGACAGACTTCTCATCTCCTCCTTTTTCATAATAACTAACACTGTAAGCATAAATGCAACCAACATCCTTAATTAAGTTACACCCATCCATCCTAGATTCTGCAGACAGTCCCTAAGCAAGAAAAGAAACAGAACTGGTTACTTTACAGTTCACTAGTGAGGCAAAAACAAGACAACACAGTGTATTGGTTACTTATTTTGTAACCAGCATGTGTTCCCACAGGCCAGGGAGGGGGGTTGACCCAGCCAGAGCTTTCCAATGTCCTAGTTGGTTCTCATCTTCTTAAGAAGACCACAAAGTGGTACAAGAGCCAGCTGAGTGACCCTCTCTCCTCTTCATCCAAACCTCTTTCCCCCCAGGTTTTCTTTCTGCAGTCACCCACCACCACACCCTTTTTGAAAGCTCAAAAGGGGAAAACCCAAAAGAAGAAATTCTGCCTCTCTGAGTATTTTGTTTTAGCCTAAGGAGCTCTCCCGATAAAAAAACTGTGACCAGTGGGTCCCAACAAGCAGGGCACTGGGTCCACCAGGTGCGAGCAGGGACCCCCAGCCCCAGGAAGAAATCCAGCAAATCAGATTTTTTTTTAATTGCTTCCATTTCACTTAGAATTGAGGTTTTCCAGGTCACTGTGGACACATGACTTTTCTTCCCATCTGATTTCCCATCTGGCACATGGTTCAGGCCTGGGAGGCCAGTTAGAAACCCAGTGTGAAGTGTAGGTGGTAGAAGGTGCAATACAACATGAACTCATTTCATTTGGTCTTAAGCAAACTCAATACCCAAGCTAACAGGAGCTGGCTGTTTCATTGTCTGTATTACCCCAGAGCTTCTGGAGCAGAAAGGAAGTGAAGGCCAAGGTGAAGAAATTAGTGGGGACACAGCTACAAAGCAGGCAACAGTATTTCTGACAGTCACACTTGGCTCTATTTTTACAAACTGTCTTTTAGGGTAATCTAGCAGAACCAGGTATAAACTGCCCCCTGCTGTCTGACACAGAGAAGTACATAAAAACATCCACTTTATTAAAAAGCGTCATAAGCTGAATGCCCACAGTGAATGCAGGCAGATCGCAGAAGCCAAGGACATGGCAGGTCACCTAGATCTTCTCCATGTGAGGACGAAGGGAGGACAAGAGTTGGAGGCATGATGAAAAGCACTGTTTGGGGGATTTGGAGAGCTGCCCTATTACTCCAGTCGCAGCCTTGTTTCTTGGAGCCTCTGTAGTCCGTGGTCCGGCAGCATCCGCATCTCCGGAGGGCTTATTAGAAATGCAGAGCCTTAGGCCCCTCCCTTGGTCCCCTGAACCAGAATCTACCCATTAACAAGGTCGCCATGTACATGTGAGAAGCCGTGAGTGTAACTTCAGAAAGAGCTTTGACCCTGGAGAAGGCCCACTGTGCTCTAAGGTTTACATCAAACTGAATTCAGTCTGAAGAGTGAATAAACACAACGGAATAGGAGAGTTGAATCCCCTGTTGCGATCATGATTTCCTTATGCCCTTATGTTCTTAATACTCTTGGTTTATACATGCTCACCTGACACTACCTCTTTCACTTGCTGTATTTCACATGACTTGCTGAATTTCTGCAGCAGCTGGCACTTGCCAAGCAGTGTCTTTTAAAACCACTGAGTCCCAGCAAAGACGTGGAGGGTGTCCGTTTTACCTCCAACAGCTGCTGTGTATCCCTTCCCTCTTGTTTGCTCTGGTCTCATCTCTCAGTCTCCACAGCCCTGCTGTTACAGTTGGGGAGCAGCGGCTGGGCCCTGCAGGGCGGAGCCGGCCCATGGCCTTGTCAGTCTGTTGCTAACCCAGAGTGTTCTTTTCCGCGCCAGGTCAGGGAAGAGTGCCGGCTCCTGAACGCCCCACCTGTTCCGCCCCGGAGCACAAAGCCTTTGTCCACCAGTCCCTCCATCCCTCCTCGCTCAGTCAAGCCAGCGCGGCAGCAGACTCGCTCTCCCAGCCCCACCTTGTCCTACTATTCTTCAGGGCTGCACGACATGTAAGTCTTCACGCCAGGGCCCTCTTCCACAGGACTCTGCGCATCGGCCAGACCACTGGGGCTTGAGATCCGGGTCAAGGTAGCTGTCACCGAGGCAGGTGGTGGGAGAGGAAATGTTCTTTATGGTCTTAGAAAGTTTTCCTGGGACAGCATGTTGGGTTTGAGCTAGGATGAAAGAGCCAGTCTCCTAGGAAGAAAAGACCTCAGAGTCTGTGAGAAGTTCAGGGATAGAGGCCAACTGGATTCTCTTAGAAGCAACCCACAGGCCTCACTCAGTTCTTACACTCCAGCGCCGCGTTCCTTCTGCTTCAACTTCAACACAAGCAGACAGTACCTTCACCCAGGACTTAGCATTGAAAGGGACCTTTGGCTCCCTCTCTCCCTAGAATTTGCACCCAGGACAGGAAGCCCTTCTTGACCATCGAGGTCAGGCAGTCATTCACTTCGGTCTGGATCCTTCTGGTGTTGGGAGCTCATTCTTTTGCAGTGCGGCTCATTTCATTGTTGGCAAGTGCTGTTCACTCCCCCCGCCCCCCGAAATCTTTCATCACATCGAGCTGAAATCTATTTCCATGTAATTTCCAAGTATTTCTTATGTCTAGAAAAGCAAATGCAGGTCCACCTTACCTCTCTTTGTCAGCCCGTGGAAACATAAAGTCAGCTAGGATGTAAGTCTTCTCAGTTCTGGTAGCAGTTTCCCCGGACGTCTGGTCCCCCACCCCCGAGCACACCCTGGCCTCACTGTCACTCTTAAACTAGGGCCCCAGAGCTGAATGCGCTCGCATGACTCCACCGCTGGTCTTTACGGTTTTAAGTAGCTCACCTTTGCAGGTATTTTTTGTTCTCCATACATTTAAATCTTTATGCTAATATGACTCATTGCACAGAAACTAAGGCAAGTGTAAGCATTTTATTTGAAGCATCTCCTCCTCCCTCAGGCTTTTGGATAGAAATAGAGTCATGGGTGGTGGTGATGTCGTCATATCCCTAGTACAAGGATGGCAAGCATGAGGCACCGTAGACTGCTTTGGCACCCCACCCTCACCCCCTGCAGACATCACTAATCAATCACAGTGCCTGTTGATGATACACCCAAACATGGCATAACAGTTTTTCTCATCATAAAGATCTAGGCATCCACTAACAATGATTTTCTTGCTAGTTAAAAAAAAAAGTTATATATTTGCTATCTCCACTGTAGCATTTTAAATCATTATGTTTATATCCATAATTACCAGTATTTTTAGTAATTTAAAGATTCTGTTTTTAAAAGCAAACTAAGCAAACAACTAGAACAGGAACAGAACCACAGAAATGGAGATCACATGGAGGGTTAGCAACAGGAAAGGGGGAGGAGGAGAAAGGGGGAAAAGATACAGAGAATAAGTAGCATAGACAATAGGTAGAAAATAGGCAGGGGGAGGGCAAGAATAGTATGGGAAATGTAAAAGCTGAAGAATTTATGACACATGGACATGAACTAAAGGGGGGAATGTGGGTGGGAGGGGGTGGGCAGGGTGGAGGGGAGTGAAGGGGGGAAATGGGACAACTGTAACAGCATAATCAATAAAAAAAAGATTCTGTTTTTAAAAATTCAATGAGGTTAGCAGGTGCTTTACTGAATTCATGCTAAAGAAATATTATATATTTCTCTAACTATATTTTTCTAATTAGAAGTAAGATCTATGGAAGAAAGAAAGGCTTGGGATTGTACTTTTTTTTTTTAACGCATCTCTCTTTCTCTGCTTACTTTGAAGCAGCGTCACGAAAAGTGACACCGGTCCTTCTGAAAGTGCTCCTGTTTCCTGCTATCCGTGCAACCGAGGGAAAGCTGATTCTGTGGACCTGAAGTCCCCCTCCGGAAGTCCTTCTGCCGACACGCTCTCCTCCCGGCTCTCCTGGCCTAACCATTACTCAGGAGCGGCAGAGAGCCAGACCAGGAGCGACTTCCTGCTGGATCCAAGCCGGAGTTACAGTTATCCTCGGCAGAAGACCCCTGGCACACCAAAGAGAAACTGCCCGGCACCTTTTGATTTCGAAGGCCCTGTGCCCTCGGCCTGTCCCACCAGCTCAGCCCCTGCAGCGCCCAGTAGCAGCGTCTCCGGTTGTCCCAAGTCAGCCAGCTACTGCCTGGAGAGCACAGATCGGAAAACTCTCTCAGCCGGCACTACAAAGCAGAGTATCTCGTGCCCTGCCTTGCCGCCCAGGGCCCCCAAACCAGTGGAAGAGAAAGCCTCCTCCGGAACTGCCCCTTTGCCTCTGAAAATCGATGGTGCTGAGGAAGACCCCAAGACTGGGTCACCGGACCTCTCGGAGGACCAGTATTTTGTTAAAAAGGGCATGCAGGACATCTTCTCCGTCTCTTACCCCTTCTCATCCCCGCTCCACCTCCAGCTGGCCCCCAGGTCCTGCGGCGACGGCTCCCCGTGGCAGCCGCCCGCCGACCTCTCGGGGCTGTCAATAGAAGAGGTGTCCAAGTCCTTACGGTTCATTGGCTTGTCTGAGGATGTCATATTGTTCTTCGTTACTGAAAAGATTGATGGGAATTTGCTTGTTCAACTAACAGAAGAAATCCTCTCAGAGGATTTCAAATTAAGCAAACTGCAGGTGAAGAAAATCATGCAATTCATTAACGGCTGGAGGCCCAAAATATAGACAAATAACCCAGCTAGCATTGAACAAAACTGATACATGTGTGTGCTAGAAGGGGCGGGCTGGGACACGATTTCATGTTTTTTGCACTAAAAACCTTCTCTGTAAATAGGGACAAGAGAAACTCTTACTATACAGATTCCGTTTTTGAATGGTGAACAGGCTATTTTGTACGTCAATAACAATGCTGTACAGAACACCTAGAGGTGTGCCTTGTACGCCACTCAACACTCAACAGCTGCTAAACAAAAGGCACGTTCAGAGAAGTAACTCTCACCAATAGGCCTGTGCGAGAAGGTATGATATTTATTACAAAATAGCCAAAGCTGAAAGACATAAGAATCTTACACACACACCACACACACACAAACTTTTGAACAACAGTTCCTTCCTTTGGGGGAATCGACTTTAGACAATTAACTCTATTCTGTACTCTGTTGTTTGGATTACTCAATGCTAATTGTTTTACTCTTGTGCCTGACAATGTTAGTGATCTGAAATGACACTTTAATGTTATATGCTTGGTGGGGATCTTTTCATCAAAAGACATTTTCCAAAAGTCACGTGCTGACAGAAGATAAATGACTTCCTTAGAAATCGTGCAAACCATGGCCACAACAATGATCTGTAACTGCTGCTAACTTTCCTGAGCAGAAGAAAAACACAGAAAACCGTACATGTATGTGTACACAGTACAAATGTATATGTTGTAAACATCATTTTGAGTCTGATACTTTAGATAACGCCCGTTCACTTCCCAATATCCACTGAGGTTTGGGGCCGTTCACTAGGCTGACTCTTAGGAAGATTGGACAGAATGACCCAAAGGTTCTCAGAACCCTGACCCTTGAAGCTCAGACTCATTAGAGCTTCATCACTAAAACCTTGGAAGGAATCAGTAGAGAGTCTATATGGAGGAATTAAATTTGATTGTAAGCCCATGTGGGGCAGGGTTTGACATATAATACTCCCATGCCGGCATCTGGGGAAATGATAGTTTCTGTCCAGTGACAGTTCTTCCCGGGTTTGAGCGTCTTTTTCTCCTGATTTCTGAAGTGAGGTCTGAACAGATTTCTCCAACTGTGTTAGGTGCTCTCAGATACCACACAACTGTCTTCTGTTACTTTATGGGCCACATCTGTTGAGTCATTTTTTAAAGTATTGCTGAGAGTATTTGTTTAGTGCATAAAACCTCTTCATTCCTCCCTTCCAAAGAAAATACATTACTACCATACTTAAGAATTTCAGAACATGATTCTGTCAAATTTTGCCAAATTGATTAAATATTCCAAAATATAATGGCCTCACCATCATTTTTTACTTTTTGCAGTAATATATATCTTAGCAAAGTTTTAGTTCCCCAAGCAAGCTGTCACCATATAAGCCTTGGAGGATGTCCCCAAATTCTGGATGTAGGGACAGTCTGTGACTGAGGTGTCAGTGTGACTTGCAGGATTTGCTTATATCTTATTATTCACTCTTCGTGCTCACCAAAATAAATAAAAAATGTAAAGGCAGACCCGCCCACTTAATTTTGCATACCTGTGCAATATGGCTTTATTTCTTGGTGTTCAAGATATTTGTAATCTATCTCATGGTTTGGGATTGAGATGAATTGATACCTCTTTGTTTTCCATCTTAAATGTCTTTTTTAAAAAATATATGTAGAAGTTTTGAGTAGCACACTCACAGTTCAGGAGGCCTCTCAGCTACTCTCATGTTGAGAGAGCACCCTTCTCTCTGAGGGACAACTTCCTTAGTAAGCTAACCTCTCAGAATTTTCCCTTCAAAATAAAAACAGACAGGATGCCATTGAAAAGCTACATTTTTTTTTTTTTTGGCAAACTCTTCCAAATCCATTTTTATACATGTAGCCCTTGGACACAGTTCTCAAGTTCAGGCAGGAAGAAAGCGTGAGTTTGGGTTTATTATGAGGGGCACTCCACATAAACAACTGATGCTTTTATCTTTTTTTGCAAAAACTTTACACAAAATAGTTTCTGTTTATTTTTGTCTTGTCATATTTACGTTGAGTTTGTGTTGATGACAACATAGAGACTCCTTCAGGGCAAGGCAGGGACTCTGGCCTTTGATTCGTGTGTTCCAAATTCATCGAGCTCTTTCCTCTGTCAGACACTAGGCTGGTGTGGCTCAGCAACGCTGACCAAGGACACAGCCCCTGCCCTCTTGGAAGTCATAATATTTACATTACAAATCACGGTTGCCGAGACCATGAATTTGTACGGAGGGACATGAAACCCTCTGGGCAGTTGGAGGTATGGAGAATTAAGTGTGCCCTGTCTTTAAGGAGCCCACGGATGGAAGAAATATGGCCTCTATTAAAGGGATATAAAACAAATATAGTACCACAAGACACTGACAACTTGGAATATGTTGGAAGCAGAAAGCAACTCTGACTCCCACTGGCTAGCCTTCTCTTTGACTGATTTGGGATTTTTTTTTTAACCGTAATAAATTTCTCCAGCATCTCTGAAGCCACAGACAAATGTAATTGCCGTTCCTGAACTGAACGTGTCCATAGGGGACCTTGGACCCTGGCTAACAAAGGTACGCTTAGCCGGAGAGAATGAAGACAAGAAATGAGAGCAGGGGTAGGAAGGAAGCAGCCTCTCCCTTCTGATAGCTGTGGTTTTTGTAGTGAATAGTGAGGTATAGGCATTCCCCACAAGCAGAAGTTTTTCCAGCCAACCAGGTCAAGACCAAGGACATCTTGTCAATTCCCTATAGACAGTGCAGTGACCACACTGCTTGGGAGAAAGGGTCTGTCTACACAGGACCCTTTTAGGGGTCCTTAAATTCATGGCTAAAATCATCATCGCCCCGTCAGAAAAGAAAATCAGCAATAAACCAAACCAAGCAACTAAAATGTAAAATGTGGACCTGGCTCAGGTGGCAGGGAAGAACTCAAACACATGTCAACTCCTTTTCAGAATCTCGCCAGCGCCTGTACCGCCTCTCTGCTTGAAGTTGAGCCGCTCAACTTTATGAACTGTGAAATTTACATGTATATTCTTTCAACCCACATATACCATTTAAGTTTATGAAGTTGCAGCAAGCTGCCCTTCGACTCCATTGCAGTGTTTATTCTTGTCTCATGTGGAAATAAAACAACAATCTTATGGGAAAATGTTATGACAGTCCATTCCAGCTGTTCTCAGACACGTCCATAAACACTCTTTGCTCACATTCCAGAACCACCTGCATGGCATCCATGTGGCTCTTCGAGAAGTTCGGGGGTAAGTGTGGATGGATAGAGGGTCCTTCATTTTCCAAACACTATGTTTAACAAGTCACTAGTCATCACGCCTCAAGAGTGTAAGATTAACATTTTAAATAACAAACTGGAAAACAAAACAGTTCTCCAAAGAACCTCGTGAACTAGTCAAAGAAAATTTTAACTTTGTCCACTGGAAAAGTTAGTTCTGATGTTAGACACATGAGACGCTCAGAACTGCACCCACTGTATGAATTCCCACTGTTTTTCTAGTCCTATCAATGCCCCCGGCTGCTAGGGCAACAGGAGTGGAACACCAGAGTGGGAAGGTGGAGAACAGAACTTCTCGGGTGTGGGGCTGTAGCGTTGTGGAGTTTCTGTGGCCACTTCTCGTCAAATCGCATCGTTTAGTCTTTAAAATTTGGTGTTTTAACATTTGTCTAATTGTGGAAGCCAGAGGATAAACGTTATTTCAGTTAAAACTATATAGAACTATCTTCTGTAATTTTGCTGCTCTAATTTTTAGGCTATGATTTTTGTAATGAGCTGATCAGATTACAGATTTCCTTTGTTTACAATCTCACATAGTAGGGCTCAGATCATTTCTTAGCTATGAACCCCTTCTCCTACTTTCATATCAAGTTCCATTTAAAATGCTCTTTAAGCTAAGCCTAAAAATTGAACTCCATTAAAAATGGCGGCATTTTCCTTAACGTACATGAAAATGGTATATTCTCTTCAAAGAATTTTATAACCTCTTACTGTTTCATGGCTTGGAAAACTGAAGTTGTTAACTACCAGTTAACAGTTGTGTTACTTTCCAGAGCGTTATCTAATGGGCCCAATGTGTACCTCAAGATAAACATGGTATGTTATGTCTAAAAAAATTCGTTGTTGATCTAAATGGTTCTGAAATGTCTATAAATAAAGAAAATTTAAAAGTTGCTCTTCTTGCGATTTTTCCTCAGTGAGTCATACCTAGTGTACAGTTTTCTAGACTCTCTCTTCCCCATCCTCATTCAGGAGAAGGGAACTTGTCTAAAGGGATTCCCTTTTTTTTTTGACCTTTAAAATTATAGCTTTATGAAGATATACTTTGATAGATTATAAACTGCACATATTTAAAGCATTGGATTAATTTTGACAAATACATTTACCCTTGAAATTATCACCACAATTAAGATAACGAACTTATCAATTATCCTTAATATTTTCTTTTTTTAATATTTTATTGTTTATGCTGTTAGAGTTGTCACTGTTTCTTCCTTTGCCCCCCTCTCCACCCAACCCGCGCCCCCACTGCCACAGTCACCACGCTGTTGTCCGTGTCCATGGGTCCGTCACACGTGTGCCGTGACCAGGCCCTCCGCCTTCTTCCAGTCAGTCCCTGCTTCTCCTCTCCTCTCACAGCTGTCAGTCTGGCCGTGTCTTCGTGTCTCTGGTTCCGTTTTGCTCATGAGTTTATTTTGTTCATTAGGCTCCTCTTGCACGTGAGATGACCTGGTATTTGTCCCTCACAAACTGGCTCGTTTCACTAATAAGCCCATCCTATATTAATAAGAGATCGAAAACTCTGGCTGTTGTACAGAGAAGCGGGGATCCAGGTAATGTGACGGCCTTCCAGCAGAACCCGGTGGTACCTGTGGGGTCAGGAGTTAGGACAAAGGACAAGGAGAGATGAACCGATGAGCTCTGAAAAATGTGTGCGTGTTCGGGCAGGGAAAGATAGCACAAATTCCTATCTCTGGCTTTCCTCTCACCACATCTCTTTGGTTTAAGTGTTCAAGTTATACAATTACATCAAGCATAAGCCAGTGTGCAGAAACAGTTGAAGGTACTAGAGAAAATCAAGTGCATTGTGTGTGCTGTGGGATCCACCTGTAAGTCTTACAGAGAAGTCGGTGAATGCAAGTAGAAGTTGATTAGAAGCTTTTGTGCTCCAGATAGTGTGCAAGAGCTTCGCAGCAGTTATGCCCCAAATTCTCCTGGTGGTTTTTGTTTGTGTTTGTATCAGGCCTTTTGATTGGAGGGCTTCCTGGTGGTTTTTTGTTTGTGTTTGTATCAAGCCTTTTGATTGGAGGGCTTTGGGGAAGGGCAGAAGGTTTGGGAAGACAGGAGATCAGATGTCCCGAAGCCGGCTGGGACTTCCTCCCTACCCACCTCCCCACCCCCGCAGCGTCACACTGGAAAAAGATGGGGTTTTTTTCCAGTGTTTTAATGGCTACTTGTAATTTCTGTAAGAGAAATAAAATGGCAAAGGAAGGTTGGGTACCCCCTAACCCAACATTTCTAGGTCTCAGCGCTGTTGATGTCTCAGAGGGGATATTCCTTGTGGGGGCTCTTCCTGGGCACTGGGGGATGTTTAATAGCTTGGTGGCCTCTACACCATCTATAACTGGCCCCCAATGCTTGGTCAGTTAGCCAATGACAGGTAAGATTCCGTCAAGGGGGAAACGACCTAAGACAGGCACGATCACGTGGGAGGCCCCCAAGGAAGGACTTTGAGGGGTACAGCAAAAGGGGGTGATGGACTCTCGCCCCTCGGCTTTGACAAAGCCGGAGTCCTCATTCCATCTGCGAGAAAATCTCCTAATCTCTTGGCTGCCTTACTTCCTTTGCTCCACCTAAGCCTGAAACAATGACAGGGTGGTGCTGCCCTGTGCTGGAAAGGACAGGTTCCCTGGGTGATCAGGCCTAAGAAAGAATATGTAAAATCCTGTGAAACCTGCTTTGTTTAGCATGCTCTCAATTGAATGATAAGAGTCCAAACAAGAAGTAAGTTTGTTCCTTAAAGTTCTTACAGCTCTTTAGCTATCTGACTCTGACTGAAAGTAGGCCCTCGGAGTTCCTTGTTATTTAATCCTTACTTCCCAGCAATGAGTAATGAGCTTTACCTGACTTCCTGTGTAAACGAACCCAATAAAAGCCATTGAGGAAAAGGCTCTTGGTCCTTCTCCTGTGAGAGATCGGCCACGTTTCCTCCCCAAGCAGATCATGTCTTGGTAGACTTATTCTCATCCGTGGCGGACGGGGGGCTCGGCAGGCAAAGCTCCTTCACATGCAATAATCAAAATTATCTCTAGACGTTTCTAAATGTGCCCTGAGAGACACAATGGCCCCAGGTTGAGAACCACTGCTGTAAATCCTGAGAGGACAACCAGGGGCCTGAAAAGCAGTGGAAGGAGCGTGGAGCCCGTCTCCAACTGGCTGCAGGTAGACAAGTCTGCTTTTTCCTCCTGAGCAATGTGGACTCATTGGAAAGAAAGTCTCGCTGTTTTCTTTTACTACACAGTGCACTCCCAAATCATTCATTCCATCTTAGTACTTACACCTCCAACCCTTCTGTCCTATTCCACAGGGAGAACACCTGTGACTAAACCCATGGGGGACCAGTTTCCTGGAAGAAACTGTGGGGTCCACGGAGGTTAACTACAACAGCCAAGGATCTTCTACCTCAGGGTTCTGCGAGTGCTTGCGTCACATAGACACTAGGACAGGTGACTCCCCCAGACAGGATATTGCAAAGTAATTTAAGCTGAGAAATAAGTTGGGTTAGAATATGTTTGAAATCCTACATATCAGAAGTGAGAAAAAGTCAAATCTTTGAAAACAATGATAAGTACTGAGTAAATTCTTATTTCAAGGGATGGATTTTCCCTTAAACCCCTCCCCAACCCAGCCCCTTCTTGCTTATCTAACTCATAGACATCCCCCAGCACTTCCCGAGCAGCGCCCCCAGGCTGCTTAGGCGTCACTCCTGTGTGCTGACGGAGCTCTCCGCGAGTACCTCTGTCCCTTGTAAACTGTACGCTCTTTGGTGTCAGGGCTTCTGTCTTCTACTGTGTGTCTTCAGAAGGAGATGAGACAGGAGGTTCTACCGAATGTCAGCACAAATACCATCACATTTCTGATGGCGGGTAGTCTTTGTACCTCGAAGGTCAAGATCCTGCAGCCATAAAGCATAAGAACAAGTTAAAGTGAAGAGAACGATATACATGAAACTGGTATGGGTCCTAAAACTTATTAGTAGAATAAAAGAGCAAGATACTAACTTCTTTAGAGATCCCAGATTTAGTTTGCATCATTTGCCAATGAATAAATACATTTTTCTTCTAACGGTTTAATTAAGCCAATGACTTCATTTTTTTTTCTTTATGGACATGATGAACTGAACAAGATCAGTGTGTTCCCATGGACTGACTCAAAAATTGGCCCTCAGAGACGCACGTGACTGAAAAGTAGCAGATACGGTTGGATGACCTAAGCTGAGAGTGATGAGTGATCTCAGGACCCGAGGCAGTGGTGGGTGAAGATAAGAAACAGTTTTGGTGTGCTCAGGAGCACACCTGGCCAGGAGGCCTTGTGCAGGGTGAAGGAAATGCCATCTATGGGCAGATCAGAGAAGTTTAGAGCCACAGAGGGCCTTGTGGGCCCAACATCTTAACTTTATAGGAACGAAACCCATCGAGGGTACATGATTCCCCCGACCACAGAAGGTTTACAACAGAACCAGAACTAGAAATACAATCTCCCGGTTCCCTGTTTTGTACTCCTTCCAGTGCAATATTGTCTCCTAATTTCTTCAAATTTTAACTTTTTAAAATGACATTTAATTTTTGTTGTTGTTTAGCTCTTGGAATGCCCTACCCAAGGCGAGAGAGAGAGAGAGAGAGGAGACAATCGTGAACTGACGTACCCTACCTAGGAAGTCCTAGCTGGAAATCAAGAGAAACCTCCCCTGCTTTTCTGCTTATAAAATGGAGGCTCTGAACATATCTACTGCTTTTACATCAAAAAAATGACTCTGGAGATATAAGTGAAACAGGTATAAGATCTTTTTAGGATATGCCTCTTTCAGGTATAAGATTTGTAAAATGTAAAATCACAGAGGGCACAAGCCTTCAACTCACTGCACCCAGCGTAAGCCCCCAGGACGAATTTACCAACTGAGCCACATAGGTGAAGAAGCAGCTGTGGTACTGAACATGGCCACATGGTGTCAGGCTTTTCTAACCGGCTAATGGCTACCCCAGAATTAGTCCAGTCAACTCCGATGAAGCACAATGGTGAGTCAAGATCAGTCGAGTTAAATTTTGAGTTCAGTCATATTGGTGGTCCGTCTTCCCATTAATCACTTTTCCACTTCTTTTAGTCAGCCAAAAGTATGAGAATCCTGGCGTTATAGAAACCAATAAACAGAAAGAAGTAGCTCCAAAAGGAGGAATTTGAAAGTGGGACACATAGAGTTTTTTCAAGCCATATGTTCAGGGGGAGGAGGGTAGAGAGAGGGTTTTGAAATGCAAAATGGACCTGCCAGAAGCCTTTCCCCTTCTTTGGTTTGAGTTTCTGGAATTTTGAAAGTGAATAGTGCAAATCAGAAGCTCTTGAGTGAAAAGGTATACCTCATTTTTTTAATTCCACGGCTGTTTTTGAGCAACAAGACCCTCAGCCAGAAACAGAATCTATCAAGTATCATTACAGTAAAACTGACGTTCAGTTGGGCTTGAAAAGCCCATCTCCTTCAATCCTCAGCTTATCTGCCACACCGTGAGCCTGCCTAACTGATCCTCGAAGGAAGAACAAAGCAAATATGAATTCTAACAAAGAGAATGTCACACTTTAATGTTTGCATACCTATGTTCATTCTCTATGCTTTTTACTACTCCCAGTAAGTAACACAGTTGTTGACAAGTATACGAAGTCTCTTTTTCAATTCAACTTTTAAGGAGATGACTGATGTTAGAAATTCAGTAAACGACCTACAATTTCAGTTTTAGCTTAGGTTGCCATATTGAAATAGATAATTTCCAATAAAGATTTTTCTATAAACATAATTAACCTGTTTTTGTATTTTAATTCTCACCTGAGTACATGCTTGTTGATTTTAGAGAGAAGGGAAGGGAGGTAGAGAGAGAGGGAGAGAAACAGCAATGTGAGAGAGAAACCTATTGATCAGTTCATGCCCCAGCTGGGGACCAAACCCACAACCTAGGTATGTGCACTGACCAGGAATCAACCCAGATGATGGTCCAACCAACTGAGCCACATCAGCCAGGGCTTAACCTGTTTTAAGTCACCTTTCAGTGATTGGTGAATAAGGGGCGTGGAAATACCACAATTACAGTAACTTATACAGTACTGGGATCCATGAATCAGTTAATCATTCACAGTTTGTTATTTGGAAGGTTGAGATAACTAACTTATTTTTCATAGAAAACAAAGTGTAAAAGAACAGTTTGAAATATGGAATGGGAAAACGCAGTACATGTTCTCTTTATTCAGTTAACTATTAGGTGTATCTTACCAGAATTAATGCCCAAGGGATAAAATGCTATTATTTAAGCCTTGCCAGCTTCTTTGAGAGATGTGGTGTTTATTTTTTGCCTTACCATGTTGCCAGTATCGGCCATTTCTGGAGCATTCATTCATCTTCCATCCACAAGCTTCGTCCCTTCCGACCGTCACCCAATGCTGGAGTGTGATTTTGGTGTGGGATTCTGAAGGAGAAAGCAGCGGTTGCCGAGGATGAGAAAGTGACATCCCGCACGTCCTCAGCAATTCCAGCAATTCAGGCCATGGGTCACCCAACCCATTTCACTTCATGACCGAGCTCCTGACCTAGCTCAGCTGCTCACTCTCCCAAATGCCCATGGCAGGTCTGATTGTAACTGTAATAAAGGACCCCACCTACTCTGTCATCTCCTGTTCTGTGTTTCTTCTCATATTTCTTTTCCTGGAACTTCTTAGATCTTCACCAACCTGCCCTGGCTAGTGCGGCTCAGTTGTTTGGAGCGTCATCTGCTAAACCGAAAGGTCGCAGGTTTGCTCCCCAGTCAGGGCACATGCCGGGTTCAGTTTTGGTCCCCGGCAGGGGAGTGTGTAAGAGACCACCGATAGATGTTTCTCTCTCTCCCCTCTCTCTAAAACCAATGAGCATGTCCTTTTGCGAGGATTTTTTTAAAAGTACATTTTCCAGCCTGATTTTCCTATACCTTACAGAGACCCACCAGACAAACAACAGTGGAGAGAGTGGGTTGTTCTCACAGTCAGACAGAAGAAAGCAGGGTGGCTGATGTGAGGTCACATGGGTTCTTTAACTGAAGTAATTTGGGAGAAGTACCTACCACCATTCTCAAGCAATAAAAAGTTGTCTTTTTAAGAAAACTGTACTTGAACAGTGATTAAAATAAAAGAAAATACATAAAAAAGTTGCCTTTTTAATACTACATGCAAAAATGTTAAAGACAGGTTTGAAATCACTCGTAGTATCAACAAAATGTTGATCAGCCAGCCTCCGGCCCTCTGGCGTGCCCTGCGGGACACGCCCATTGTGTTTAGGGGAAAGCATGTCTCATTGGCTCCCGGGATGACCAGCACTGTCTCCCGTCCTCAGCCTTGGCCGCTGCACCCAGCCCTGCCAGGCTGTCCTCCTACCGCTCTTCACCCACCAGGGCCCTGGGCACAGCCTCAGGGTAGACAGCTGCCCCTGCAAACATACAGATACACACAGAGGCATTTTCCATCCTCTTCTGTCCCCTCCTGTCCCCAGCATCACTATAAACCTTCTGTGTGCAGCTGCTCCACCAGCATGAGTTACAGTTGTGCTTTCTTATAATTCCAGGTGTCCAGCAGGTGTATATAGACACACATACACCCACATATGCTACAGACAAATGTTCTCTCAAAGACTTAGAGTTCAGACCCCTGAGGAAATGGGCCAATAGTGAACCACAGGCCTCTTCATCACTGCGCCCTCAATGCCAATAACTGAACACCTTTGGAGTCAGCCAGCCCTGAGTAGGGATCAGAGCTCTGCTCCTGACTGTCGGCATGACTGTGGCCTCCCTTTCTTTCCTGTCAAACAGAAATAATGGCAACTTCTTAGAGTGGTTATAAAAATTAAATGAGTTGATATATACGAACCTCTTGAAATAACTCTTAGTTCAAAGTACAACTTAATTCTGTTTTGAAATATAACTAAACCCCTTTAGAAATGAGGGAGAAGGTGGTGGGGGGAACAAACTACATATTCCTTCCATTCCTCCATTCATCCAGCAAGGGCTGTGGAGCACATGTTGTTTTCAGCAGGTGCCTGGTGCTAACGCTGCCCTGGTGAATAAGACACGAGCTGATGACTTACAGACGATTAGACCAGTCACAGAACCACTTACGGAGGGCCTACTGGGTTTCATTCACTGTTACATTGCAAATTACATGCATTATCTCCTTATCAGAAGCAGTGAGAGGTAGCTACTAGTCTTAGTCCCATTTTGGGGGATGAGGAAACTGAGTCAAAAAGGGTGACTTGTCCAAGTGCACGTGGCAAGTGACTGACTCTGAATTCAAACCCAACTCTTTCTGCCCCAGTGTCCACACTGTTATGTGGGGATTTGTTCAAGGTGCTCTGGGAGCTTGGAGGGCAGAACATCCCGGCATCATGAAGCTCAGTCAGCCTCCTGAAGGAAGCGGCATCTAAGTAGGAACCTGAAGGTAAGCAGGAATTAGGACGAAGAATGGGAGGGAGGAAGAAGGTGAAGAATATTTGAGGAAAGAAAATGGTATTTTTGAAGTGGTGGAGATGTGAGAAAGCACAGCATCGTTTACCGAAATTATTCAGCAGCCTGGAGTGTAATGAGTAAAGAATGTTGGCAAGAAATGGAGCAGCCAAAGGCCTTTCCATGAAGGTCATTGCATAGCAGGCAAGGGGGTCTTCATCTTGCAGTCGGGAGAGGAACTTCGTCATTGGAAGTAGGGAAGCAACGTGAGCAGACAGGATCACTGGGAATGCAGGGTGGGAAATGGGTTGGAAGGAAGCAAACCTGGGCTCGGGAGAGCAATTAGGAAGTCACACTTAACTGCATGCAAGTGGCATGGGGGCCTGGATGGAGCAGCAGCCATGAGGATGTACAGAAATGGACTGGCTAGAGCAAAATTTAGGGGGTGAAACAAAAGGACTTGGTGGTTGATCAAACGTGGCAGCTAGTATCTATCTTTGAAGCCCATGCCTGAAGATTCTCGAAGGCCCACATGCCTATAAATTTGTCACACTTCCACCACTCCCCCCCTAATGCAATATGGGAAGGGAAAATAAAAGGCTAATATTATGATAATATTCTGCTGGATACTAGATGTGAGAAGAAATAATCGGATATTAATTTTATTGCAAATGATGATGCTTAAGGCAGAATCTCCACTAGACCCTTTCCTACTTGGAAAGATGACATGGGGACCCAGTCAGGCAGGTCCCTCAGGGGATGAGCTGGATGAGGACCTACGGGGATATCCCTGACTGGGGTATCCTGCTGTCCCATCACCCGGCCACACTGGCCTCCACAACCACGGCATGCCTGGGATTTCCCCAAAGTCAGAGGCTGCTGTAACCAGCTCCCCAGGGGTGCTAGAGGCTGCACTCCAGCTGCTCAGGGCTACGGAGCCCACCCAGCTGCACCCAGAGCACCTTCCACAGCTGCCATGGAACAAGGATCTCAGCGTGCAAGGAGTGAGGCGGTGGTGGGACCAAAGATGTCAACCAAAATGCCCATGAGGACAACAGGATAAAGACACTGAGGATCGGGGTGGGAAGGAGATGCTGCCTCAGCTTTGGGTGAGCTGACTTCAAGTTTGCCACTGGGCCTGTGTGGGGCTGCACTGAACTAAAACCCCACTGCAGCACCTCAGCTAAGCAGGAGTTTGTTTCTCTCAAGTAACAAGAAGCCCAAAAGGAGGCAACTTAGGACTAACACAGCTGCTCAAGGTCGTCACCTGGGAACCGGGTCCTGCCAGTGTCCTGCTCCCAGGCCCTCACCTGTGGCTTTTGTCCTCGTGCTCATGACTTGGATCCTGTACCTACAAACATTTTTCCTGACTTGGGAGCAGAAAGAAAGCTTGGAAGTGGGAAGAATAAAGGATGCATATCAAAGGACTCTGTCTTTTTTTAATCAGGAAACATATTTCCCAGAAGTCCTCCCCCACAGATTTCTACTTGGCCCAAACTAGGTCATGTGACCACCCCAAGCTGCAGGAGTCACATAGGTGAGTATTTCTAAGCCAGAACAAATCAGGGCTCTGCAAGCAAGAAGAGACCAGACATTGGATAAGTAACTGAAGTATCAGCACGGGCCCTCACACAACACAAACTCGCCCTCCCCAGAGCTGACTGCAGGTGCTCGGCCGTCCTGCTGCAGATACATTTGGTATGGGAGTCAGAAGCTGAGGACAGAACTCACCTCTAGAATGTAGGTCATTAACTGTCTGGGATCACAGCCTCATTCATGCTTGTATTTGTAGTCGTCTCAAACCCATCGGCAGTTTTTGACAAACGTATTATATCCTATGGCAATTCCTGGAAATGCATAATTCCTACTAGTATATGAAAGGCGCTGAGAAATTTTCAGTAGAAGCCTGTTTGACTATATTTAACCCAACATTTCTCCAACAGCTTTGGAAATGTTGGTGTAAGCCAATAACTTGAGAGTATCTATTTTAGTTCTTGTTGGCCATGTGGTTCACTAAAAATTAAGCTGTTAGCAGGGTATAAGAATCATTAGATCTCTACCCCGAGTAACAGGAAGTACAAGCCCGTTTGCTGGGTGTGCAACCTGTGTGGCCACGCAGGGCCTGCCTCATGCTTAGAAGTGCCCCACCCTTGGGCTAACACTCCACTTGGACACCCTGAAATTAATTTTTGAACAAGGAGCTCCACATTTTTATTTTGTAGTGAGCCCAGCAAGCTTTATAGCTGGTCTCTGACCAGATATACATGATTCATACTTTTAGCTTTTTCGTATTTCAGAAGCATCAGTCACAGGTTAGTTTAAATATGTTTGCCCTTCTTGTTGACATGCATGAATGTATGAAAATGCCAAAGCAGCCCTGGCTGGTGTAGCTCAGTGGACTGAGCATAGGCCTGTGAACCAAAGGGTCTCTGGTTTGATTCCCAGTCAGAGCACATGCCTGGGTTTCAGGCCAGGTCCCCAGTGGGGACGCACGAGAGGCAACCACACATTGATGTTTTCTCTCCTTCTCTTTCTCCCTCCCTTCCCCTCTGTCTAAAAATAAATAAATAAAATCTTAAAAAAAAAGAAAATGGTAAAACAGAGAAGTGTTCTATCATCTCAACACCCTTCCCCCACTCTTTGGTGGGTGAGGAGAGAGTTATGTCAAATTAGTATCAAATATAGTGAAAAAAAGAAATTAGCCTCACTTGAAGGAGAATTTAAAGCAAACTGTTTTTAAAACAGCAAAACAATTAAAGCGACCAGTCTTTGAGTGCCTTGGGAAAGAAAATCATGTTTTTATTAATTCATGTGTGTTCAACATATAACACAGTACACGTACTATAGCAGGGACTGGTTGGCTGATTGATTAAAATAGCGGTTGATGAATGAATGAATGAATGAATGAATGAATGAATGAATTTGACAAGTTCATCCAAAAGTTAGAGATACTCTTTAGGCAGCCAGAGTCAAGACCAAGGCACCCACTGCAACTGATAAAACCCAAGGCCTACTTTTCTACTGCTAATCAATTTTTTGGTCAATTTTGGGGGAGGGGGGTGAAACTTAAACAAATGCTAGAGTAGGAGCTACTCGGGTGACTGCAAAGGACACACACGGGCAGCAAGCACCAATCTAAGCAGTCCTCCACGCTGAAGGAAACACCTAAAAATGAGAACAAAACTCATACAGATCAAGGTCAGGGATCTTCTCAATTAGAACTTTTTGTTGACATCTCTGGATGTTGACAAGAATGATATGATGGTATAAGCAAGAAACAGAAGTAATAAAGGAGCCAATTTCTTTAGCCTTGGGTCCAGGCAAATAAGTGGTTTTTAATGTATTTTTCCCCATCCTACTACTTTCATCCCGAACTCTATTTATATGACCCCTTATCACCACAACCCCCATGAATGGGAGGCAAGCAGCCATGCCAAGGGGAAAAAAAAGCAGCGTCTTCCACAAAGCACACTCTATGAATCAATGTACCTCTCTGCGCAGGACAGTCCACGTCTAACTTTCTTTGACTTTGACCCATTTCATAAAGCACAGCACAAACTTAATTCTTCGATCAAGGAATGGTGAAGGGTGAGCTTATGGTCTAGCAGCACCTTCTCCCCGACTGAGAAGGATCCTTCTCTAGCTGTTGGCCGAGGTGTGAAATGAGCAAATTCTTCATAGGTGCGCATAGTTGTTCTTATCTGCAGTCGGCCGCCTTGCACATGGTCCTTTCTGCGCACGATGCTTCACTGCCATCGACACCTTTGCACTTGTCCCTCTTCTCTTCATTTTGAGATCAGGAATGCTTTTCTGTTCCTGCAAGCAAGCATAGCCAGTACCGTAGTTTAGCTGTTGAGAGATGTTGGGATCATTTAGATGATAGTCCAGTGTCATTGGGAACAGTATTGAATAAATATAATTGCCTTTGAGAAGCAAGAAACAGTCTTTCATACATTTAAAAGAGGGAAGTTAAGCCCAAAGGAAAATGCAATGAGGTTTGTATATTAGCAGAAAGAGGGAAGGAGATTCTTTCTCCTTGTTTTTATGTAAGATTCGAGATGAGGAGCCAACAGGGTATCGACCTTTTCATTGCAAGGAAAGAGTTGGCATTTAGATTCCTTTTCTGAATCAGGAGCTGGGTCTTCCATGTCTTTACTCTCCACAGTGATTTGCTGGTGGTGAACGTTTGGCAACACCTGTTGGTTATTTGATGGGTGGTTGAGTGCCTGGGTAGATTGGTGGATTTAAATTCAGCAAATCCCTCTCTCTTCTTCTTTAGTGTTAGAGTGTTACCGGACTAAAGGGATCTGCTTGCCTTCATACCTCAGAGCCCAAGAAGACACCAACAGGAGTTTGCAGCAAAGAAGGTAAGGGTTTATTTTTAGGAAGTAGCCTACACCTGGAGGCAGGTGAGCTAACGCTCAAAGACCTGGCTGCCCACGGCTTCCAGGGGGTGGGTTATATAGGGGAGAAATCATCAATTGTGGGACTAAAGAAATTAGAGTCATGGTCAGCGCTGTGGTCAGAGTTGTGGTCTCTACTGACTGGTCAGCAGTAGGTAGGGATAGTTGATCCCTGCATCTGGTCCTGATGCCAGCCATGGTGTCATTTTGTGTGGTTTCAATTATCTGGGCCTGGAGCTGAAACTCAACTGAGGCCTAGATGTTATCTCTCTTTTGACTGGAACTCTGTCTCTGAACAGACCCGAGGCTTTGTCCCTAACATTATTTGATTCTGACCAGAACCTCATTGTCCTGAGGGCTTAATGATTAAGGGAGCGGACGTGCGAGGGAGAAGGAGGCAGGTGAGTCAGGGGGCTGGACGAGCTCAGTTTGAGTCACAAGGAAAGAAAGGAGAAAGGTCATAGTAAAGAAATGAAGTCTCTTCGCAGTTACCAGAACAGTCTTTTTCCCGCTCCTGGTCTCTGTCACATGATACCTCACCCAGGCCCTGTCCTCAGTAACAGCTGAACTGTTATTCCACAGGGGTCTGGCCCTGAGTGGGCCTTCCTAGGGCCAGCCGATAATGTGTGGGTTCTTGACTTCATGTAGGAAAGATTTCACAACAGGAGTCCAGGTGACTACGAGGGTACGTTCGTTAAAGCTGGGGACAGTGAAACAAGGAAGGGTTTAGCATGGAAGAAGCAGCAGGCGAGCCTGGGCTAGGCTGCCTTAGCTCACCAGGAAGTCAGAGAACAGGGGCCCTGGAGACAGGCTCAGAGGACTAGGCTGGGATGAGCTGCCACTGCCCATTGCTTCCTGGTTGCAAGTCTTGTGGGGTCTTGGAGGGTTTTGGAGATGCAAGCCTCGGGGGAAGAAGTGAGGGAAGAGGAGGGGGAAGCTCAAGAGGGCCCTTGGTCTTGAGGCTTTTATCTCTCTATTGCAGGTGGGAACCTAGGGGAGGTCTCAGGGGAGGGTTTCCACGGAATACTCATCAGCTTTTCCAGGGTCGTGGTCTTCACTGATGGTCAGCGCCAGGGGGTTATTCATCACTGCAACTGGTCCTGGCCTAGCCCTCCTGGTTTTGCTGGTTTTCTGGGCCTGGAGCTGAAATACAGCTGAGGCCTAGATGTTATCTTTAGGGAGGTGACCTTCTGTATCTGGCTGTAAAGTGCTCGGCTGTTGTGTTCAGCTGTCTGTTTCCCTATTCCACTTGCCATGGGATTTTCCTAGCTTCTCACTATCCTGCCTCAGAATCAGCATGCGTGTTCTCCTATTGGTACCATAAAGGGCCACTCTCCTCCAGAAGATGAATGTGGCTCTAAGCTTCTCATTTTCTTACTAGATTGTAAGCTCCCCTGTCTTCTTCATCTTAGTCCCCCTCCACCCTTGCCCTTCAGCCCATCCCTCCTGGGCCACATTGAATTAATATTGATGGTGTCAGATCGGTGAATTTAAGCAAATTAAACATATAATTCAATGTTTAAATTAAACATGCTTTTGAAAACAAACTCTTCCTTAAGTAGTGTTTCTATAAAAGAAGATAAATGTTTGCCAAAACTAATAAATGTCTTTAGATAGCTATTTACCTAAACATTTAAGAAATCTTTTTTGTACTTAAAATGGAAGCCTACATTTAGTTTCCAGCCCATTGAAATGATTGGTCACAGCTTTTTAAAAAGGCATCCAATTGTCCAAGCTTTTTAGTTTTTCCTTTTCTCACTGAAAATGATAAGAAAAAAATGTACAGCTTAATGAATATATAATTCTCTCTAAATTATAATGTGATTTACTTTCTGTGGTTTGAAACATTTGCTTCTCTTTGGTTTCCTTCTCTTCCTGTGTGACAACCAGACGCATTGTGCCAGATTTGTGTCAAAGCAAAGAGACTATCAGGAGTCATTTCAAGTGTCTTTCCTTCCCACAAGCCTGTTCAGAGAGGACCTCTTTACCAGTTCCTCCTTTCCAAAGTTTTAAGAGAACACAAGTCTAAAAGAAAGAAAGAAAGAGAGAGAGAGAGAGAAAGGCACACTATAGCATTCTGTCTGAGATTTAGAGAAGAAGACGGGCAAAAGTTAACAAAAATAGAAAGAAATTTCACTCATTGCACTTGATGGAAAGCAATTTCCAAGTAGCGTGCTGTTACGAAGATAACTTTATCCAAGCATTTATTTAATAGTTAATTAGCAGCATCTCTTAAAAGGTTTCCGCAGTGTAGAGAACACCAGACCATAATCCTAGCCAATAATATCAAACTGATGAGCAAAGACACAGCACCTACATTTTCAGCTGATAATGTGGCAAAGATCATGAAATTCTGCAAAACTCAATCTAAAGTGAGTGATAAATCGCGCAAATACCAGCTAACGGGTAATGAGATCCCATCCTAATGTTGATAATGTGCAGTGTAAGTGTTTCCTGTTTTTTAAATAGGATATCTTTGACCATTTAAACAGGTCTTTAGCACCAAGCATCCACAGGCATGAGTATATTAAAAAAGCCATTTTGTGTATGCCGCTTGGAGGTAATGAGAAAGGGCTTCTCGATGGGACACGCATCAGAGGAGACATCAATGTCTTATTAATAGGTAAGAGCACGCTGAGTTAATAGTGCGTCGATAACTTATTTTTATTCTCCCCTCCTCACCACGCTTGTATGACTCAGTGATGTAATATTAGCAAGAAAACAAAAAGCCAAACTAGCACAATTACTGTGTCATCATTTTCTTGTATTAAAATGTGCTTGCCTTTTACTAGAGACATTTTTTATCCTTGGAAACATCATTTGACCTTTTCACAAATATTCTGTATCCAATACCTCAACCCCAACCCCAAACTCCCCACTCATCTCCTTACTCTCCCTCTCTTACCTAGTCCTAAATTCCAGCTTTGATCTACTCAAAAATTCAATAAACACTCGCAAAAATCTGACTATTGTCTAAATCTCCTTTAAGGATAGACTATGCCTATCTCTTCATTTTACCCTTGGAACAAAGGCTCAGAGGCCAAGTGGAGTTTGAGCAAAGCTTCCATCTGTCCAAGAACTTGCAATTGGCAATCTTTACCCACCACTTACTCCGTCCCTCTTAATGCTGGGCACTCGGGGAATTAGAAATTACATGAGACGTGATGCTGCCTTTCTGTCTAACTGTGGAGATGAAACAAATATATTTGTTGAACTTGCATTTCCTAACTACTTCCCCCAGGCCAGGGATTGCCAGCCACAGACAAAACCAAAAAATGGAAGACACAAAGGGTTGACAGGGGACTCCAGAGTTGGAAAATTTTAGTGTAAATAGCAGCTAATCAGCATAGTAATCACTGCACGTAAAAGCTATTATTCCGGAAACTGAAGGGATGACCCACCCTGACTCCAAGAGACCATGAGCAGTTCCACCTTTGTGCCTCTAGACTGCCCGCAATTCAAGACAGGATCTGAGCCGTTGTATTCCCAGGTGAGATGACCATCGCCCAGGACACAGTTAATGACCACCACCCAGGGAGAGAATACTGCAGTTTTCTTAATCCAATTAACTTTTTCCTGAATTCCAAGCCCCTTACTTACACTTTGTTCTCCTTATACAAAAGGCCATTTTAAAATGGAATTTAAGATGGTCTGTTAGGGTACAAACCCACCACCTTCTCAGATCGCCAGCCATTTGAATAAAGTACCCATAAAGATTCACTCCCTGTCTCTGCTTATTGAGCTCAGGGTGAGACAGGCAGCACCAACTCAGTTTTTCTGGTTTCAGTTTGTCCTCGGGAACTGACAGAAAAGAACAAGAGATAGGCGTGCAAAGAAATCAATGCATCCGATGCTCTAGGCTCTTTGACATGGTATACACATCCGATATACACCAGACGCTGAGAGCACACCCACAGAAAGTACCAGAAGGAGTTTCAGAGAAGGAGGATAGCAAACAGGTGGGAACGGTGCAGAAGTTCCCATGAGTAGGACTTCAGTCTTCAGCACTTCCCTGAATGCTCATCTCAAGAACTCACTCAGAAATATTCCAAAGGAATACCTGCTTCCAAGGTGTTTCTCAGTATCTTCCGTGTTCAATGCTGTAACTTGTTCACATTTCCACTGAATTGTCACCTTCAAGAGATGTAGCCCGACTTCCCAAAACAGAGGAGCCACCCAGTCATTCTCTTTTATATAAACTTGGCCTAACAGTTGTCAAACTTTACCGTTTTCTGAATGGCTTTGCATATTGCCTGTAAGCTCAAGGGGAGCCAGAACTTTGTTCTGTTCCCTGCTGTATCCCCAAGCCCAGAATAGTGCCTGGGACATAGAAGGTGCTCGATGATAGTTTTGAATGGACAGATGATAAATTCACAGGGTGTTCTCAAATAAGCCTGTGGCCAGACCAATTTCCCTTCCTCGAATCTTCACATTCCACCCACTTCCCGTGCCCCCCATATTAGTCCTGAATCAATATGTAGTGTAGTTCCCCGGGGGAAGGAATGTTACGGGATGCTCATCACACTCTCATAAACGCACTCCAATATGCCCCAGTGCCTTTGACAGGAGTCAGGGCAGAACGAGGCCTATGGCAATTCTGAAACTTGAGCTAAGTCTACACAAATATCAACTTACAATAATAAAAATCTTAAACAATAAATAATATAAACTATGTGAGAAAATAAATTCTGGATTATCAAAAAGTGTCCTTTGTTACAAGTTTATGTTTTTTTTGGCTCAAATTTCATGAAGATGTAAAACTTTGGGTGATGTGTTTTGCTCATTTTCTAACCCTGTATATCAAACAGAAGGATTGCCATTCTGAGAAAAGGGAAAATGGCACAATTATATTTGACAGACAAGTGAGAAATGTACCCTGAATATTATTTAGGTCTTACCACTAATAATAATGATCCAAATTTGATATTGTCTCCATCTACTTTAAAGCTTCTCTATAAAAAAATAATTCTTGGAAAGGCACTGTCATCCTTTCCCATGCCTTGAATTGTGCTAATCGATTCCACTCCATTCCAGGAATACTTACTGAGTGCTTCCAAGCATTTGACTGAGGGGGGTGGTTAGGAATGTTGTAAGGATGAACAGGAACCTCAGTGTCTTGCCATGTGTTCTTGAACATTTTAATGCAACATCCCATATTTCAAAAGAGCATGCCCCTCTTCATTTTCCGTTTTCAGTATTCTGACCAGGGATGAGGTCGGAGAAAGCTGCGCTGCTGCCACAGAAGCACCCGACCCGCGCAGGCTCCCCCACCCCCCAAAGCCACCCGTTCTAGTGCTCCTGGTTGCCTCCTCTACAGGAAAATCAGCAGAGCATCTGTTGCACTGAGCTCAAACACAAAAACGTCCTCTGCTGCGGTAGGAGATAACATCCACAGAAGGCTGAAAATTCAAATAAAAGAGACAGAGGACTGCAGATTGTTCAAATTAGCCACATTAACGCCAGAGGAACAGCCAGTCATTTAGCTGTTAAATTAGACTCCGGCTGCTGCTGATTTGAGAGGACAGATGACTGAATGACAAGTGTTAATAAACCCGGGAAAAGGTACAAAGTGAGCCACGGGGAAGCAAAAAATGCAGAGCAGATGGACAATTGGATCTGAACAGAAGGGGAAAAATGGAATTTTTAGGCTGTGTTTTTTTAAAAGATAACAATAACCCATGTTTCTACAGATGTACTCCTTTTGTTTCTGAAGGATTTCTAAGTGGTTCTCCTTTAGTTTGCTGTCAGGAAAGAAGGGGTGGGGGCTGCTGTTAAATGGTATAGATGAGAATCCCACGAAAAAGAACAGTGGACGTTTTCCATCGACCTCAGCAAGTATTGTCTCCTCACATGTTGAGTTATACCCACTGGCATTTGATGAGACTCCAAACCCACACACGGGCCAATGGAATTAGTCAGTCATGTCACGTAGCTGATTTCTAGTATGCTGAGCTACACAGGAACTATTCATTCACTGCCACATGGAAATGAAATATCTAGGTGATGAACCTAATCACCTTAAGAGTTAAAACTTTTTCATTTGAAACTATTTGTTGAATGAATGTATGAATGAATGAATGAGTGGGCAGATGAAATGGATTGTGTAATTGCATTTAGCAGTAGACATTGAAAATAATTTCTTGGTGAACTATTAAACATAAGTTACACTGCAGTACCATTATACAAGTCACCCTGGGGAGCCAAAATGTGAATTGGGACTGAAGCTTCACTGAAGCAGCCCCCACCTGTGGAATCAGACATAATAGAGCAAGTATAGCTGGCCAGTGGGATGGGTCAACCAAGAAACTGTCATTGATGGCCACTGAGGCACCTGCAGAGGAAGCACCCTACAGAAGCCTAGGAGTGGTTAAAAAAAAAGTATCAGGTTACTGGGAGGCAAGGTAGCATTTTGAGATCGGCACACCATGGGTGAGTCTGGTACTTTTCCTCTAGGAAGCTGTCAGGAACTCATACCAAAGTCCTAGGGACACAGTGAAATGCACAGGGGAAAAAAAAACAAAGAAATATTCTTCTCTAAGATCCCTACGCAGCTGTGGTCACGCTGCCACACAGTCCGGCTTGCTCTCAGAGAACGCAGGACAGCTCTAGCATTGTGGGCAACACGGAGCTGGTAAGTGTGAGAGGCAGCAGACCTTTGCCCTGAGCGCAGCTGCAGCAGCATAGCAACCAACCCTCTATTAAAGGACATCCTAGTGACAGCCGTCCGACTTGGCATAGCATCACAGCTTAGCCACCATGCCCCAGCTGCACGGGGGCATGCAGCCCCCGTTGGTGTAGGTTGCTGCACCAACCTACAGGCACTGATCGCAGCATGAAGAGGGATCCAGGCAATCACTCAGTAGAGGCTGGCTGAGCACAGTGTGTTCCACCCTGGGCTAGGCACCGGTGGCATGATGACAAACAAGACACACGTAGTCTCTGCCTTCACGGCACTTACATTCCAGAAGAGATCTGGCAGGTGTGGAAGTTTCCTAGGGCTGCCATAATAAAGAACCTCAAACCGAGTAGCTTAAACAACAGACTATATTGGCTCACAGTTTTGGAGGCCGGAAGCTCAAGGTCAAGGTGTCAGCAGGGTCGCTTCCTTCTGAGAACTATGAGAAGGAATCTGTTTCCCCCTTGCAGGTGGTTTGCTGCGATCTTTGGTGGCCTTCGTACATAGAGGCATCACCCTGATTTCCGCCTTCATCTTCACAAGACATTTTCCCCGTGTGTGTATCTGTGTTCAATTTTCCGTTTTTATAAGGACATCAGTCACATTGAATTAAGCTTCCATCCTATTCCAGTGAGACCTCATTTTAATGAATTTCTACAAGGACCCTATTTCCAAACAAAGTCACATGCTGAGGTACTGGGGTTAGGATTTCAACATACGAATTTGGAAGACACAGCCCAGCCGGTAACAGCAGGAGAAACTCAGGGAGCTGAACTGGAAAGGAGGGGGTGACAAGGGGGGTGAAGTCACACGCAGCTGAGCTCATACAAGAAAACCCCTGGAGACACGCAGAATCCACTGTGCTGGCCTTCTAGGGTGGGAGTTCCTACAGAAGCAGTGGAGGAAAAAGAAAGAAAAATACTATTTATTACTTTAAGTTTTTCTTTTCCAGTTTTACTGAGATATAACTGACATGGAACATCGCATAAATTAAGATATACAACACAATGGTTTGATGCGCGCATATTTTGGGAAATGATTACCATAATACAGTTAGTTAGCACCCCCATCACGGTTGCCTCACACAGTTGTCTTTCTGTGTGTGGTGAGAACATTTAAAATTTACTCTCTTAGCAACTTTCAAGTAGATAATAGATTATTATAAACTATAATATCACACAGTACATTATATTTCCAGAACTTACTTATCTTATAACCGGAAGTTTGTACTTGTTGACCAAAATCTTCCCGTTTCCCTCACCCCACACTCTTTGCCACCACCGTTCCACTCTCTGCTAGAATTCTCAAATTCACCTCTGTCAGCCATGTTCTTCTAAGCCTTCCCTTCAACCTTGGGCTCCCAAGGAATTTGCTACAAAAAATAGCAAATAAGAAAATACCTTTAAAAAAAACCTTTTTAATCCTCACCCAAAGATATATTTATTGATTTGAGAAAGAGAGAAAGAAACATTGACCAGTTGCCTCTCACATGTGCCCTGACTGGGGATCAAACCCACAACCTAGGTATGTGCCCTGAGCAAGAATCAAACCCACAACCTTTTGGTGTACATGCCAACACTTCAACCAACTGAGCCATCCAACCAAGATGAAAGTACTGTTATGATAGAACTGAGTCAGTGGCCAGTGTCCCAGCATATCCCCGTGATGAATCTGGGCTAGAGCATACAACTTGGGCTTCCCAGAGAAAAGCCTGAACACAAAACCTGAGATAATACCACACTCTAGCCAGGTGCAAGGTATGGCAGTGCAGTGAGCTGCACCTTCGTATGTGTGTGTAGAGAAGAGAGAGACCTAGCAGGCCCTGAGTCCACTTAGCCAAGTGCACAGAAGAAGCTTAGACCTGGAGGCAGGGAGGCAGAGAGGTGAGGCGAGGGCAGAATCACCCCTCAGTTTGTCACATTGCATCTGTTTGTCATAGATTGATTCTATAATATATGAACAATAAAGTAGACTTTCATGGGCAATTTAGCTTTTTAAAAAACCCAGTACTATAATGTTCTGGTTTTCATTACTTTCTAAAATGTTGCAAATATGACAGAACAATGTCATGTAAATGTATACGTATTTATAAATGCATATCGAGTCCTTTAGTCCTCTAGGTAACTATCAAGTTGTCAAGCTCTATCTTCCATTTTGTTATAATTTCCATTGATAGTGCATCAATGATGCCTAAATGTATGTATTATATCTGGTTAGGAATTATTATCTTCCTTATTTAAAATTCTCAACTGCGAATATTACATATCTGTCCATTTATTCTGGTCCTCTTTTATTTTTCATGTGAGGATTTTATGATTTCCTTAAATGTCGTGTGTCCTAAGTTAATTCTCAGTTATCTGATAGTTGTACAAAAAAAGGAACTTTCATTATTATTGAATATTTTAGCATTATGGCATTCTCATGTAAAACAATAAATGTTATACATTTATTTTATATGTACAATTAGAAGAATTTATTACCTCTGATAATTGTTTATCTTTCTTTAAGTTTTCCAATGACAGACTAATAAAACCTAAAAAATTCAAATGTTTATGTTTTTTAGTTCTTCGTAATTATTTTTTCTTCTCAAGTATCATTAAAATTTTTGAAGAAGTGAGGCTTTTTTTCTGCGTAATAAGACTATTCCCGATGCTCAATTAAGCAATTTTTTCATTTTAACAAATCTTAATATACACCGTTTCTAAGATTAAATGGAAAGAACATGTGATCAAGTGTAAGAAATTCGAATGCTAAACATAGCAGTTTTCATGCTTTTTAATGAATTAGAAAAAAGATCTCTAATGAATAACTGTTTAGGACATACCTGAGGAATCGCCAACTTTGGTGGACTTTTAACTACTTTCTCATTATCGGAAGTTTTCAAGAATCATGTGGCCTGTGAGTGGGTGGTGGCGCGGAGGGGCGTTCTGGGGGTCAGGGATGCAAGTCTCTGGCCGAAGGAGGGGTGGTAGGAAGTTACCCTTCTGACTCTCTCCCCAGTGCCTGTTTTGCTTTGTTGTTGTTATTCAAATAGAAAAGAGAATAATCAATGAGTCTAGTTCTATGGTCAACTGGTGGAAGAAAGGAATCTGGCTTCTAGCATAACTGCTCGAAAAACACAATCGTATCTTTTCCAGTAACAGTTGGCATATAATAGAGTAGGACCCAATTCACGGCGATTTCCCAGCAGCTGTGTTTCCACCCCTTCCTTGGCCACAGGGGTGCGCACTTGAGCCACCCTGGGCCAATCACAACGCCTTTCTCTGGCCACAGGCATTGGCACAGAACCTAAGGTGGTGACAATCGAACTGCTTCTCCACAATGCTTCCAAATGGAGCCGGAGGCAGAAAGCACCAGGTCCCATCTGTGGCAGAGCTGCTGGAACCTGAGTGTGACTCCACCAGCACCACAGAAGGGAACAAAGTCAACACACAGGCAGAGGTGGAAATGGGAGAAGCGAGGACTAGAGGAAGTCCTGGTGGCTGCGTGTTTCTGACTCCTGTCCTTCCGGGCCCCCTTGATAAGCAGCCTTCCTGAGGTCCAAATGTCAAGCCAATAAAATCTTCATTTGCTTAAACAAACTTGTTAACTCCTTCGCTTACAACCCAAGGAGTCCTGAATGATACAGCCAAAGGTCAAGTTCCCACTCAGCTGTTTCCGGAGTTTATCTTTCTCACTGCTCTGACATTCCACCGAGACGCCTATGACTAGCCGGCGGTGATTACGCTGTCTTTAGGGACAATGGTGATTTCTTCCTTATTTCACATAGATTGTGCCAGGTAGTGGTGATTAAATGCAGGGACTCTTGAGTCAGAGGTCCTGGTCCAATCTCAGCTTGAGTGTTTACTAGCCGGGAGATAAAAGCACAGGGGTGACAGCTGGAGAAAGTGGTCTGTTTAAATGGGTCCTAGTGAATGGGGAATCCTTTCTGTGGGCTACCTGTAGGCTGTCATTGGTCAGTGGGCAGTCATAGCGTGGTCTCCAGAACTCATTCTCATTCCATCACTCATGGCCATCATTCTTTAGCTTTTCCTTCTTCCCCTGTTCCTTCTTACATTGGCCTTATAAATGACCCAAGAAGCCATTACCGAGAGAAAGCCCGACTTGCAGGTAGCGGAAACCAAAAGAAGACAGAACTGGAGGGAAATTAAGAGCAGAAAATAGATAAGTTTCTTGGGATAATTAGAGTTTCCAAGGAGAGAAATGTATTCAGATCTTTTGTAATATTAACTACCATCTTCACAGTGGCTTTCAGAAGAGGCTATGAAAATTAATTCATGAAATGATGTTAAACTGTGGAGGCCAAGAACTCCCGGTGAGTAGGGGGCCTCTACGGCTGAGGCTGACAGCTAAGCAGGTGCTTGTTGCCCACCACTGACAGGAAGGCTGCCTTATCAGTTAACATGCTATTGTCCTGACAATTCCATGTATTTGTTACACATGACAGTATTCCAAGGTGCCATCTAAAAGGAGGTGGTTCATAATCCCAGCTCACTTGGTGTGTACCAAATCACTGTCATTAAAGTTTATGACGACTGAGTCATTTCCCAGAAAGGGGACACCTTTGACCTAAAGCTGTTCATCCAAAAAAAAGGTTAGTCTTCAGAACCTGGGAGTGATTTTTTTATTTTGTTATATAATTATCAGAAAATGAGGGCAAAAATTAAATGTTTTTATTGTGACCATTAGAGTAAGAACACAAGTAAACCCAAAAAGATCGCATGATATTTGAGAATACTTAGAAAAGGAAATGTTTTTTAAAAAGATAGTTAACAACACATTAGCTAAATGATACACACTTGAGGTAGTCATATGAAAGATGTGCAAATGAGAGTCTTGTAAAAACCTCCTCCACATGGTTTAGATGTGCTAATGCAGTGGTTAAACAGCACGCCTTTCCTAAGCCTCTGAGAGGCCTGTGTGCACTGTGTACATCATGTGCGTGTCTGGAAAGGGAGCAGGGAGAGGCTCTCAATATATTGATTTTGGAATTGCATTTGCCATCAGCTCTGGGACAGAAGGACTTACTGAATTTCAGAACCTGGAACCCAGTTCTTAAGTCTTAGGGAGGTCAAGAGCAGTTAAAAGCAGAAACAAGTCAATGCCTTAGGTCTGAGGCCAAGTCCTCGGATTGTCAGATGAGTTAAGTTCCTTGGTAAAGCAAACTGCTCAGTTTGAGGAAGTTCTTACTTCCTCAGTCAAATTGTGAGGAGGGTATTTACCTCATGTTCCCATACTAATGATCGTGCTCATCATTTCGATGTGTTGTCGGGGAGGAGGGCTGCATACACACCAACCAATTCTTGCACACCAGCTGGGCGTCCTACAGTTCAACGCAGTTCTGGAGAGAGCATCAGATCCCACGGGCTAAGGATTCAGTCCTACACACTGCCCTCTGCTTCAGACACCAGGCGCAAGCCCAGGCTGTCACCTATGTTTCTGACCTACAGGCTTTGATCAGAGGTTCCAATGACTGCCCCACCCCCACACCTGCCTTGAGTTTAATTTGCTAGAGCAGCTCACGAAACTCAGAGAAACATTTTACTTACTAGATCACTGGTTTGCTGTAAAAGGATATAGCTCTGGAACAGCCTAATGAAGAGATGCATAGGGCAGGGAACAGGGAAAGGGTATGGAGCTTCCATGCTCTCTCCACACAAGCCGCTTCCCCCAAATCTCCACGTGTTCACCAACCCAGGTCTCTGTCCTTTTGAGTTTGTATGGCAGCTTCATTACCCCAGCATGCTTGATTAAATTGTCCACCATTGGTCATTGATTCAATCTCCATCCCCAGAACTCAGAGGGTGGGAATGAAAGTTCCAACCCACTAATCTTGGTTGGTTTCCCTGGCAACCAGCCCCCATCCATTGGTGCTTTCCAAAAGTCATCTCATTAGCAAAACACAAGACACCTTTAATGCTCTCACCACTTAGGAAATTCCAAGGGTTTAAGGACTCAGTGGCAAGAACAGGAAAAACAAATATATATTTCTTATAATAGATCACAACGTCACACATGTTTACCAGTACAGTTGTGTGTTTTTTCTATTGGCTCTGGGGGTGGAGATTTGGTTTGGTTTGGCTCTGCTTGGTAACTTATCACCTGAAAGGCTTTATGTAAGGTCTGTATAGGACGTACCGCTGCCCACTCCAGAGGCACAGCCAGCCCCTCCGTGCAGAGGCACACCTGGCCTGTGACACCACACGTACGTGGCAGAGTAGGACAGGCACAGGCTGAGGGCTAAATTAACTCAGTTCTCATCTGCCAAATAAGGATAACATTACCTATCACAAAGGACTATTTGAGGATTACATATACAAAATACCTCACACAGAATCTAGAAATGAGTACAATGCCCCTCCAAAAATATGTTAGTTCCTTCTTCAGGCCAGCATGAAGTTCAGTTCCCTTTTTCCTGATCTTGCTGATCTCCCAAGTCCCAGAAGCTTATGCACTATCCCCTTCCATAGCCTATCTCCACCCGCTGGTTTGAGGTGAGTGCTTAAGTGGACAGCGATCAATGACCTGTTTCCAGAGCAGCTTTTTCCTAGCCATCTGAGAGCTCTGAACAAAATTTCCCGTGATCAGTCACTCTAATGACATCAGGCCTTTACATCAGTTGCAAAGGCCGAGAGTTAATGTTATAGAAGGCTCCTAGTTTAATGTTTTTAGCAATCAGACTTGATTTCAATGGTGGAATTTTGTTTTATGTTAAAATTCTACATGCCAGAGTGTTACAGTTTGTCCTTCCTATACTCCACACTCTTATTTAAATACGATTAGTGATACAGAAGATGATGTGAACAGAACCCTATTCTTTCCAGGCCCTAAGCAGTGATGTCCATAGAAATATGGGAATCTCCAAGTCATCTTGAGCCCTAAGGTTAAGTAATGTTCAATCTCTCCCTGATATTTAAAGAAGCAGGTTAATTCGTCAATATTCCTAGGTACCAAGAAGCCCAAAAGAGTGAATGGAAGAGTCCATGCATTTCCAAGAATGTTTATCTACTAGGGCATGATTTGTGCAGTGGGAAATTTTAAAACATGCAATAGCTAACTATTTAGTCAGGGGCACTGGCCTCTTTTCCTGCAGACTGTCAAATAAAAAATAACAACAGCCAACACAACAATAGCCATTCAGGATGAATGAATCAAAATTATACCAATTTTTTGTCAGATCAGCAAAAAATATAACATATTTCTGGTGTGCTACAGAATTTTAGTAATTTGTTTATGTGCTATGAGATGAAAAAAGTTGAAAATCGCTTTGAAATAAATAAAAATCACTTTCAAAAAGTTGAAATAAGGTATGATTAAATTTTATGAAGAATGTGAATTTTTTATTTGAAATAGCAAAACATTAAATGTCAATAAAGTCTCTGTTTATTGCAAAATTTAAAATAAAGTGAAACATCTCAACTTTAAAATTCTTCAAGAATCTCATAATTTTAAAGGTAGTGGCCCACATAAGTTGAAAACTGTGATTATTTTTTAGCCACAGGGCAGTGCCACTTCAGCTGGTTTCCAGAAATATACATTGTCCCCTGTCAGTCAAAGTCGGTGGGAGCAAATGGCATCACAAACTTACAATCAGAGACCT
The DNA here is from genome assembly GCA_004024845.1 of Tonatia bakeri. Classification (NCBI taxonomy): domain Eukaryota; kingdom Metazoa; phylum Chordata; class Mammalia; order Chiroptera; family Phyllostomidae; genus Tonatia; species Tonatia bakeri. Next base: position 383,340 of record PVIA01000173.1, read on the forward strand.
CACGAGTACATGGAACTTGACAACTGTGCAGCTGTGGCGGACATGGCACCACGGAGCGGTGGCTCTGTCTCTTCATTTACAGGGCTGACACATTCCACCACAGGGCCCTATTCTCCACCCTGAAATAATGCTGATAATTCTTGAACTCCACCCACTAAGGGAGCAGCTAGTAAATTATTGCCCCAGGATACCCGCCTTAAATAATCACAGGGAACAGGGACCGTGGAAAAAGTAACCACAGGGCAGTACCACGGTGTGAATCACAGTGGTGCTGGATCAGGGCAGGCTGAGAGGGCCCCACTTCTCCTCTCGCTCTAAAGATAACGGGGTGGGATGGGAGTTCTTCCATCACCGAAAAAGAGGGAACTTTTTGTAAATTGTTATGTGTGCTCCATTTATACCCTGGGGAAGAAACTAGGAAACCAAAATTCATATACTACGAAAAAGCTTAATGTCTGAAACTGATAGGTAACTACAATATGAACCCAATATGGCTACACAATATTAGTGAATGGTATTTTGCTAAAGTATGTGCATAGCTACTCAGTCCCTTATCCTTATAATATAGTCATATACTACATATGAATAATCACATTATAGTCAATAAAAGAAATTTGGACCTAGAATAAAAAACATGAAATACTGAAATATGTACCTCCATCTCAACATGGGAATTCCTGATTATGGAGTAGTAACAGCTTGCCCATAACTTGACAGTGTTAATCACCCAAGAACCACACTGTTAGCAACCAATAGGTTTGCAACACCACAAATGATCAACGTCATGAGTAGAAAACAAGATCAGCTTCTGAAGGGCTGAATTTTCTTAACCAGGATTTTTACTGTAAACAGCCATGAACCAATATTGTGAGGAAAGGCTCATATACAATGGCTTTTGCTAATTAGACCATTATAAAAAACTACTTTTAACTGTTCTTTCTACCAGTTCACTGAAAATTGTCCATTATCATGCAAGATTTTTCCTCCTCCTTCCTTAGCCTCCCTTTATATTTCCCCATCTAACAATAGCAGCTCTTAAATACATAATGCTTATAATGTGCCAGACATCATTCTAAGCACTTTACATAAACTATGTAATTTAATTCCTGCAACAGCATTATGAGCTGCTATTTTTACTCAGCATAGAGATGAGGAAATTAAGGTGGAGAGAGATGAAATAACTTATCCCAGGCCACACAACTAGTGCGTGGTGGGATTCAAACCCAAGTAGTCAGGATCCAGAGCATACATTCTTAACCCCCAGTCTGTGGGCAGAACTTTTCTTCTGCTGCTAAAATGATTTCCTACAACTTTCTTTTATTAGGGTGGCCACACTCCCGGGTGTGCCTGGGACAGGGAAACTCTGTTGCCCAGCACTCTTTTCACCCTCAAAATTGTCCCTGTTTAGATAAGAAATAATATGACACTTGTAATACTATCTACTCTTCATAGCTACTATTTCTGGAGTGCCCACTATCTACCAAACAACTTACACTTACTATCTTCTTAAACTTCATAAGAATTCCACAATGTAGTAATTGTCCCATTTTATAGCTCAGGAAATTGAGGCTCAGAGGTGTTAGAAAACCTGTCCCAAATTCTATAATTAGTATTTACTGAGGCAAAATTCAAACCCAAGTCTATCTGATGCAAAAGTTCATAGCTTTAACCATTATGCCACCTTTGTCCCTTATAAATGGGAAGCAGCCAAAAAAAATCACCTGAAATGTCACTAACCATGTAAAGGGAAGTGTACCAGTATTAGTCTGCCTGCATAAAGTTCAATGTGGACAGCTGTTCTCAAAGGGTGGTCCAGAGACCCCTGACAACCTCTAAGGTCCTTTCATGGGAGGGTCATTGAGATAAAAAAATATTTTCGTATTAATATTTCCATATTGTTTGCTTCTTTCAGTGTTAAAACTTGAACTGATGATAAAAAGTATTTGTGAGCTTATGATGAAATATGACTTCACATCCATTAGAATGGTTGTACTTTCTTAAACTGGAAAATGACTATTGGTGAGGAAGTGGGGAAAGTGTAACCCTCGTACACAGTGGGTGGGAGTGTGAAATAGCGCAGCTGCGATGGAAAGCGGCCTGACAGTTCCTCCAAGAGTTCAACATCGAATTACCCCAATTTGTCTCTGCGGTATTTTCCCAAAGAATTGAAAATAAGTGTCAAACAAAAACTGCACACATGTGTTCATAGCAGCACAGCTCATAACAGCCAAAAGGCGGAAACAACCCAAATGTCCACCCACTGTTTTTTTTAATATTCACCTGATGATACATTTTGTTTGTTTGTTTGTTTTTTGTTGCCCTTACAGAGAAAGGAATGGGGAGGGGGAGAGAGAGAGAGAGAGAGAGGAATATCGATGTGTGAATGAGAAACTTTGATCACCTGCCTCCTATACTTGCTCCAACCAGGGATCAAACCTGCAACCTAGGACTGTGCCCTGACTGGGCATTGAAACCACTACCATTGGAGTATGGAAGATGATCCAATCAACTGAGCCACCCGGCCAGGACTGTCCATCAACTTTTGAATGGATAAACCAAGTGTAGTGTAGTTATGCAATGGAATATTATCCATCTGTGAAAAGAAACAATGTACTGATATTTGCTAAGTGGAAGAGGCCAAACAAAAGGTCCCTTTTAGAGTGTGAGCAAAAAGCAAGCAATAGTCCACTGCAGAGGCTATGCAGGTGGCAAATAAGTGCATGACAAGATTTCAATTTATGATTCAATTTATACAAAACTTCCAGAATCAGCAAATCCATAAAGACAGCAGATTAGTGGTGGGCAGGAAGTGAGGGGAGCAGGAACGGAGTAAGTGTTTAATGGACACAGAACTGTCTTTTGGGGTGATGAAAATGTTCTGGAACTAGATAATGGTGATGGCTGCATAACATTATAAAGGTATTAATTGCCAGTTGAAAAGTGGTTAAAATGGTGAGTTTTATGGTTTTAAATTTTTTACCACAGTTTCAAAATGGGGGTGGGGGACAGTAATGATGAGTAAAACCGGTGGTGTCTCAGCACAAACCAAGGCCGGGTGCCAAACTGCACTAAGAGTCATTGTAATCCTCTCTCTCACACACTTGCAGTAAATAAATACGTACACCAATTTAAAGCCAGTTTTACCTAAGAAAGTCCTTAGTGAAGCAGTACACATTATTACCTTCATGAACTCTCAACCCTTTAGGACACATCTTTCCACTGTTCTGTGCAGTACAATGGGAGGTACTAATGGAGTAGCTTCTGCTGCACGGTGAGGTACAGCAGGCGTCTCGAAGAAAACACCTCCAAGATTTTTGAGTTCTGAGATGAATTAGCTGTTTTTTTCCTGGAAAACAATTTTTACTTTAAAAACACAATTAAAGGATAAATTATGGTTATTCAGACTTAGCTATTTGGCAGATATTTTTTTCAAACTTCAATGAAGATTCATCTTATATACATGTATAATGTAATGTATATTATATATGTTTAATATACAGTTTAGCATGTCTTTGTATGGTTCTTAAATGGTTGCTCTAGGTACTACATTATATAATTATAAATTTATGAATTATAACATATTTATAATTTATATATAACTATACATAATGTAACACAATGAAGTAAGGATCATCTTTTCAATAAGTAGTTGACACCAAAAACTCAATCTCTTTAAAAATTGTTAAAAATTGGGCTTTACTAAAATTTAAAATATTTGCTCTGCAAAATATCCTTTTAAGAGAATGAAAAGACAATCTACAGAATGGAAAACTATGTTTCCAAACCACACATTCAACAAAAGGATAGATCTAGAATATATTTTTAAAAACTCTCAGACCACAATGGTATAAGAGCAAAAATCCCTTTTAGAGTGTGAGCAAAAAGCAAGCAATAGTCCACTGCAGAGGCTATGCAGGTGGCAAATAAGTGCATGACAAGATTTCAATATCATTAATGATCAGGGAACTGCAAATTAAAATCACAATGAGATACCATTATATACTTATTAGAATGGCTAGAATAAAAAATAGTGAAAAGGGCCTGACTGGTGTGGCTTAGTGGGTTGGATGTCATCCCACAAAGGAAAAGATCACCAGTTCAATTCCCGGTAAGGGCAGGTGACTGGGTCATGGATTCAGTCCCCAGCTGGGGTGCATTGAGAGGCAACCGATGGATGTTTCTCTCTCACATTGATGTTTCTCTCTAGCTCTCCTTCTCTTTCCCTTCCCCTTTCTCTAAAAATAAATCAATAACATCTTTTAAAAGAGTGAAAAGAAGCCAACCTGAAAAGGTTACATGCTGTGTGAGTCCAACTAAACAACATTCTGGAAAAGGCGGAACCATGAAAACAGTAAAAAGATTAGTTGTTGCGTGCAGCTCGTGACACCGCTTGCACAGAGCTTGCGTATACTGTAGGGGTTGAAAAGGTCACAAAACACATGTAACCAGGTGAGGCTCCACCCTGGGGAGAAACACGGTGCCCTGCATGGCTAGGAAACTCTCCCACCTGCTTCCAGACCACAGCAGCTGCAGGAGGGGAAGGGACACAATGTGGGCTGACACTCATTGTGGATGTTGGCCCTAATTGAATAATGAGTTGGACCCTCCAACTGCACGTAGGATTTTGGAGAAAAGATTTAAAATGATGGGCGTGCAGAAGCTCTGACTTCTTCACCCATTGCCCCTAGTTGGGATGCAGCGCAGAATATTCTCAGGACCCAGCAGGCACCAGGCCCTGCTTGAATGACCTTTTTCCTTCCTCTCGCTTGCACAGTCAGTAGTCAGCTCACAGAGGCTGAGTCCTGGGCGCAGGATGTGTGCCCTGCCAGCAGCCGGCCCATGGAACACCAGGCCCCACACACAGCTCTTGTCCTGCCCTGCTTGCACATCTGGGGCAGGCTCATGCGGGACACACACCTCGCCAACCGCAGGCCCATGGGATGCTGCAGCCCTGTGCCGCAGGACGTGGGTCCTGGACTGCTTCCGTTCTCTCACCCTGAGAGCAGCACACAGACTCAGGGGCCCGGAATACTCCTTGGCCCTTAAGGGCAAGAGCAGCCCCAGACATGGACCCAGGTGGACTGAGCCCCTAGCATGACCTACTGCAGTGAACTGGCCCCATTCCCAGGAGAGAGATAAAGCTGCAACAAGGCAATGGAGATGTTTGCCTCACAAGTGCATGCTCCAGAGAGAGAGACAGAGCCAGGAGCAGGAGAAACAGAAACCCGTCTATGTAGCAGCCTTGGACTACAGATAGGAATGGAATGGCGTCTCTGGTCATGGATTTGGATTTCAGTCTTTTGGGGAACAAGGGGGTTTCCTATGTCTTGCAGAAAAGAATGACCTGAAGAAGAAGAGATTACAGCTCCCCCAAACTGTACACTGTGAATAAAAACCTTTTTCTTCCCTGCTCCAAAAAAAGATGAGTGATTGTCAGGGGTTAGTGGGGAGAGAGGGATGAATGAGTGGAGCAGAGGACTTTTAGGGCAGTGAAACTATTCTGTAGGACACTATTTCGGTGGATACACATGTCATTACACATTTGTCAAAACCAATAGAATGTACAACACCGAGAGTGAATCCTAATGTAAACAGACTGTGGACTTTGGGTAATAACGGTAACATGTCAGTGTAGGTTCATCAATTGTAAAGAATTTAACCACTCCGGCAGGGATGTTGGTAGTGGGAGAGGTTATGCTTATATGGGAAATTTAAGTTCTGCTTAGTATTAATGTGAATCTAAAACTACTCTGAAAAATAGTCTATTAAAAAGCAGTGACAACCACAAAAGCTGGTGAGGATGCAGAGAAACTGGACCACCACTGTAGTGGGACTATAAAATCCTGCAGCCACTCTGCAAAGCAGTTGTCAGGTTCTTTTAAAAAAAGAAAAACTAAGCATGCAACTACCACGACCCAGCAATGCTATTCTGTGCATGCCTCTCAGAGAAATGAGGACAAGTCTATACAAAAACCTACACATGGGTGTTTATAGCATCTTTATTTACAATAGCTCAAAACTGGGAAAAACCCAAACGTCCTGCAACAAGTGAATGGTTAAACAAACCGTGATGTATCCATACCATGAAATATTATTCAGCAATAAAAAAGAACAAAATATTGTATATGCAACAACCCGAATAAACCCATATGGAATATGCAAAGATAAGAAACAAAAGCAACCCCCAAGGGCTCTATGCTTTATGGTTCCATTAATATAACTTTTTAAATGAGAAAACTATAGAAATAGAGAACAGACTAACGGGTGCCAGGAGACAAACAGGAGGTGGGAATAGGAGGGAAATGGATGTGGCTGTCTGAGGGCAACTCAGTGGGTTTTTGTGGTAATGAAAACGTTCTGTATCATGCAATACCCCGGCTGTGGCATTGTACAACAGTTCTGTAAGATGTTACAGTGGTGGGAAACTAAGTAAAGGGCACCTGGGATCTCTTGTGTTATTTCTTACATTTGCATATGGAATCTATAGTGGTCTCAAAATAAAATTTGAATTAAAAAAAGTGATGAAGTGAGCTTGTCGTTACAAGGAAAACAGTACTTGGTTAACAAGAAGATTCATGTTTCCAGGCAAAAATTAGAATTTTGAAAAGCTTATGCCACCATGAGTGTCAATGTCCCACGACCTAGAGACTTTTTATGGAATTAGTGGGAATATTAACTAATATTGTTACTAAATTAAGAAATGTGCCAAAGTTTTAAGACCTGCATAATTCAGTGAATCAATATTTTCTAAACAATTAATGCACAATATTACCAAACCATTCATGGCTGAAAGATCTGCTCCAAATATGACAGACCAGTGGATTTATAGACAGAGTAGAACGATTCACCAATATGGTTTCAGATTCCAAATGCAACTAACATTTTAGACGTTACCATTTGTCATCTTTGACCCAAGTATTAAAAAAAAGGGTCCCCAATCACCTGAAAAACTGTTCAAATATGCCTTCCTTTTTCTGCTACGTGTCTGTATGACATTAGATTTTCTTCGTACCCTTCATCTAAATAAGATATCACAACAGACTGAATTGAATGTTGACACATATGTGAGAACTCAGCTATTTTTAATCAATCCAGATGTTAGAAACTCACACAAAAAAAATAAAACAATGACTCTCTTTCTTTATTTTGGAAAATATAGTTATTTTTATTAAACACATGATGTAGGCTACCACACTTGGGCTTATTATTTTTTAATGATCAGTACAGACAGTTTTAAATGTTCCTGGTTTGAATTCCTAATAAGGTAAGTATCGATGAAATTCATGCTCATAAACAAAAGTTCTTTGGGTTTCTAGGCAATCACTTGTGAGGCCCCTAGCTTTGGCTCCCAAATAAAGGATCAATCATTCGAAAAGCTGCTCCTTCTACGGACAGTATTATTCTGGAGGAACCTTGATTGTTTCCTCACCTCTATTTTTATTTTTTTGCTTCCTCCCTTTAAAAACAAACACACAAACAATGTTTCACTAATTAGCCATTTACCAAAATAAAGACTTACTATAGTATATCTAGCTATTCACACAGAAGATCCATTTATAGAAGAATGAGGTGATTGTAACATATTTCAGTGAAATCCATGACAAAGAATCCTTTTCAATTGCATTTGCTGGCCGTATTGTTGAGTTCATTTTCAAAATGCATGTTGCTAAAAGGGGAAAGAAAAATGGATGGCTTAATTTCCAAATTTAAAAATTGCCACTTAAATAAATCACAATGAAATGGTCTAATTTCTAAATGAAATGCCATCAGCAGTGTCCCAGCATCCCTCCCAGCAGGCTGGCAGCCCCAGCCCTTGTCTCTAGGAAGATGCCCTGTCTGTTCATGTTAGATGCTAAACATTAGGGTAAGTACACACTTTAGCCTCAGAAAGAAGGTCATTCTGATTTAAAGATCTAAACCAGATCTGGAGGCCCTGGCTGGTGTGGATCTGTGGATTGAGCACTGGCCTGCAAACCAAAAGGTCACCAGTTCAATTCCCAGTCAGAGCACATGCCTGGGTTGTGGGCCAGGTCCCTAGTTGGGGGCATGCAACATGTGAGAAGCAATTGATCAATGTATTCACAGTGATGTTTCTCTCCCTCCCTTTTCCTCTCTCTAAAAGTAAATAAATAAAATCTTTAAACTAGGTCTGGAGGTTCTGTTATTAGTGAATTAACTAGAAATGTGTACACTCAGGAGAATGTCAGCTGATTCCTTACTCTGGAGAATATGTTTGAATGACCCAGAGACAGAGCAGTTCTGTTGTAATATTATGGTGGGTATGTGTATGCATGTGTGTGTGTTTCCACTTAATAGTCCTGCCGTGTCCCTGATACCCTGATAGTTTCCCCCTTTATTGACTTAACGTCCTTCCTTTTCTCTGTTTTATCATTTTCTTTAATTCCTTCCAATTTTTACTTAAGTCGACAATACCGCTGATATTTGCCAGTTTCCGGAGGAATATCCAGCAACCCCATTCACCTAGCTACCTGGTCCTCCCCTCCCTAACCACTCTCCCATCTTCCCCACTCCAACCCCCAAACTCATAGTTCTGGTCCCGGGGAACATGCCTGCAGGTTTGTCTACTATATCCTATATCGGTGGATCCATTCCTTTTATTTTGAGTCATAAAATAAGCTGAAAATAGCTATTTAAAATACAAAGCAGCCTGCACACATTTTAAGTATTTTTCTAACAAGCTTGTGAAGTAATTGATGCATTGCCTCCTGATTGGTTTTAAATGTCTTCCTAATGTTGATAAAATGTGATACTAGTGTATAATGATGAAACTATTTGCTTTCTGTCCATTGTCCATCTTTTGACTGACTTCACAGAGAAATATAGTATCTTGATGCCAGGTTGTCCACTCTAAAAAACTGTAACCTTAATATATTGTAGGTCTTGAACACTCATTTTCTTAAGAAAATATATTCTTGGGCGGGGGGTGGGCTGGGGTGGGAGTAAAAGGCAGGAAACTGTACTTGAACAACAATTAAAATAAAAAATAAAAATAAATTTAAAAAAGTAAATATATTCTTGCTTTAGTTAACGGGAATATTTTATATTTTCAGAAGTATTCTAATTGGGCATGTTTTTCTTTAATTCTCATGATTTTCAGAGACTCTATTTTGAATAAAATATAACTAGAAAAGTTTTAAAGCTTCACTTTTAAGTGATTTTCAGATTTTACGCCATTTCCCTTGGGCTGTTTTGTAAGAACGTGAATCTGCATGCTCTGTGCTCTCTATTGCTGGTGTACATAGTGGATGCTGGGGCCCATTGCTTAGTCCTGCCCTTTAAAACGAAGGCTGTCATGCAAGACATGCCCTACCCCCAATATGCACTTGCACAATTTTCTACTTTTCTAGGGGAGAGCCCAAATCCAATGGCTACTGATGTGGTAGGTACACCTCACCCCGCCTCCATTTGGAACATATCTAAGAGACCATCCCAGCTCCTGAGACTGAGGGAGAGCCAAATCTTTAGCTGTTGTTGCTCAGCCCAGCTTCCCGCTCGTGGGTACTTCCCAAGGACACTGCCCAACATACCTCCTGAATGCCCATACCCATCTCTGAGTCTGCTTCCCAGGAAGCCAGTCTGCGAGGAGGCATTTTTAAGAGTCTATTGTCATTTTAGAGACCGCCCAAGGCAAGACTTTAAACCTCTGCTTGGAAATCTTGCTGTGTATTTAGTTATTGTATATGAAGCCAGAATTAGTTTGAACCTTCTTTCATGGAAGAGCCCCAAATATGCCCGCACCCCCTCTCTACAAGCCTGAGCTCCACCATCGCTCAAAGACTTAAAAAAAATAGAGGTCCCCTCTCCCCTTTACCAGGAAAGTTGGAACTCATAGGCAAAATCAGTTTTGCCTCTTACAAGGAATACAATTCTAAGAAGATAATAAACTCTGCCCCCTCAAAAGCCTCCATGGTTTTCAATTTAAGAATCACTGACTTACAGTGAAGGTAATGAAAATTGATAGCCTCGAAGCAGTTGGCCTCAGAATTTTTTTAAGTATATTTAAAAGTCTTAATTCTTCTTCATATGACTTCATCAATAAGTTTTGAATAACCAGATATCAGATTCGACTTACGTTTTCCAGAGTAGTATCTGCAGTTTTTGAAGTTGCCTTTTTACGATATTTCCTCCGGGTGCAGTAGACACTGACGAGGGTGACAATCAGCATCAGCACAAACACGGAGACGGTGGAAGAAATGGCGATGACGATGGTGTCTCGAGTGGAGCCCCTCTTTTCACACCTCTCTCCCACGTACCACCAGTCTTCCCCTGACGGACACCTACACATCAGAACACAGCTCAGTTATGCACCGATATTTAAATCTGAACACATTCACCAGTCAAGGTGGGGTCAGCATCGGGTGCGTTGATATCTGGACATTTTGCCCACTCGGGACCAGAGGGGGATGGGTAGGCCAGCACCGGGAGGCCAGGCAGAGTCAATGGAAAGGAAAGTTGAAAAGACTCCTAATCTGGTGCTCAAAACAGCAGCTCCCAGGGGGGAGAGAAAGACAGCCTAGGTAATAGAGAGAATTTAGTTCTCAAGGTCCTCGTGCCCCCACCTCCCAGCTATACACCCTGGCCAAGCTCTTCTCAAACCCTAAGTATCTCCCTCTACAAAATGGGGACTGTTAGCACTTATCCGCATCACACTATTGTGAGGACTTCGGATATGTAACACATGAGGACTTTTTCAGGCAATTAGAAATACAATGTGCTATATTTTCATAAATAATTTTATGGTTCATGTGGCTCTCCAAAGTTCCAAATAAAGAGCAAAAAATAAACACCCTATGAATGGCTTTGAGATGAGAATTAACTAATTTCACTCATGTGGAGTATCAGTATTTAATCCCACACTGTGGGAATGATAACTTTTCAAACAAAAGAACAGGACGATCTTGTCCACGTGATGCCTTACCTGCACTCAGCTTTGCCACCTCGCACAGCGCAGACGCCATCGTTCTCACACTTGAAGTTCGCGCAAGGGTCGGCCACAACGGAGGTCGGGACGGGCTGCCCTGGTGTAGAGTTGACGTTGGTATTGTCCGAGGTCGGGACTGGCTGCGTCTGTGTCGAGTTAAGGTGGGAAATGTCTAAGGGCGGCAGGGGAACAGCATGGATGGAAGTCAGGTTTTGCTTTAACTAGGATTTGATCTTTAAATTTCAAAACAGACACAGGCAGTGAAATAATCAATGGCTGGGCTGAAACCTAGATTCAGAGGAAAGCTGGGCCAGCCTGTGGGGCTACCACTGAACTCTAAGGGACCCAAGACTTCGTTACTGCTAACCTGAAAGCAAATGGCCTTTCAAGGCAAGAGGCAACGAGCATGTGTTTGGGATCAAAAGGATAGCAACTGAAGAAGCATCCATTCAGGCAGAAGCCAGATAAGGTTCTGGTTAGGAGACAAAAGCCAGGGGTATTTGTAAGAATGGGAACAGGAAAAATTCTACCAATAGAAGGAAGGCTCTCCTATGGTGTGGATAACATAACATAGTGGTGTTTATTGTAAACTCAGTCTGGTCGTCATAACATCTGCTTTCTTGTTATCTTTGCGAACCGTTCTTTGGCCACAAGGTTGCTTCAGGCCCAGTCCAAAAGCTCTTTTGCCCTGTTTCAACAACCCCAAGGGTGGAGACACCAGGTGCACAAGGCAGTCCCTCGGGCATGGCAGCTCCACCTCCACTTGAAAGTGGCCCCATCTGTTGTTTTTGTACACTGCCAACTCCAAGGGCCCGACAAGGACACCAAAGGGCAGATGACAAGGCAGCTGCGGGGCTTGCCCAAAGTCACCGGTCTGTGGCTTTGTGGAGCAGTTGCTGGATATTTGGTGAAAGACACCAGGTCTCCTGACAGCCAGAGTTCTGTTCTTTGTGGTGTTTTCTGTTGCTTCTTATTGTAATATGGTCAAACATAACTGATGAACAGGGGACTTTTGTCAAGGGAGAAAACCTTTCAGGTAGCCCCATCTTCCTCAACAAAAGTTTTCCTGAGTAGTTTTTTCTAACTGACACTGAAATCAAAATCTCATGAGTTTTAATTGCACCACTTTCATTACAAGCAATATTCTGATTTCCTGAGATACAAGTGGATCTTTAATAGTAAGTGAGTTAAAATCCTACCACATACATCTTGGAAACCACAAGTATTCCTGAAAAATGTATTTTTTGGCTGCCATAGCTAAGAAAGATGTGTGTGTGTGTGTGTGTGTGTGTGTGTGTGTGTGTGTGTGTGTGTGTGTGTTTCAAAAAGACAATCCATTTTAAGGTTAACTTCATGTGTTTGTGTGATATTTTTATTTCTGGAATCCTAGACTATCATTCTAGGGTATAATGGATATGCTTTAACTTATTTCTAAAAAGTTTTCCAGCCTAAAGTTTTTCACTATGACTCCAGGTAGTGGTCATTAAATTCTTTATCCTGGAACCCTCACTGTTTGAATTTGAATTATTTTCATATTGTTAATGGTTCACACAAAAAAGATCCCAGTCAGGCCCATTTCCTCCCACATCCCTATTTAATACACCTAAAAATGGAACCCGGAAGAACACAGGAAATAATCAATGGCTACCACAAGAACAAAAATAATTTATATAACACTATTTTTATTGACATACCTTCCACAGTCAGTAGGATATAAACATCATTTCCTTTTATAAAATCTCTGCTTTTCAGCCTCTCGTGGGTTATAAAAGCACTGGTTCCGTAGCCTGTTCCTCTTCTAAACTGAGTTCCATTAGGGAAAGAAGCCACTTGTCCCACTTTGGAAGGTCTGTCCCAAAAATAGTCTCCATTATCTGAAAAAGCAATTTATATTAACAGATTATGTTGGGCAGCATCATAGCTTTTGGTGGGAGGAAAGAACAGGCAATGTGAAACACAATTAGATGCAGCTCAAAATAATTAAATGATGCTGATGCCCTGGGATGTAGTTCCTGGCGAGTGCCTGGGGCGTGTCCATCTACACTGTCCTGAAGGAAGTGAGATTGCCTGGCAGGGAGGCCCTCATTCTGGAATAGGAGCGGAGGGGGACCGAAAGTTGCCCAGGTGGGGTATCACTTCTACACTGACTGACCAGTATGGGAACCCCCCTGCCCGTGAGAACCATTCCTTAGTGATCTTCTGAGTTAAAGACAGGCCTTTTAACTGAGTTAAATCAACATGTTACTGAGAGAGCTTTTAATATTAACATAGAACAATTTATCTTGTTAAGTGAATTTTTCACCTCAAAGAGCAAAGTCCTTCAGGAGTAGAAAGCAGAGAAGCACTCCTTCTGGAAAAGGTAATGACCACCTCCCCACTGACTGGCCATCCTGATTGTAAAGCAGGAGGAAATATATTTTTTTAAATAAAGAAATTCTGGATATCTAATCCCTACAATCCTTTTGTTGAATATTATTTTTTACCTATCAAATTAGTGGTGTTTTCTGTGTCACTTGGGTCCATTATTTTCATATATAGAATTCAGATTTGGCGATAATATTCACCTTGCCACAATTCCGTTGGCCCTTTTGTTGGGTTCCCAGATAGCAAAGGATTATTAAAATTAGAAATGTGATCATTGCTTTCTAGGTTCTGCTCATTTTTTGAGAAAGGAAGATGAGGAATGATGTCCCAATTGACAAATCCTCTAGCATTCTTTAATAAAAAGCCTTTAACCTACTCCCAACCCTTCCCAGCACTGCAGAGAATCTGCTCATCTTTCTTCTGATCAAAAACCATCCCCCATTACAAGAGGTGACTTGGTTCTGACAATCCCAGTGGCAAGATCAGTGCAGCACAGATTAGGAGAAGTCAATAGCTGAGGGCCTTTCCATACCAGACCTTTCCACAACTTCCACACTTGATCTGCAGTGATTCTCGTAACAGATCTGTGTGGTTATTATTACAGCCCCAGTTTTATTGCTGAGACACTGGGGCTCTAGGAGATTATTTGCTCAAGGTCTATTTGCTTAGCTAATGAGAAGCAAACCTTGGATTTTAATCCAGGCATGTCAAACTCTACAACTAATAGTCCTGCCAGCTTTGGATCTAACTAATAACCAAGATTTAAAATTTCTTGTAAGTCTGCTGGATCAAAGAAAAAAAATTTTCAGGTTTAAAAAAATAAAAGTACAAAAAATAAAAATAAAACCTACATGCCTGACACAGCACTGAGAATTCAGGTATGGTCATCCGTTCCCAAGACTACAGTCAATATCTCTTTATGTGCTAGCATTCCTGCTGATGTTATTGACAGTCAGCAACTGCTGAAACCCTTCCCCCAAGTAGTTTCTGTTCCTAAGATCTGGGCTCGAAATTCCCTAGGCACCTGATTGTGCAGTCTCCCATTCCCAAATCATCCGCCCCTCCAAGAGCAATGACCATGCACTAGCAATAAACAAAACGAGTCACGAACCGGCGGTCATAAGTGGGTCTGTAGTTATACTCCGCTGGTTGGACATTTGTTGCCGAATGTCAGGATTTTGATCCAGTAGTGTCATTGTGGCTTGTTGCCAAGGACATGGCCACTGTAATTGATCATCGTTGGCTCCAGAAATCAAGTGGAAATATATTCCTGCATTATCAGATTGGTTTAGTTTCAAGGAAATCTGAAAGGCATAACCTTTAGGAGAATAAAATGGAGGACTATATAGAGTTCCATCTGGGCTGCCAATGAGCTGTGTGAAATTCCTTATACGCCAGATATGATGAGGGCACCGTGTTTCTGAAAGATTGATGTCATCAAGCGATAAGCCACCCAATGATGCACCAGTGCCTTTGACTCCTTCAAACACCACTCTGAATTTGTTGGTTACTTTCAGTGTTACGTAGTAAAGTTCCCAGCTCCCAAGGGGTATATCTGCAAAACAGACATTATTATTTCACAGAAGACAAATGACAATGATACCTATGCAAATCAACATTAGAGTTCTAACTTTCTTGGACAAATGTTTGTCCCAGAGCTATTGATTCCTATGGGTCTGAGTTCTATTTTCTCATGTTTCCAGCCCAGCTTCATTTACTTTAAGGTATTTCTGTGGGGTCAGACTCCTCTGTGCAATATTTGGATGTTTATCTAGCTGTTTCTCAGACAGGTCATCCTTTTCCAGAGATGGGTGAGCCAACAACAGCATCTAACTCATGAGTAGTCCATACCCTACTTAGGAGTTACCTGTCATTCATTCCATTTTAGTTCTGTGTTAATTAAATGGTCAAGGAAGCCCAATACACTACATCTGTACTCATGATTCCTGTGATATGCAACCAAAGTCTCCTGTAATATATTTATACTCTGATTGGAACACTTCCTTCACAAGCAAAATTTTCAATCAACCTTTTGGCAGTATTAAACAGGAATCCACCAAACCCTAGCCTAAGCCTACACCCAAACCAAAGCCTACACCCTACAATTTACTCCTTAGATCATTCCCGATTGACTCAACATCATAAATATTTATCTAATATTTAGTACCACCTCCTTTCTCCCCAACCTGCATTTCCCTCTCCACTATCTTCCCCCACCCCTAGCTAGCAGCATAGCTATTTCATCCTACCTTATTTTCCTGTATCTCACACCCAAATTAGAAATAGTACATTTAATTTTTTTCAGAAGCCCCAGGTAGAGAACAGCTCAATTTATGTGAAATTTATAATTAAAACAATGACTTAAAATTTAAATATATTGGCACTTAATGTAAAACACAATTGCCTGAAAATAACTTAGAAATATCCAAATTACAGGAAATGCCCTTGTCCATGGATGGATCCTAGATTGAACAGGAACCTTTCCTGAGAGCTCCCACTGCAGTATTGTCAGTACTGTCAGTTTAAATTCTGGACTCCTAAGCAAGTTCATGAAGTACCTTTTGTCTATCAACGATACGCCAGATATGATGAGAGCACCGCATTATTGTCTATCAATGATAGCACCACAGATTGCTAATAGAAAGGAATATCTATATAAAATATATCTTATATATAGTATACTGTATCATATATAGTATACATATAAGGTATATATATGTATAGTACATGGTGTGTGTGTATGTATATGCATGTGTCTATATAAAATGAGATTAAAAAACCTCACTGTTGGTATTCACAAGGGAAAATACTGTTTTCAGAGTGTTTCTCATGGTTAAGCAGTGGTGGGGAAGGGGGATGGCATGACATACAGCACACTGTGGATAGGTTCTACTCAATTCATTCAAACCAAGAGGTCACCATATGGAGCAGACAGTAATATAGTGCCAGCCCACAGCACCTCCTCCTCAGAGAATCTTCTTAACCATCCTCTTTAATTGGTGATGGACATGACCCACCTCTCTGACCATGACTGCAATCAGGGGTGGGCGCCCACTCATGTTCCTCTCTTTCCCCTCAGGAATTGCCCCAGAGGTTTCACTTAACTTGAGTCGTAAAAATCAGAACCCTTCACGAGGACTTATTTTTAAGCTAGAAACCTGAAGAAGAGCCCCCTTTCCAGTCTCATGGCACATTTGTTAAGATGTAAGCTGGGAAGTAAAGCAGCTAAAGCCCATCTGAGATAGCAGGAGAGGCCCCCAACCCTGTTCGGGGACAGGTCCAGTCCTTCCTGGGGTCTTCTCCACAATTTTGTTACGTGGATCCCATAATTCTTCCCACTTTGCCTTGCAGCGTGGGAAGAATTATTACTTTCCAAGAACTGACCTCCTCAGTGTCAGAGACTGATTACAGTTTCTTAGGTGAGTGCCTCATCCTAGAGCAGCAATTTTCAACCTTTTCGTCTCATGGCACACATAAAACAATTACTGAAATTCTGAGGCACACCGGTTGAAAATCCCTGTATTAGTGCACACAGAGGACCCTCATTATGGCTTCTTCCGACAGCATAAAACAAGGAGAATTAAGTTCTAAGTTGAAAAGTAATGAGCCCATAGCCCCCACCCTGTTGTAAGTGGTTGCGGCACAGAGTTAACCTTGCCTCACTCTGAACCCAAGCAATAAAGATGGGATACTGTACCTTTTATTTCTTCCACCAGGGTTAAAGTGCCATTCTCATTGCCTGCAGAGTACTCCCTGATATAAATGTTCAGTTGGTCGTTTTCACTTCCACTGTTATATAAATAAAATTGCAAGCACTGAAATCCTCTTTTAGGATACAGCTGCCTACTTTCCAGCACTGCTGTGGCCCCCACATTTACAGAGCTGCCATTGAAATGCATGAAGAAACCAGAACCTGTTACAAGGATAAAAGCAGAATTGAGAGAAAACAGATACTGGACACAGGAACGCGTGTCTTGTGAGCACCATAGTTCCACTTTCGTCCCATGGTATGCAGAGCACTGTGTGGGACAGTTAAATACAGCTCTAGGAGCAGACAGTTTATGAAAGAGACAACCCTAGGCCACCTTTCCCTACTGCAGTCATTCATTTTCAAAAATGGAGAAAAGTGTCACCTACTGGATCTAGTGCCTCTCTCTCTCTCTCTCTCTCTCCCCTCCCTCCCTTTCTTCCCTGCTGCTCTGGTCTATGTGAGACCACTATCCACTATCCAAATTTGCATTTTTTAAAAATATTTTTTAAAACTTATCTGCATTTTTAAATATTTTTAAAACATATTAAAATATGTTTGACATACACCAGTGTGTAAATTTGAAGTGTACATGTTAATTTGATACATTTATAGATTGTGATATGATTGCCATTGTAGTGATTACCAGCACCTTTCTCATGTTACATAAAATCTGTTTTATTTTAGTGGTTGGAATAAGTAAGTTCTAGTCTTTTATAAGCTAATTTGATGATTATAATACAACATTGTTATTCATATTTACTGTACTGTGTGTTAGATCTCTAGGGCTTATTTAATATTCATGGCAAGTTTATACCCTTAGAAAACACCTGCCTGCATCCCCTGCCAGATATGATGAGGAAAACACGTTAGAAAACATGTCTGCACCCCCCGCCACCTGCCCTAAAAAGGGGCCTCGCGCCCTGCCTAGGCCAGCTGAGCTGTCGAGCAATGGCTCTGGGCTCTGAAGTCTAGTTTTATATATTTGCCCCCAGACATGAGCAAATAAATGAAAATGTGGTACTTGTAGCCAAAACAAAATATGTGTATTTAACTCAAAATAAAATTACAATGAAAAAATACTTATCTGAATAAAATTAAATTGTATTTTCTACCTTCATTTTAAGTATTTCTGTAGTGGGAGCAGGTACTCACAACCAGCTGAAATTCTGAAGCTGACTAATCCACAGCCTAGTGCTGTTCACTAGAAAATCTCTTGTATTCTGCAAGCTTCCAGAAAACAACCCCTCTGCCCTGGAGATAAGAGTCTTTCAGGAGAGACAGTCTTCTCCTCCTGTGAGTGCATACATGATGAAGTAGGGCTTCACAGAGCCCAGCTTTGACTGAGAAAGAAAAACTCAGAGAACAAAAGCAAAGAAATTAACCACATCCTTATAGGCACAGAACCAATTCCTTGGTAGCAACCTAATGGGTTATCATGAATAATTCTGACAGAAGTTAGAGATAAAATGCCAGCCTTTCATAGTAAAGAAAAAAGCTGGAACCCCACTGAGTGCAAGTAAAATCTAGAAGCATCTCTCTCCTGTTACCTTTGCACTGGCCCATGTTGGAGTGATCGTTCTCTGGCCCCCCGGGAACCTGTGAAACCCGCTGCCAGTCAGCGTTATCGCCTGAGCTTTGAACCATACCACACACATTTTCCAGTTCAAAATCGCATGAGTCCATGAAGCTCAAGGAAGAGGCTGCAAAAGCAAAAAACAATTGACACTCTTGCGACATGACAATCTAAATAATAAAAATTGAGTTTGTGACAGAAATACTGGGAGTGCCAAGAGGGCATTAAAGAGTGACATCTCACTGATTCTGGGTGATGATGGCTTGAAGATGGTTCTTGATATCTGCAGAACCAAGACACTGATCAACTCTGCAGATCTGAACACATTGCCTGCCTCACATCATTTTATTAAATCGTCTAATTATAGAAACCTGAGTCTATACTCCTCTAGTTTTTTAGATTATTAAAACAATACCCAGATTATTTAATCCCATTTATATTATGCCTGGCCACCTCATTTGGGCTGAGAAGAGTTTTGAATATCGAGTTGGTCCACATTTGAATTAGTGACAGTTTCAAAAATCAGCATGGGGCATGTTCCTTCAAGACCCAACTAATTTTTACATTTGAAAGCCCAACTGTGTGAGAAGAAAAACGTTGCTTCCAAATTGTAGATTGGGATTTGGATGCTTTTTTTTTAAAAAAAAAATCAAGCTTTTATAATTTCAGAAAACTCAGCAATGCTCAGCAAAACGCTACAGAGCATAATTTTTTTCCTACATAACAGAGAGAAACAGAAGGTATTTTGAAGAACCTATCACATACAGCAGTTATACAGGCGATTCAGCTTTAAGAGATCAGAATCACTGAAATCCATTCGTTGGCCAATCACATCCATGAAGTCTGAGATTCTTGTTACAATTGTGGGTTCCGTTCCATTTCTGAACGCAGTTTTACTGTAGTGCATGACTGAAGTGTAAT
The DNA here is from genome assembly GCA_004024845.1 of Tonatia bakeri. Classification (NCBI taxonomy): domain Eukaryota; kingdom Metazoa; phylum Chordata; class Mammalia; order Chiroptera; family Phyllostomidae; genus Tonatia; species Tonatia bakeri. The sequence goes on from PVIA01000173.1 coordinate 402,891, forward strand.
CATACGGAACATTCAGAGAGTCCGAGACTTGGTCATCATAGGTGTTAAAATTGTGCTCTTTGCCTAAATAATAAAGTTTAAAAAACTTAATTACTTGATATTCACAAAATCCAACTTATTTTACTTTGAATGCTATGAACTTAGAAATGGAGGCTGTAATAAACATAGTGCAGCCCTTGCTACAACTGACCTACTGTATTTCAATGGTGTTCCATGCATTCCTGCCGTATAAATAATATTCAAGCCTAGAATTGTGATACTAATGGTTGTGCTGAACATATCTAAGTTTTAATTACAGCCCAGAGTTAGACATTAGCATTGTGTTCAAGGTTCTAAAAACTCCACACGGAAAGGAGATTCTAAAAGGTTGTTATTGAGACAGGGTCTATAGACAATGGATCACAGAATTGTACACCTGAAGCCTATATAATTTTATTAGCCAATGTCACCCCAATAAGTGCAGTTAAAAAGGAAAATAAATAAGAATTAAAATAAAGAAACAAGCAGGACCATTGGCAGGCAGTGATGGGAGGGCGTGGACATCCACAGCAGATGGGGACGAAAGGGAGAGGACTTTAGGAGGGGTGGAGCAATAGGACCTGGGAATTATAATGTTGCATCATTAGAAAGGATCGACATAGTGGTTTCATGCTTACTGGACTATACATAGTTGTATTTTAAATGAATACATTTGGAGAAGATGCCAGGCTGCTTAACACCATACCGATGGGCAATGGATTGCATCTTGACATCAAATGATTTTGTGGGCACAATGACATAGATGTGATCTCCAAAGCACACAAATGTGCTGTCAAAAATCTAGGCAGAAGTTTCCACTGAAAATAAGACTTTGGGAGTCCTAAAGAACTAGCTATGGAGAAAAGCTAAACATTTCTCTTGCTCCAGAAATCGTTTAGCCTGCTGCTATGTCTTACCCCAGCTGAGAGCAAGACACTGCGGGGAGGCGGGAGTACAGGGCCAGAGCCGCCGTGTGAAGGTTATGCTGTCAGGGGCCTCAGCACAGAGCAGTCCTCATGGCGCCCACATCGTGATAGCAGTGCAGCTCCCTCCACCGTGCCTTACAGAGGCAGCGCAGATGGGGAACTAGCGGTTACTGTGGAAGACATGAGCTCTGGTCGGACATGCTTGTAAAGACCTTTCTCTGTTGGAACACAAAGTCACTAAAAGCTGAGGCTGTCCAGCTACTGCAGTGTTTCCCAATAGGGGTGCCACAGAACCACACATCCAAATGCTCCACAAAGCAAAAACACAGAAAGACCATAATTAGGACATTTTGGGAAATATTCCTCTCTCAGAGATTTACAATTCATGTTAATCTAAGAGATTCTGAAGTGTACAGCAGTGTTAGTTTAATTTCTTTTAACCTGGTATTTCACAAACTAACATGACCACAGATTCCTTTTGACAAAACCACCATGAGCATATTGAGGAACAGCACTCCGTAAAACTTGCTTTAGGGAACACTTGTTTCTAAGATCATAGTCAGCTCAAACATACTAAGGTGCTGGGATCTAGTCCTCCGCCAGCCTTCACCCGCTTCAACCCACACTGAGTGAGAGCTAAATGATGTGAGACATCAAAACATCAGAGTTTTCCTATTGTTAACAGTTGGTGCAGATGGCAGGAGAGGGCTCCATGCTTAGACATTCAGCCTTTAGCTACCTGAAAATGCAAGAAAACAAGAGAAATATACCTGACTGAATTCTGTCCCAAATTATGCTGACATAGTCATCCCGGTCAGAACGTGACTGCTCGTGCCAGAACCCCAGTGCATGGAGGAACTCGTGCTGGACCGTGGCTATTCTGTCACAGTTTTCCCCGATGGAGAGTTCTTGCTTCCCAACATGCCTGTTTCCTACTGAAGACCAGCAGCTTACAGGAGAAAGGGGAGAGGATGTTCTCGTGATGCAGGTGGGGTCTCAGGGCAAGTTCCCAATGCCTAACCCACTTGGTTACCCACCCGGACCCTTCACACAACACAATTCATGTCTCTCATAACCCGCTGTGTTATGAGAAATCTCCCAGACCAGATGACCTTTGGAGAACTTTTCCTGACACCAAATATAATATAAAAGCAAGTCATGCCATAGTCAGCCTCATCCTGATTTTTCCTGGAAATTTCTAAGTCTTTCGGATAGTTCTTGCCATACTGATGACCATTCATAAGTGTTTTGTAGGCATAGCAACCAATAGGTATTGTTAAGCTCCAAGCGAATAACACTCATCTTTGTAACTCAAGTAGTAAGAGTCATTAGGTTAAAATAAATTCAAATATACACATGCACACACTCGTGTTTTATTTGAAGGGTGACATAAGGTGTAGCTGAAGTCTACAAAGTTATAGACTGGATGGCAGGGAATCCTACCCTCCTTATCTTAGAAAATGTGTAGTCTACTTGCATGTATGAAAATATTACTTTATGTCTAGAGAAACTAGATCCAGCTGTCTTTTACTCTCCAACAAACAGGGAAGGAAGCCCCGGCTCTCTCTCAAGGTCAGGGCCTTGGGCAATTGCCATGACACAATGCCCTGGCCACGACAGGTCTCCTTAGCTCCCTTAAAAGACAAACCCTTTAACTTACCCACTCCCCTTGAACACTGATATATAGTTAGTTTCTCCAGCCCAAGGCTTGAAGTCAATGCATGTCTTCAGGCGATAGCGTTCAAATGCATTGAGGATAACTCCCTTAGCATTCATTTCTAAAGGAAGAAAAAAAATGAAAATATTTACCTCAGCAACAATGTAATGAAACAACATTGAATGATACTGTATGTTATTTGAGGACCTATCATATGCAAATATTTTATTATTCTCTGAATCCCTTTCGCCCCATATTTCTTTCTCTGGAGCCACTAGAAGTGCATTATCTCAAAGAAACATATACATTAGATCACAAGCAACCAAATGAACAATCACTGACATCTGCTTTATCTGAGAAGCTGCAACGTGTGTTTCAAGTCTCACAGCAAAGATTTTAACCTGAGGATCTTGAGATGGGAGGGTCCATGAACATGCTGAAGTAGTATGGAAAGTATATATCTACAAATCTATATCTGCAAAGAGCATTTTGGAGGGAGAGTGTTCATAGATTCACAAGTGAGGTTAGGGCCCCAAACAGAATTAAGAACCATAGTTTTGGAGTTAAGAATTATGCTGAGAGGTTGGATTGACTTGGAACTCAAAAAAGGCAGAGGTATGAAAGCAACAAAGATAGGCAGGAAAAGAAGCTCGAAGGGAGGAAGCTGTATCAGACGCAGGTGGAGAGACTGGCGCAGAGGGAATGGGGGCAGGTACTGCTGAAGTGGAAGGCGGTGGCTGCAGGGAGGTGGGAGACAGCCTTAGGGTAGAAGGTGCTTGGGCTTTGGAGCTAGACACATCAAAGTTATCCACGTTTTCCTCATTACTTATTTTTTACGTGTAACCTTTGCCAATTTAGTTTACCTTTGGTGCTATGATGCTATCATTACCTAAGTGGGGAATTAAAACCAATTTGCAGGGATATTGTGAAGATAAGAACAGAACGTAGAAGTGAAGATCCAAGCATTCAATAGAAGGAACCTGTATCAAATATTCATTTTTGTTCTCCCCTTTACATAACTTTATTTTTTTAAGATTTTATTTACTCATTTTTAGAAAGAGGGGAAAAGAGGGAGAAAGAGAAGGAGAGAAACATCATACAACATCAGAGAGAAATATCAGTTGTTTGCCTGCCATTTGCACCCTGACAAAGGACCAAACCCACAACCCAAGCATGTGCCCTGACCAGTATTTGAACCAGAGAACTTCCACTTCCCTGGACAACACCCAGCCAACTGAGCCACACCACTCAGGGCCCCTTTTCATACCTTAACACAGATGAATAAAAATGACTACAGTAATGCACTCCACAACAACATTTCGGTCAACGAATGACAGATCACATACAGGATAGTGGTACCATAAGATTGTAATGGAGCTGAAAAATTGCTGTCACTTAGAGCCATCCCAGCCTAATGTCACAGCCTAACACATTGCTCACCTGTTTGTTGTGATGTTGGTGCAAACCTACCTCAACACCAGTCATGTAAAAGTATAGTACACACAAGTGTGCACAGTACACAATACTTGATAATGATGATAAGTGACTGTTACTGGTTTATGTATTTACTATACAATGCTTTCTATTGTTACTGTAGAGTGCATAGTTTCTACTTACAAAAAAAACTGTGTGCCGTGTTACACAGGCAGCAGCCTCATATAGTTCATGTTTACATTATCTCTTGATTGCATCATTTTCTCTTGTGCTTGATTTAATCTCATGTTGTTTCATATAGTAACGTGCTATACAGGGGTACAGCCTAGGAACACTAGGCTATACCGTATACCTTGCATATACCATCTGGCTCTGTGCCAGTGCACTTTATGGTGTTTGCACAACCAGTAAATTGCCTAATAGTGCATTTCTCAGAGTATATCTATGTGGTTAGGTAACCCATGACTGTACTCAGAACACCTTGTCCAAGGGAAGGTCAACACAGGGTTTGCATAGATAAGGCCCTAATATCCATGAATCTATAAGAGGCATTCAGAATTCAACCTTTTTTTACACTACCACACGAATAATACATGTTCATTATAAACAAGTTTACAAACCAAAAAAAGGAAATTTAAAAATCTTATCACCCAAAAATAATCAATCACCCTCATCAGGCTGTTTGCTTATGAATACATACATATATTTTTATTAAAAATAAAGTCACAGTCTACATAATATTTTATAAACTATTTTTTCACAAAATAAATCATTAAAATCATCATTATTACTTTTACCATTTTAATGGCTACATTATATGACTTTAACATAGGTAAGTGACTCCCTGTTGTCCAATAGTTAAGTTGTTTCCAAATTTTCCATACCATAAATATCACATTTGGATTACTATTTCAAATCAAACATTTCCTTAAGATAAGGGGTAATGATATTGACTACCACATGACTATTTTAGAACAAAATGGAAAAGGAGCATGCTGATCTAGGCCTCTTATCAAAACTTAATGAGGACAACTTCTATCCTACACTGAGTTGTTTGAGAATCAAGGAAACAGATATGAAAGTTTTACGAAAGTTATAGCTCTCTACCCTGGCTGGTGTAGCTCAGTAGACTGAGTGCCAGACTGCAAACCAAAAGGTCTCTGGTTTGATTCCCAGTCAGGGCACGTTCCTGGGTTGCAGGCCAGGTCCCCAGTAAGGGGTGTGGGAGAGGCAACCACACTGTGATGTTTCTCTCCCTCTCTTTCTCCCTCCCTTCCCCTCTCTAAAAATAAATAAATAAAATAAAAAATTAGAAAATTTTTTTAAAAGGTATAGCTCTCTGTCATAATAAAGTCTTTATTCACCATCTGCCTTTATTTACAAATGACCTTAATTCACCGTGCATCACAGATGCAGAAAAGCTCCACCTGGGATCATGTTATCTAATGTCCAGGCTGGGAAAGATAAGGCAGGTCCAAGGCAGATCCTAGACAAGCCCAGGAGTTAAGTAATTAGCTGTTCAAGATTATTCCCCCCTTGTCAGCCCCTTTCGGTTATTAGCACTTTGACCTTTTATTTCCATCCCTAACTCTTTACCTTCATCGTCTATCCCCTACCTCCCCTCATCTACTACCTCAGATCTGGTACTTGAACAAGGAATTAAAATTTTTCACTGGGAGCTATAAATGGCTGCTTTCCTTTCAGGGAAGTTGCACCTACCAGCCAAATAACACCTAAAGTTTAAGCTAAAAGACCAACGTTCTGCTGGCAGAACTTAGTACTCTGGCACTCCAGAATCTGAGTAATAGTGATTTCTGGCCTTCCAAAATCACCTACTGAAAACCCTTCAAAAGTAACTACTTTTGCTACACACGTAAGAGTGGCCTTGCTTAGTGATTTTCCTAGTTGGAGTCATTTGAAGATGGTATAAATCTCATGTTATAGAAATGTGCAATCACTGTGTTGTACACTTGAAATAATATATTGTGCCAACTGTCATTGAAAAAATTTTTAAATAAAAATAAAATAGAACTTTAAAATTGTAATCAGAAAAACTTCTGAAATGTGAGAAAATACTCTTCTCGCTTTAAACATAAGGAATAATTTCTATGTTACACTATTAAACATAGATTAGTATTTTCTAAATAAGAAAGAATTAAAATCATTGAATTGATGAAATGACCTATAGAAATTTGAAGTTTAATTATATTATTAAAAAGTATATAACATTAAACAATGCAATAATATTACATGAAAAAAGAACAAAAATTTTAAAAACCATAGTTATAACTATTCAAAAATGTGCACAGTTTGGGTGGTAGGATCTGAGTTGAGTTTCTTTACTTAATATGTTTCTTTCATATGTATTTATCAATTTATTTCTTTAAAGATTTTATTTATTTATTTTTAGAGAGAGGAGAAAGGAAGAAGAAAGAGAGAGAAAGAAACATTGATGTGACAGAGAAACATCGATCAGCTTCCTTACATATGCTCTCTGACTGGGGACCAAACCCACAACCCAGGCATGTGTCCTGACTGGGAACCAAACCGGTGACCCTTCACTTTGTGGGATGACAACTCACCAACTGAGCCACACCAGTCAGGGCTATTGGTTTATTTTTTAAAATATTTATTAAATGCCTATAATATACCTAAGCCTCAGATTTGCAAAGTGACAAATACCTCTTGTCCTCAAAGCATACATGGTTTTTTATAGTGTTGTTGAAAAACAGGTACATAGAGCTCATGAGGTTATGATAGTTTTGGTTAAAATACATGGCAAAAATAGCCTAAGAGACAGTCATGTTAAGGCTCACTGACCTTTCACAGAATTCACCTAAAAGAATAAATGTATTAAAATTATATACATACACACATATGTATGTGTATAAATTTTTATATATACTATGTGTGTTTATGTGTACATATGCATATGTGTATATATAGTGTATATATATATATATATATATATATATATATATATCCAGAGAGAATTTTGCATCACTAACGATGGGGTTACATTCTGAGAAATGTGTCATTAGGTGATTTGTCCTAGGTGTCCTATTTGTCGTTAGGTGATTTTTGTCCTGTGAACATCGTAGAGTGCACAAACCCAGATGGCAGAGCCTACTACACACTGAAGCTACACGGTATAGTCTATTGCTCGTAGGCTACAAGCCTGCGCAGCAAGTCACTATTGCAGAAAACACAAGATTAAATTGAGCACAAAAGAAAATGACATCATCAAGAGACATGGTAGGCATGGGATATATGAGGCTGCCACAGGGGTAACATGCATACCGCTTTACAGCAAAATTGTTCTAAAGTAGAAAGAATACATCCTAAAATAATGATTAATAGTATAGTAAACAGATAAGCCAGTAACATAGTCAATTATTATCATTATCAAGTACTAAGTACTGTACATAACTGTATGTGCTGTACTTTTGTGCCTGGCAGTGCGGTAGGTTTGCTTACACCAGTATAATCCCAAACACGTGAGTAATGCACTGTGCTACGATTAGACAGTGACAGGTGATAGGAATTTATTAGCTCCATTATACTTTTACGGGATCATCATTATATATACAATTTGTCTTTAACCAAATCATCAATATAGTTCATGATAATAGATATATATATTTTTTAAATACACAAAAGTATTTTTAATTTTGTAATCAAAATATTTAAACCAGAAAAAGTACTTCAAATCTTTCTGATTCCCCCCAATTCCAAAAGTCAATAAACATCTTTCTCTCCTCATATTGCATGAGCTTTTTAAACTTCTAACCCTGTTCATTACTTTTGCCTTGTTTTTTTCTACTCTATGTTTGGTCTTTTAATCTATGTTTCTGGCCTACCCTCCCTTTTCAACAACTTCTATCAGATCCCTTGTCTATGCCAAGTCCAAAGAGTTGCTCTCCCAGGCCGAATCTCATCCTTGGACATATTCACTAAACACAGTCTTCTAGGGGCATTCGGCCAGATCCATTATCTACGGAGTACCTGTTACATGCAAGGCACTGTGAAAGATTCTCACTCATACCCACAACTTCAGCCTTTTCCTTTATCCTCATAACTCCCAAATATTTCTCTATCTTGAACGACCAGGCTGTCCACCAACACTTTATATGCTATCTCTACCACAGTGTACCTGACGCATTTCAAATTCTGCATTCCAAAGACTAATTTTCACCACACCTCTCTATCCCACTCACTTTAAGACATATTCCTTATTTTTGTTAGAAGCACTATGATACATCAAGATGTGTAAATCCTGGGCATCAGCATCCCTTTACCTGGAACTACATTCTTGACCTCTTGCCATCAATCATCAAATATAACAATTGCCTCCTAAATCCCTCTTAGATTTATCCATTCTTGTCTGTCCTTACTAAGAGCGTCTTGGTTCAGAAACCCTTTGGTTCTTCCCTAAATGTCTTCAATAGTCTCCTAGCTGATCTCCCTACTTTCTTATTGCCCTATTAATACATCTTCTATACTGCAACCAAAGTAATAACAATCTTCTTCCACATTAAAACTTTTGGTAACTCCACATTACCATCAGTAGAAACACCAAGTTTTTAATACGAGAAAGACTTTCCCAGTCTGGATGCTACCTACCTGTTCAACCTCATTATCTCTCTTCTTCCCATCTGAATTCCAGTGAAGGGTTTTTCCCTTCCTCATGCCTTTGCACATCTGCCCAAGGAACATTTTCCTTGCTGTCAGAAGCCACGTGAAACCAGGTGGTGCCTTTCTGCACATTAGAAAGAGGCACCTCATCTGTAAGCACTTTCTTGGTAGATGAATAGCACTTTGTGCAAAGAAATGAATGTCTCTTGATGAGCAGAATGTAAACTCAATTTCAGGCCCACTTGTGCCCTCTCCACAGCATTTCTGTGTGGTGTACAACTTGCACACCCTACACGCAACCCTACTGCATAGTGCCACCTGTTGCCTAACAATTATGCCTTTATACCTAGGTTACTCCCATCACTCTTTGAACACACGATTAATCATTATGTTTATTTCCTTCTATTACAATTAGCTTTTTCTTTATCTGAATCCCCACTGTAATGTATGATCTTTAAGGAAAACTTTCCCAAACACCAGTTCCTAAACTGATGCTGGTGAGAAATACCATTTTCACTAGTCGATAAATAAAATGAGAATCAGGTTTAGAGTTGCCCATTACAATTAAATTTTTTTTTAGTTTTGCATTAGATTTTTCTGACTTTTTCCTATTAAAACACTATTTATTTTATGAAAAGAGGATGATAAAAGATAGCGGGTTCTCCTGGCTGGTGTAGCTCAGTGGATTGAGCGCGGGCTGCGAACCAGGCATTGCAGGTTCGATTCCCAGTCAGGGCACATACCTGGGTTGCAGGCCATATCCCCCAGCAACCGCACATTGATGTTTCTCTCTCTCTCTCTCTCCCCCTCACTTCCCTCTCTAAAAATAAATAAATAAAATCTTAAAAAAAAAAGATATTCTAATAAAAATAAAAGATAGCGGGTTCTTGTTGATTAAGCTCATGACTTGGCAAAATAAAATGCTGGTAAAGCAACGCCAGTTCCTAGAGCCTTATTTGTTTGATTGGTTTTTTTTTTACTCAAATTTGAACATATGAGAAACCACTGCTTTAAAATAAAGACTAGCACTCTAATCTTTCTTTCCCTCAAATGAAATGATCCAGCACAGAGTAGGTGCTTCATAAATGTTGGTTGAATTAATTCCTTTATTGGTCAAAGCTCAGCAAATATTTCAGACAGTCACTTAGGTTCTTTTCATTGTTTGCTTTGCTTATTATTTTACGTAACTGTACATAGCTACACAAAACAACAAACAAAAACCCTTAAAGGCCATAATTTTCTACCGTTGGAAATACTGTAATCATATTCCTTCTGCAATGTACATTCGTTACGGATATTCCAAGGGGTATACTAACCTAAGCTATCTTCTAGAACATATGGAATGGTGTGAGGCCATCTATAGTTTTCTCCAATGATGGAATTTCTATCTTGTACCTGTCAAAAATAAATGTGAAAAGGGTAATTAAATGAATTGAGCACAAACTTATGAAATAACCAATAGTTAAGCTAGAAATAAGTGCAGTTCTAAGCTCTCCCCCCAGTCAGCTAAACAAATGCCCATGCATGTGCACATGTGTGCATGCGTGTGTGCCTCAACTGTTACCACATTAGAACAAAGTTCTTAGGAGGAAATTTCTATCATTAATTTTGTTGATAGAATTGAAAAAGAAGTCATGTAAAACCATCTAAAGAATGATTGTTATAAAACTGAATTATACATAGAAGTAGACTTATAGACTAGTTTTCTATTCAAGAGAGTAAAAATACACCAGAAGGAAGTGATAGCAAAACCTCAATAATCCTGACCTGACAGAGTCAGAAAAAGTCATATGAGCTAGGCCAAAGTTTTTTGAAAACTTTATTTTTTTCAAAAATTTTTTAAGCAATTTGAAGTTTTCATAGTAAAGAACTAGTATTTCACTTTAATGTATTCATCCAGTCAACAAATTGAGCACTGTTCTAGAGAACAGGCATTTGCCAAAAACAAAACTACCACGATCTTTACATAATGGAAGTAATACCTAGTGAAAGAGACAAGCAGTATGTGGATAAGAGTAAAGGGACAGGGTAGTACATTAAATAAAGTGGTCAGGACAGGACCCTTTTAAAGAATGGCATTTAAGGTGAAATAGGAAAAATAAGAAAGATCCAGAATTGAAAGTGACCTTGGGGAGATCATTTCAAGTAAAGGAAACAATAGTTGTTCTGGTTCTGACATGGGAATATGCTTGGTATGTTTTGAGATGATTTGAGTCCAGTAGCCTACTGAGATAGGAGAGAAAAGAAATGAGTTGAGAGGAAAGGAGAAAGGAGGGATAAAGAGGGAAGGGGAAGGAAGGGCAGGGGGAGAGGAGAAGAAATGGAAGGAGCAATAGGCAGGAGTTAATTTATGCACAGTCTTGAAGTATATGGGTAAATCTGGATAATATTCTAAGTGCAATAGGAAGCTATTGAAGACTTTCAAGACAAGGAGTGAAATCACGTCATTGTCTATTTAAAAGATCATTTTGTTGTTAACAGGGAGAAAGTTTTCCCTTAGAAAAGGGCAGTATTTGAAATAAAAAGACAAATTAGGAGAAAAGTAGATTTTTTTTCAGGCATGCATTGGAGACAGAAATGACCGAACTTGCTGATGGACTGGTTGGAGGGGTGAGGGAAAGGGAAGAAGCAAAGGTGACACCTGGATTTCTTACTTATTCGGTGGCATGAAGTGATGACTTCACTAAGAGGGAAGACTGTGTGAAAGGTATGGGAGGACCTGTACTTGGCAACATTATTTTTAGCTTTCAGTGTAGAAGTCACAAAATTTATCTCATGGTAAAAAGCTTGATTTATTGAAGACATCCATTAATTCAGTTTAGCTTTGCCTCAACTAGATTGAATCGGTGAGACTCTATTTAAAAATGAAAACATCTTGTTGTTTCAGTAATGAAAATCAGAAAGATCAAAAAGACCAAGGAATCCATGGTGAGTGATTGTGGCTTTACCCACACAGAAATCTGAGTAATAGATCAAGAAGACTAATATGTGATTCCCTTACAGTACAATGTACTCACTGAATAAATATGTCACCATGATTTTGTGCACTTAGAGACTGCTGGGCTTAACTAAGCCCATGCTGTCCAATCATTCTCAGATACTCTGTATTTCAGCTCTCAGTGATTAATAGAAGATTCTTCCTTGCATCGGTTCAACTTACCGCATTGAGCTTGATGTCTCCCTCAAAAAGATCCAGCCCCAAATCTAAGAGAAAGATAAAAATTCCTGTTAGCAAATTTGTTTAAACTTCCCACTTAATAAAAGCTGTAAAGGTCTTCTGGTCAAGATGGAGGCATAGATCAACAGGCTTCACCTCCTCCCACAACAGCGGAAAAAAATTACAACCAGACTACAAACAAGTATCACCCAGAACGTTCAGAAAATTGAGCTGTAAGAAAATCCAACAACCAAGGATTTAAAGAAGCCACACTCATCCAGACAGGTAGGAGGGGCAGAGACGTGGAAAGAGGTGGAGAAGTGCAGAGAGGTGCAGAGCCATGGGAGTGGCATAGAGAGGTGGCAGAATATGTGGTCCCACATTCACCTGTGGTGGATAAAAATCAGGAGGGATACCTCAGGAGCAAGGGATCTCAGCCCCAAACCAGACTACCCAGCAATCCAGGGTTCCAGTGCCAGGAAGATAAATCCCCATTACTTCTGGCTGCAAAAACTTGTGGGAGTTGGGGCAATGGAAGAAACTGGCAGATTATCAGGAGACGTCTATTAAAGTGTCCGCTCAGACTTAGGACTGATGCAGACCCACTCCCCCTCTGGGATTCAGCACCAGGGCAACATCTGGAAGGGCAAAAGTGGCATATGGGGAGAAAGTGAAGTGACTGGAAACAGGGCAAGTGCTGGGAGACAGCCTCCTGGGCAAACCTCCAGAAGCCAGGTAGAAGCATTGTCCCCTCTCCAAGCTCTCCCCGCACACACAACCACAAAGTGGTGAAGTGGGTTGCATCACCCTGGTGATCACCTAAAGCTCCACCCCACACAATTTACAGGCCCGCTATTCCACAATGGACCACACTACTAAGGCAAGGAGTCAAAGCAGCTCTGCCTAATACACAGAAACAAACACAGGGTGAGGGGGGCTGCCAAACTGAGGAGACAAAGAAATGTGGCCCAGTTGAAAGAACAGAACAGAACTCTGGGAAAAGAATTAAACAAAACAGAGATAACCAACCTATCGGAGGCAGAGTTCAAAACGCTAGTTATCAGGATGCTCAAAGAACTCATAAAGTATGGCAACAGCATTAAAAAGACCCAGGCAGAAATGAAGGCTACATTAAGTAAAAGAAAAGAAAATCTACAGGGAATCAACAGTGGAAAGGATGAAACTGAAAATCAAATCAACAATTTGGAACATAGGGAAGAAAAAGCATCAAGAAGATTAGCAAAAAGAAAAAAAAGACTCAAAAATGAGGATAGAATAAGAAGCCTCTCAGACGTCTCCAAACATACTAGCATCTAAATCACAGGGATGCTAAAGGAGAGGAGGAAGAGCAAGAAATTGAAAACTGATTTCAATAAATAATGAAAGAAAACTTTCTTAACTTGGTGAAGGAAATAGACATACAAGTCCAGGAAGCACAGACAGTCCCAAATAAGTTGGACCCAAAGAGGACCACACCAAGGCACATAATTAAAATGCCAAAGGTTAAAGACAAAGAGAGAATCTTAAAAGCAGCAAGAGACAAGCAGAATTACCACATAAGATGCATGTTTCGGACTATAAGATGCACTTTTTACCACATTTTTTTGCTTCAAAAATTTTCCCCCTATTTTCCTCCTCTAAAACCTAAACACATCTTGTGCTGTGGACCCCAGATGCACCTCGGTTTTAGAGGAGGAAAATAGGGTGAAAAATTTTGAAGCAAAAAATGTGGTAAAAAAGTGCACCTTGTAGTCCCCAAAATGCGGTACATACAAAAGAGTTCCCATAAGACCGTCAGCTGATTTCGCAAAAGAAACTTTGCAGGCTAGAAGCAACTGGCAAGCAGTATTCAAAGTGATGAAACACAAGGACCTACAACCTAGATTACTCTATGCAGCAAAGCTATAGTTTAGAATGGAAGGGTAGATAAAGTGCTTCCTAGATAAGATAAAGCTAAAGGAATTCATCATCAGCAAGTCATTATTACATGAAATATTAAATGGGCTTATTTAAGAAAAAGAATAAGAGCAAAACCACAAACATTGAAAGGGCAACAAATTCACAACTATTAACAACTGAATCTAAAAAAACAAACCAAGCAAATAACCAGAAGAGGAACAGAATCATAGATAGGGATATCACTTGGCGGGTTATCAGCTGGGCAGAGAAAAGGGGAGAATGGGGGAAAAGGTGCAGGAATTAAAAAGTATAATTTGGTAGGTACAAAATAGAGAGGGTGATGTTAAGAACAATGTAGAAAATGTGAAGCCAAAGGACCTATACACATGACCCATGGACATGAACTAAAGGGCAGGGAATGCTGGTGGGAGGGGGGTACCAGGTGGAGAAGAGCAAAGGTGGAAAAATTGGGACAGCTGTAATAGCATAATCAACAAAATATATCTATATATATATAGATAGATAGATTTTTTAAAGATTTTATTTATTTACTTTTAGAGAGGGAAGTGAGGGAGAAAGAGAGACAGAGAGAAACATCAATGTGTGGTTGCTGGGGGCCGTGGCCTGCAACCCAGGTATGTGCCCTGACTGGGAATCGAACCTGTGATGCTTTGGTTCACAGCACGCGCTCAATCCACTTAGCTACGCCAGCCAGGGCAACAAAATATATTTTTAAAAAGTAAAGGATGTAAAAAAATTACAAACCTTCATTGATGTCAAATATATCCTGGTCAATTCCACCATCTACATCTTTAAAATAACAAAGAAAAGTATATTAAACATTGTGTTTAGAAAGAAGAAAATCTTTATCAATTATCATCGAATTAGAAGTGAGCAAGTTTTTTTGCCTCAGATAAGTGACTACTAAGTTCCAAATTAATACATATACATTTGTTTGTTTGTTTGTTTGTTTCATTGATTCATTGATTCAGAACCTCTTATGGCCCAGGCTTGAGGCTGTGGGTCTTTTGCTCTTGTCCTACTCATGTCCCTTGAATTCCAAATAATTTCAGGAATAAGAAATTGATTATTCTATGTAATATTAAGCTTAATTTGGAAGGCTAAGTTAGACAACTAGATTAAATAAAAAGTAAATGTTTAAACTTGGTCACACCAGTCCAGTCTACCCATAAATGTATATCCTTTGCAATAGCATACCTTGGAACTCTCAAGCAAAATTCCTAACTTAAACTTAAATTTCTCTTTTAAATTGCAAAGGGGTGAATAATGTGGACAAATCTCTCAGCATACAACTGGATAGGATGTTCATCTGGTTTGACAGAAATAGCAAAAATAATAATAGCAAGCATTTATGGATGTCTGTGTGTCCGTCACTGTGTCTAGCCTTTCCTACACCACCATCTGTTTTTCTGCTGGTATCTGGTACAGGGACAATAAAACACTCCTCAGAAAATCAAGAGTAGCCAGCATTTGATCAAAGTTCAATGCAATTATGGATGCACTTAGCATTAAATCTGTCCTAACTTCTTCTGCTCTGTTGTTCTATTATATACATAACTATCTTTTAATAAAACTTAGAGCAATTCTCAAAATACACTCACCAAAATTTTCTGGAGTTGGCTGGAAAACAAACACATGAAAGAAGACATTATTATTTTGCCCAGGATATAAATGGTCTTTTTGGTTTCAATTTATATCTAGTCATTTGTGAGGGCTTTTTCCATTATTACTATAAATTACTTTCCAACATATATCTAAGACAGCTGAATTAGAGTCAAAGGGTCTTCTCATGTCACATTTAAAAAATCCTGCCATGTGAATTTGAAAGTGAAATTAACAAGAAACCAAGTTCACAGACAAAAGAAAAGGCAGAACATAGGACTCAAGCCCTCACTTTTATCATGACTTTCTAAAGGATTCATGGAGCAATATTTGAATAGCCTGAAAATTTATTCCAACATTGAAATATTATTGTAATTTATAACAATCCTTTAAAAAGAAATTTTATTGAAGACTTCATTAATCATGGTTTACTTTCATATTTCACTTAAGACTGCCTTCGAAGATATTACCAAAGAAAAATATCAATGGGTAGAGATAGTATTGTGATTTAAAAATGGAAAAAACCTTCTAAGGACAGAAGTAACCAAATGAAACCTAGACTAGATCAATGGAAAAATTAAGAGAACCTGAGAAGTTTCTTAATGTAGTCTAATAAAAAAAGCTCATGGGACTGCCCTGGCTGGTATGGCTCAGTTGGTTGGAGAGCCAATCTGTAACTGAAAGGTTGCAGGTTCGATCCCCAGTCCAGGAGCTGGCACATGCAACACCCCCTCCCTTCCACCGCTCCCCTCAACCATCAGGATGCATAGGATCCTGGGCCAGGCACCAGTCCCCTGTCTGTTGCATATGGCAGTCAACCAGTCGATGCTTCTCTTTCCCATAGATGTTTCTCTCTATCCCTTCCTCCCTCTCTAAAAGCAATGAAAAATAAAATATCCTCGAGGACTATTTAAAAAAAGCTCGGCGAACTTTCTGTATTGTCGTATTGTACAAAGCTCAATATACAGTAGATCTGGGTTATATTCCTAATTCTGCCAATTAATAACAAGTCATTTCAACTTCCTGATACTCAAAGTATCAATAAAATATGGCCAACACCTGCTTTGTATTGGTATTGTGAAGGTTATATGATGTCATGTGAAAACACCTTTTTAAAGAATTTTATTGATTATGCTATTACAGTTGTACCATTTTTTCCCCTTTATTGCCCTCTGCTCTGCACAACCCCCACCAGCATTCCCCCCACCTTAGTTCATGTCCATGGGTCATACATATAAGTTCTTTGGCCTCCCCATTTCCTATACTATTCTTAACCTCCCCCTGTCCATTTTGTACCTACCATTTATACTCCTTATTCCCTGTACCCTTCCCCCGGTCTCCCCCCGCCCCCTCCCCACTAATAACCGTCCATGTGATCTCCATTTCTGTGATTCTGTTCCTGTTCTAGTTGTTTGCTTAGTTTGTCTTTGTTTTTGTTTTAAGGTTCAGTTGTTCATAGTTGTGAGTTTGTTGTCATTTTACTATTTATATTTTTGATCATTTTCTTTTTCTTAGATAAGTCCCTTTAACATTTCATATAAAAATGGCCTGGTGATGATGAACTCCTTTAACTTGACCTTATCCTGGAAGCACTTTATCTGCCCTTCCATTCTAAATGATAGCTTTGCTGGATAGAGCATTCTTGGATGTAAGTCCTTGCCTTTCATGACTTCAAACACTTCTTTCCAGCCCCTTCTTGCCTGTAAGGTTTCTTTTGAGAAATCAGCAGATAGTCTTATGGGAACTCTTATGTAGGTAACTGTATCCATTTCTCTTGCTGCTTTTAAGATTCTCTCCTGATCTTTAATCTTGGGTAATATAATTATGATGTGCCTTGGAGTGTTCCTCCTTGGGTCCAACTTCTTTGGGACTCTCTGAGCTTCCTGGACTTCCTAGAAGTCTATTTCTTTTGCCAGATTGGGGAAGTTCTCCTTCACTACATTTTCAAATAAGTTTTCAATTTGTTGTTCTTCCTCTTCTCCTTCTGGCACCTCTATTATTCAGATGTTGGAACATTTACAGTTGTCTCAGAGGTTCCTAAGCCTCTCCTCATTTTTTTGAATTCTTGTTTCTTCACTCTGTTCCAATTGAATGTTTCTTTCTTCCTTCTGCTCCAGATCATTGATTTCAGTCCTGGTCTCCTTCTCTTCACTGTTTGTTCTCTGTATATTTTCCTTTATTTCACTTTTTCATAGGCTTCACTTTTTACTCTATTTTGCAACCCTATTCAACCATTTCTGTGAGCATCCTGATTACCAGTATTTTGAACTCACATCTGATAGATTGGCTATCTCCTCATCACTTAGTTCTTTTTCTGGAATTTTAATCTGTTCTTTCATTTGGGCCATATTTTTTTTTGTCTTGGCACACATGTTGCATGTAAGGGTCTGAGCCTCAGGTATTGGCCAGGGCAGGGCAATCCACTTCTCTGTGCTGTAGTGCTGTATGTGGGGGAGGGGCCCGAGAGGGAACAATGCCACTTGCTCGGCTCTTTCCAGCTTTCAATCACTTCTCCCACTACCCACAAGCAAATTGGACCCTTCTGGTGCTGATTCCCAGGTAGGTGGGTTTGTGTCTGTTCTAGGACCCTGTAGGTCTCTGTAACAAACTCTCCTATGAGACTGGGAGTCTCTCCCACTGCTGCAACTCCCACAGGTTTTTACAGACAGAGGTTTTGAGGCTTTATTTCTCTGTGCTGGAACCCTGGGTTGTTCCTCCCAGTTTATCTGCACACAAATGTGTGACCCCCAGTCCGCCAGCTGCCACCTTGCCGCACATCCCCTCCACCCCAGCTGCCTGTCTCCACCTCTCCTACCAGTGTGAATGAACATTTCTTCTTTAACTTCTTGGTTGTCTGATTTCTATACCATTTGTTTTTCTGGAAGTTCTGATTATTTTTTGTTTTTAAATTTGTTTTTGTCTTTCTTTAGGTTGTCCGAGGAGGCAAAGTGTATCTACCTACGCCTCCATCTTGGCCAGAAGTGTGAAAGCACTTTGTAAATTATAAGAAAATGTCACACAAATGTAAGGTACAATTTTATGTAAATACGGTTCACATATCTAAAATCTAGGCTCATTTGGAACATTTGGCAAGCAGTGGGTATGAGCTAGTTAGATGATTACCATCCTTTTTGCTAGTAGCAAGTGCTACTTGCAGGAATGCCAAAGCCTTCCTACTAAAACAAGTTATCACGTATTTTTCATAATTACAGTTTTAATGTTATCAAATGGTTTCTCTTGTTCTCAATGTCATAGTTCCCATTCACAGAATATCAGCATAATATAAGAACTCTTATTTTTAAATCACAACTAAAGTTTTCCCACTAAGCATTTGGAACTTCCTTTATAACCATGGACTGGTTTGTAGTACAAACTGCCTGTCACTCAGCAGGACTGGCCTCAATTCAGGCAGAAGCAGAAGAGAAGTCCCACACTGCCCAACACTGTGTTTACTGAGCCTGTGACGATAGCATTCCCTCCATTCCTGTCTCATGTCAGTATAACTGCAGTGTGATGAAATTCAGCAATAAAAATGGAATGATTTTCAAGTTTCACATTTCCTGTCAAAGAAGGCTTGTCACACAATAACGAAACACAGAGAAGAACATAAGCTCACATCAGTGTCTCTGACTCTCTCTGTGGTCTTCCTCTCACTCCCTGTGCCCTGTCCGCCCCTGCTCGCCAAAGAGAAATGCTCATTTCACTGATACTTCAAAATTCATAAAAAGCAAAAAATGAGCAATTCTTTCTTTAACACCTGATATCAAATGCCCCAAATTTTTCAAATTGTTTTCTTACCAAGCCAGAAACCACAAGGAAAGAGGCAAAGAACAGAACCCAAGACGGAATCCATGAATCCATGCTGCCACTTCAACTGTCCGCTGAAAGTTGCAAACTATGAACTTCAGAATAGCATTTACTTTTTAAAAGGCTAACATCATAACTTATAGCCTTTGACCATGCTGATCCATCTTCCAGGTCAGCTGGTAATACCTCTAATTAAGGAGTTAAAGTCCAGTATTCTTAACACAGTTCTGCAGAGTTGCTGATTGTTTGGTTGGTCAGTTGGTTTTATATTCTGTATCAACACTCAATAGCCAAAGGCCCGGCTAAGAGCTGTTAATGAAGTAAGTTCCCTAATATATACATACTGCTCCCCAAGACTAAATGCCTCCTGAGCAAAAGAGAATGATAAAATAATTTTTCAGTCATCTTTCAAACAGGAAACACTTGTGAGGCTCCTCCTGCTCATCTAGCCCTGTGCTGCTTTAATATATCCAGTTATAGCCACAGCTTTTGTCATTCATTCATTTAATAAAAGCATATTGAGGTACAATACCCATTAATGTGTTAGAAATCTAGCTTATTGCTACCCAGATACACAGTAGCAAAATAGCAACATATTTCACTCCTGAAAATTACCATGAAAGGAAACTCAGGTGGAACTTAGGGTAAAAGAGCTAGGGGTGATTACTGGTTTTCAAAGAAACTAATGTGCCCAATCCATCTCTCAATTCTGTCTCACATACTTCTTCTTTCCTTGGGATAACTTCCCTTTAAGGACAACAAACTCTCTCACTCAGTTCTCACAGCTTCACTCTCAACTTATGAGGATATTTTTTGAAAATACTATTTCTTCCCCACAGTATTTCCTTTTCTACTCAAGACTGGTCTTGGTCCCATTCTCTGCTAATAGAAAGGACATAAAAAGACATGTAGCACAGACAAAAGACACGGAAGGATGCTTTGTAAATACAAACAAGACATTCCCATCCTCTCAGAGTTAAAAGGAAGCTTTAATAGCAATGTGTGGCTCTGGCCAGGTCGCTCAGTTGGTTGGAGTGTTGACCGTACACCAAAAAGACTGAGGGTTTGATTCCCGGTCAAGGCACATAGCTAGGATGCAGCTTTGATCCCTGGTCGGGATGCATGCAGGAGGGAACTGATCGATAATTCTTTCTTTCTCTCTCTCCCTTCCTCTCTCTCTGCATTCCTCTCTCTAAAATCAATAAACATATCCTCCAGTGAGGACTCAAAAAATAATAATAATAAATAAAAGCAATAAATGTGGATCAGTTCCTCACTTGCTCTCTGGGATCCCCAAGACAGTTACTGGGATCCAAAACCCTACAGTCCTATTCCTTGGCTAGAGATCCAAGGAAACAACAACACAGAAGAAAGCAGGTCTTGGGAAGAGGACAGTGACTTCTGTGAGGACAAGAGTGGAGCAGAAGCTGTCAGAGAAAGCCTCCACCTAGCAAGCCATGTGACAAGGAATAAGAAAGCCTCCATAGCAGACTGCCCAGAATGACCACCAAGGACCAGACAGGGACACAGAACTTTGAGGGGATTCTCATGAGGATCGGTGATATAGAAATCAGATGAGGCCCTCCCAGTGCCCTGGGCTATCAAGCTCAGGCAGAAGCCTAAGTGTAAAAGATGAGAATCCTGAATTGGCTGCAATTAAATTTTTCCCGCCTATGTGGTTGGGGACCCAAAACCGTAAGTGTGGTTACATAAAAATAAAGATATTATCATGCACATCTGTTTTAGTGAGCTGAGATGTGTAGCAGAGACACCTGGCTACATTCTATGCCTTGAGACAGGCAGCGCACACTCAGGAGACAGCAGGCAACAGTTCCTAGGACTGCTGGAATCTATTCTCAACCCTGATTACAGCCCATGGACCGAACCTCACCAGGAACCTCACCAGCAGTCATTGAGGCGTGGCTGAAATCCAACTCCAAAACTGTGTTTTGACTACCATTAGTGGATATCTTTTACATTTCCTTCTTTCTGGGGTTGTCAGTGAGGCTCTTTAATGCAGAAGTTGCACTTGGCTGGTCTAACATACCCACAGCTCCCTTCACTGGCATTCTGCCCCCAGAAAACCTTTCCAAGCCTCATCAGGACCCGTGGAGTCTGATCTCAAGAAACCGGCTCTGCCTCCAGTTGCTGGTCCTGCTCTGGTCTTCATTTCTCCCAGGTAATATCAGGAACAGGAAACCCGTGCTTGAGATTCTAGAACTTGTGGATTGCTCTGAGAGGCCCTGAAACCATCAGGAAAGCATATTTCTTTTGGTTCTCAAAATCCCTATGGGACATGAGTACATTGTAGACCTGAGGGTAGCAGATCGTGAGTGTGAAATGCTTTCTAATGGTAAATAGTCCAGAGATGGCAACAAAAGTTCCAAACGACTCCTTCATCTGATTCTCCTCCACCGCCACAAAAAGTCTTAGTTCATGAGTTTCCCAATGCTAGCTTTTTAGGAAATTTTACAAACACTTATATTGGGGAAGCATGTGTATTTGAATTTAAATTAAATTAAATGGCTCTAGAAAAAAGGGGGGAAAATGGAGTGTGGGGACTAAAGAAACCCCAGGGAGCTATAAGAACACAAAGTCAATAGGGGCCCAGACAAAGAACAGAGAAGCTTATAAGGCATCTGCATCCCCTGGGATTAAGCAGACTAAACCACATTCTTTACACAGATTTCCTAAACCCTCCCTGGAATTACCACCTCCTACCCTATTTTTCAAAATTTTGATATCTTACTTTATTAGTCAGTGTTCTCCAGAAAAGCAGAACCAATGAGACATGTATGTACATAGATGAATTTATTTTCAAGAACTGGCGTATGCAACTGTGGAAGCTGGCAAGTCCAAAGGTGGGCGGGCAGACTGAAGACCCAGAGGAAAACCGATGTTGCAGCTTGAGCCCCAAGGTGGTCCTCTTCGAGGGATCTCTGTCTTTTGTCTCATAAGTCCTTCAACTGATTAGATGAGGCCCACCCACATTCTGGGGGAGATAATCTGCTTTACTCAAAATCTACTGGTTTAAATATTAATGTCATCTAAAAATAAACCTTTATGGTGAAATTTAGACTTGCATTTAACCAAATATCTGGATGCCATGGCCTGATGAAGCTGACACATAAAATAATCCAAACAGTTACATTTTTGCTTCCCTTTTTTTAAAGACTCTTCAAGTTCATCAATTTATGGGATAGTTACTTGTCTCACTGGAGTGGTTATTGTTGCCACTTAATTCAATTGGCTTGACCATCAGCCACACCCCCTGCTGAAGGCAAAGATGCTATATATTATATAGTTCATGATGAGCATGAATGACAATACAGTCATACAGTCTTTCATACTAGAAAAATACAAAAGGGTCAGGAGTAACCCTTCAGATTTCAAGAAGCTAGTTGGTTTAGGCAATGAGGAACAATTCTACTCCTCCATAGGATAATCCTACTCCAAATTCCTGGACTGATTTTTTACAAGGAGTTGTTATTCTGCGAGCCAGCCCACAAAGGAACAGGGGGAGAAATTGCTGCAGCGTGATGAGACAGAGCACTCCCTCCCACCACCACAGAAGGACCACCAGGTGGTTTGTTTGGCTCCCCTAGTCTAGCTCGGTTGGCCTGGTGCCATTAAGAATTCACTCCAGGCTGGAACAGGTCTAGAGCTGACAGTCATTGACTCTGAGGTGGAAATAGTGACATCTGAGGTTGCTTTTAAGTTGATACCTGTATGCTTATTTCATGGGATTGTTCAAGAGTTTTAATTCCCTCGAACTCAAGTCCAGCTTACTGCCCCTGTCGCTCGGGCCTGCAAACACCTGGGAGAAGGGATTAATCAGGCCTCTGTGCTTCAGTTGCACTGATGCACACCTCCCATTACCTATGATTGTAGTCACAAGCATACCCGGGAGATACCGCAGGTCTGGTTGCAGACCACCACAGTAAACACGTCGTTATCCTTTGGCTTGTGGAGGGTCTTGCCTTAAATTTGTAGAAACACACAACATCTGTGAAACACACTATAGTGAAGCACAAGAAAATGAGGTATGTCTGCATTTTATAAATCTGCCTCTCCCAAGTAACTAACTAGAAACCAGTCTCTGACATATGTAACTCTAGTAGTTGGCACTTACTAGGTATTTGGTAAACATTTGTTGAAGGAAATGGGGATGAACTATTGAAAATCATCGTCTACTTATGAATTGCTTTCACAGCCTATTTCATCTCCACTAGGCACACAAAAAATTTTTATTGGCACAGAGGCCAATGAAATCACATGTTTTTGTCATAGATTTGTTTGGAGAGTACAAATTTATTTTTCATTTTATTTTTCAATTTCAGTTTACATTCAATAGTGTTTTGTATTCATTTCAGTTGTACAGCATGGTGGTTAGACAATCGAATCTTTTACAAAGTGAGCACTCCAATATTTTAAGTGACTACCGATACTATGAATAGTTCATCCAGTATTATTGACTATGTTCCTGTCCTACATAGTTTTTTCTTGCAAGGTCTAATACTTCTCACTGGGAAGTAATGTACAGCTTTGTTGTGATACATTAGTACGCACACATCACTGCTTCATGATTGGTTGGACAAATCAGACTTATACGCAAAGTACTTCCGGGGTAGGGTCTTGTGTATGCCCAGCACTAACATGGTTTAAAAGCCTTTATCAACATAAATGTATTCAGTGTAGTCTTGCTCCATTCATTTTTCTCTCCATTCAATTTAAGAGAATTTCTGCCAAATACCTACTAACCATGGTTTGTCTGTCAGTTGTTCTTTGAATAGATGCGGTGTTCCATGAAAAAAAAAAAAAAACCCCACACACAGTTCAGCTCACATCTTAAGCAATCCAAAAGTGCTTTTCCGAGTATCAGTGGACATCTGAGTCAGCTGAGGTGACACCCATTTTACAGCACTCCCCCCTCACTCACTTCAAGGTTTCAGTTACTTGCAGTCAACCAGAGTCCAAAAATGTGAAATGGAAAATTCCAGAAGTAAACAATTCATAAGTTTCGAGTTGTGTGCCACTCTAGAGGCACGATGAAACCTCGCAGCTTCCCACTCCGTCCCACGCAGACAGAATCATCTCTTTGTCCAGTACACCCACCTGTGAAACCTAGCTACCTGTTCGTCACGCGTTAGCTGTCTTGCTATCAGCTGTAGTGGTATCACAGCGCTTGTGTTCCAGTAAGTCTTGTTTTACTTAATAATGGCCCCAAGTTCAAGAGTAGTAATGCTGGCGATTCAGACATACAAAAGAGAAGGGGTTAAGCACTCCGTTTAAGTGAAAATGTATGTGTACCTAGGGAAAATAACATGGTATACATTGGGTTTGGTACTATCCACAAGTTCAGGCATCCCCTATGAGTCTTGGGACATATCTCTTGTGGATAAGAGGGAGCAGGGGAGAGATCACTGAAGTTAATTAATCTGGTTTAACCACTAGCAAGCAGTACCTTCTATGTGTCCAATACTATGTGGCATCTATCTTATTTTCCATTGCATTGGCTTTTTGCATTCTGTTTTTTACAATGTGTCTTCTGAGGAAAGTCACCCAGACGTGTGCTAAAATGACAGATACTTTCCAAAGAATATGTACATGACACCACCTGCAGTGCAACCGCAGCAAGAGAGCAGAAGGAAAACGGTCGCACACACAGCACAAGACCGGGCTGGTGCCTTGTGGGTGAACTCGGCTCTGTTGAACTGTGTTCCTAAAGTGCATGAAGGTCAGTGGCATTATTTAAGTGTTTCCTGTGTCTAGCAGGAGAAATTTTGCTAGACAGCAGCAAAGGAAATTTGAGAGAAAGAAAGTCTCCTTTCTTCCTTCTGTTTTCTGGGCTCCCGCTTTTAATTCACAATAACATTCAGCCTGGGTCACTTTAACCACAAAAATTGTTGAGGAAGAAAAGACAGATTGTATGATTCATTTCACTGTTGTCCGCTGCAAACTGGGAAAATCTCCTAAGCACTCTGCTATCCAAGCTCAGCTTCCACTCCCTGTCACATGCGCCGTCTCCGCAGTAGCCCCAAATATTTTTGTCTTGAGACTGTTTCATTCTGAAAAATGATTGAAGATGCCAGAGAAATTTTATTATTTTGAATTTTCTATCAATGTTCACCTAACTAGAAATTGGAACCGAGAACAATTTTTATTTATTAACTCATTATAAAATACCAATTTGAGCCGTGGCCAGTGACCCAGTTGGTTGGAGCATCGTCCTGTACTCCAGAAAGGTTGTGGGGTTGGGGGTCCAGTTCCCAGTCTGGGCACACACCTAGGCTGCAGATTCAATCCCTGGTCAGCATACTCACAGAAGGCAACTGATGGATGCTTCTCTCTCTCTTTCTCTCTCTCTCTCCCCCTCCCTTCCCCTCCCTCCCTCCCTGCCTCTCCCTCTTCCTCTTGGCTCTCTCTCCCTTCCTCTCTCTCTAAAAATCAATAAATATATCCTCAAGCGAAGATTTTTAAAATATCAATTTGAAACCAATGATATGTTAACATAAATAATATATTAGTAAAAATAAGTATGCATTCAAAAACAATTGCATTTTCCATTGCATTGGCTTTTTGCATTCTGTTTTTTACAATGTGTCTTCTGAGGAAAGTCACCCAGACGTGTGCTAAAATGACAGATACTTTCCAAAGAATATGTACATGACACCTGCAGAAGAGTGGCATCGTTTTACATCTTGGAAAATCTCTTGATGTCTGGTTTAGCAGAAGAGAGCTGGGTTCTCAGGTCTGCTTCTGCATTCAACCCAATGCAGTGTGTTGTCACAATTGACATAAATGAAGACAATTCAGTCTCAAACAAAAATGTAATTGAAAAAGAGATGAGGATGTAATAGCCACTTTAGATCATTGTAGCTGTTCTTCTTAAATACTATACCCTAACTCAACAAGCTGTAGTTTCTTCAACCACATCAATGAACTTATTTTATCTGTTACATTAAAATCCACTGGTCAATCTTGCATTTTGAATACATCCTTTACTTATGCATGATTTTAGCCTCATTCATTTGCATTTTAGAAAATTTAGATCCTTTAATATAACTTCTTAGAGAAGTCCCTTTGTTAGTATCATCAACAATCACATGAGAAAAGTTTACAAGTATTTGGGAAACTGTTAAATTCACTGTGACAGACACAAGTTTTCCAAAATTCTAGCTTTCTCTTGAAAGCTCAATTTTTATCATTGGCAATAAATACTGTGAGTTGGTTTTGGCTTTTTGTTTCTTTGTTTTTTTTACATTTTAGGCTCACTCCATTAATTTTCAGGAAGATTTCTGCCAAATACTGAAATATCCAGTTTGTTCTTTAACTGTGGTTCTTCAACAGTTGTTCTTTAAGTGAAAACGAAAGGGACTCAAATAAGGAAATTTATTTGTAAAAAAAAGTGTGTATTTATTCTTATATGTTTAATCTTCAGTTACCTTCAAAGTACTCTCCATCTGTTGCAATACACTTTTCGAGATGTTTTTTCCACTGCTCAAAACAGTTTTTGAACCTGTCAATTTTAATGTCTTTTGCTGCTTCTTCTGGTTTTTTGTTTAATCTCTTCAACATTGGAGATATTTCCCTTTGAGGACTTTTTTCATCCAGAAAAACAAAAAGAAGTTGCTTGGGGTGAGATTGGGTGAATAGGGAGGGTGGGGCACAGGGGTCATGCCTTTTCTTGTTTAAAAACTGCTGACCACTCAGTGAGGTGTGGACAGATGTAAATCACCCATCAAGAAATGGGCAAACACAAGCCAAATGTCTTCAAAAAAAAATTCACTGAATCCTAACAGACTCTCACAACAATGCCAGCTAGGACACCAATAAAGATGGGTTTTTAGAACACGTACCTAGTGGGAGGAAGTCTGTACTAGGAGGGACCCACCCTCCAGAAGATAACTCTGGGTTTTGGAGGGGGCCTCCCCTCGTATAGTCTTCCATAAGAAAAGGAGCTCACATCTCCAACCATCACACAGGTGACTTCCTCAAGACGAAGTAATTTTGGCATGCGGCAGAAGTGCTTAACGTGTACTTCCCATTTTATGACACAGGATGTTAAAATGATGGGCACTCAAGGGTCCAAATTTAATAAAGTTGACTTTTATAGCTTCATCAAACATTTTAAAGTGAGACTGTTGTGCTATTGTTTTTTGCAAGTACATGGCGATGAAGTACAATGACTGCTATGGCCACTGCTTTTGCATTGAGGTGCATTGTCAACACAATTTTGTGAAAAGCCAAAATGTTAGTATTATTGCGAAAATAGTTTTGACCTGTGGACCTTGAAAGGGTCTCCAAGACACTCAGGGACCTGCGGTCCACACTTTGGGAACTGTTGCCTTACAGTGAGGGGAAAGATAGAAGTAGTCTCAAAAAGACTTGGGTTTGAACTCTTAGCTAAGAAGTTCAGCCATTTATTAGCTACCTGGGCATGGGAAAGTTAAACAATCTGAGCCTCAACTTTCTTACATATGAAAGAGAAATAAATTATATAGACATGATTAGCATATTAAAAATTATACATACTCATACATATCCTTAGTGCCTGTAATATAGACCCAACTAGAGCATGGATCAGAGATGTATGCATAAGAGAGTTCATGAACAAATGAAGTAGTTGGAGAGAGCTGGAATATTCTTTAGTTAATATATTTATGCATTTATTCCAAACTATTTATAAGGAGCCATGGCCATGATGGAGATACAGAAACAAATTGCATGATCTCTGCCTTTAAGTAGCTTACAGGAGCATTTAAATCAATTATAAGAGCTCAGTCTGGTCAGTGTTATAAAAAATAAGGCATGTGCCAGGTGCCAAGGTCAAGCAGTGATATGTTTGCTTATAGTCTACATCTGGATTTAGGAAGCCAATTAAAAAGAGAAGATGGGCTCTTAGGCCAGTCCAAGTGGAGAAGTCCACAGAGAGCCTGGTTTTGACAAGGTCCGGTGGTCACCAAAGGGCCTGAGGAGCTAAGAGGGAAGGAGGGAGCCCTATCATTCCAAACTACAACCTATGCCCTTGGATGGAGAAGAGAGTCACGGCAAGACTGTCATACGTATCGGATGTTCAGGGCCCCACCATGGTCCTAGAAGAAGAAGCAGGCAATTCCTCACATGTACACACAGAGTGGGAACCCCTGGACTTCTGCTTTGACAGGCTCTGCTGTGAGTTCCGGGCCCTCCAGGTACTGACTTTGCCCTGTGTGGTCAGAAGAGCAAGGTGTTCGTGGAGTAGGTATGATGGGATTCATTGCAGGTTGTGGGGGGGAGATAAAAGGCAATTATTGCTCCAGGTGGCATTCAAGTGTCATATGAGAGAGGAGAAAGGAAAAAAAGAGATAATGACCAAATGTGGAAATAAGTGTCACCTGACATGTGCACTGGGGAGTCCGACTACCAAGCATTAGACATTTCAGCTCTGGTGCCAGGAGCCAAGAACAGCCTACCTGTTTCACAAACCGGCCCTCAAATCAGTCCTGCCTAGTGAAATGACATGATTTGCTTTAATTATTCTAGAAACTTCTGAGGATAGCTCTATCATAGATAATCCTTTGCACTAATATCAATAGTATGAGGTTATGAACAAGGGAGATAAGTTACACATTCATACCTTTACAGCATAGTATCATGAAATGTATGCTGAAGTGTTTCGGTGGATGGACGGACGGACAGATGGATGGATGGATAAGAAGATGAGCTATGGTGGTCTGGAGTGAAATGTGAACTGTAGATCTAAAGATAAAATAATTTCAAGAAAAAAGTTAAACACTTTTAAGGTAGGGTACTTCAAGAGACCTGTCTGGAGATCATTTGCCCAGAGAATTGAAAGTACAGCTTAAAGTTATAGTTATGGCATTGGACTGGAGATTGGGAACATCTCAAATATTTAAGGGCACTTACTTTCTAACTGATACTACATCAGAAGAGGAAGGGGCAGTGGTCTGGGGCTCAGAGAGCGAAAGACTCAGCCTCAGAATCTCTCGGGCTGAGCATCATTCGGTGCCTGTAACCGTCCCACATAATTCATGATGGTAGGGCACCTTCACCATCCATTGACCTTAATCTGAGGTCCACAGGCATGGATAGAACTCAGGGGTTCTGTGAACTCAGTGGCGAAAATAACCATATCTTAATTTCATTAACCTGTAGTTAAAATGTAGCATTTCTCTCCATTGCAAAAATAGGCAACAAACCCTAATAGTAGCATCAGTACCTGCAACTGTCACCGATGGAAATAACCAACACTTTCATATCAGATCACAGTAAGTGCTGATCTCTCCAAAGACAGTTCATACTCACTGCTGCTTTGAGTTATGGTAGTTATTTGACTCGCAGCTAGATCTTGTCACTTAATGCATTAATAAACATGTACTACTATTCACAAATTTATTCTTTTTGCTAACCATATTTCAACATAATTGGCTTCCTTTGGAAACCTGCGGGTTATGTTTTGTGCATTTAGAACTTCAGTCTGAGGAGGGATCCATGAGCTTCACCGAACTAACAAAGGGGCCCATGGCCCAAAAATGATAGGGGTGAGAGCTGTCTCTTTCCATTGGACCTCATCTTCCCTGGATGGACCTCCCACTGAATTCTGAAGCAACAGGCAGGTTTTTTAGGGCAGTTCCAAGAAGCAGCTTAAACCTTCAACCCAGAGGACTGTGAGCTGTTTTATCCATTAGACACCATAGAAACAGGGCCTTGGGCCAGTGAGCTTGAAAGATGCTGTCTGCACACATGTTCGAGACAGACCTAGCAGCAGGAAAGAGGGGGGAGGTGGGCTCTACACTAAAAATAAAGCTACAGATGGACAAGTAATAAACGTCTAATTAAATCTTGTACCAAATCATACATGTCTAAGTCATCTATCATTACATTGAATATTCATCAATATGTTTGCATCTGAAAAACATTTACAGATCAGGACCTGGCGGGGGTGGCTCAGTGCACTGAGTACCAGCCTGCAAACCAAATGGTTGATGGTTTGGTTCCCAGTCAGGGCACATACCTGGATTGCAGGCTGGGTCCCCAGTGAGGGGCACATGAGAGACAACCACACATTGATGTTTCTCTCCTTCTCTTTGCCCTCCCCTTCCCTTTCTCTGAAAATAAATAAATAAAAATTTAAAAAGTATTTACAGATCAGATGTTCTCACTTTGAAAGAAATCTCAAGTAAACATGATTATGAAGAAAGGCAATAAAAAATTAAAAGTAACAGTGAAGTATTTTCAAAAGCAGAATTATAGAAATACATTGAATATTTGGTGTGTTTGAAAGGATGTGGGGCCAGAGTTGCAAAGAAGGCGAACCCAGACCTTCAAAAGTCTCAAAACCACACTAGCCCGAAGTTACAATTTGTCCTCTCAACTCCCACGAAGAACACAGCTTCAGAGTTTAGTTTCTGAGAAGATTTCCCAACGAGGGCACCCCTTCCCTCCATGCCCACGAGCTTCTCTATCCTCCCACCAGCCCCCTTCAGCCCTCACTCCCTGCCAGGGCATTTCACCTTCTGACAAAGGTAAGAGTCCCAGTCTTAAAGTTCCTACAGGGTTTGGGACTCAGCCATTTCAGGCTTCTGGGAGGTTAGCAGGGATTTCCTCCCCTGAGACCTCTGAGCCTCTGATGGAGGGCCCTTGGTCCTGTGCCAAATCCAGATTCTCCCAGGCCCTTCCTCCCTCCGCCAGAAATGCCGCTGCATGTCCTCTTTCCTGGAAGAGTGTCAGATAAGCCCACCTTTGTCCACTTGAGTAGTGACAAGTTGCACCAAGGGGAGAAATTGTCCTGCCTGTTCTTCTCCCATCTGGATCTCAGGGAGCATTTTTTAAGTATATTTTATTGATTATGCTATTACAGTTGTCCCAATTTTTTCTCCCATTTATCTCCCCTCCACCCTGTACCCCCCACCCTCAAGCATTCTCCCTCCGCAACTTTAGTTTAGTTCATGTCCATGGGTTGTATATACAAGTTCTGTGGCTTCTCTATTTCCTGTACAATTCTTAACCTACCCCTGTCCATTTTATGCCTACCAATTATGCTTCTTATTCCCTGTACCTCCCCCCATTCTTCCCCTCCCCCTCCCCATTGATAACACTCTGTGTGATCTTCATTTCTGTGATTCTGTTCCTGTTCTTGTTGTTTGCTTAGTTTTTTATTTTGTTTTTTAGGTTCAGTTGTTGATAGTTATGAGTTTGTTTTCATATTACTCTATCCAGCAAAGCTATCATTTAGAATGGAAGGGCAAATAAGGTCAAGTTAAAGGAATTCATCATCACCAAGCCCTTATTATATGAAATGTTAAAGGGTATTATCCAAGAAATAGAGAAGATCAAAAACTATAAATAATAAAATGGCAACAAACTGGTAACTATCAACAACTGGATCTCAGTGAGCATTTACCTGGCTGTTGGAGGAGGGGGCAATCCTCAGAGTTGAAAAGAAGAAAGATAAAGGTTTCAGACAGGTCTGCTTGCCGGCACCCAGCACAAACAAGAAATACACATGAAACTGTCAATAAGAGTAAAGTCCAGTCGGAGGAAGGAACCAAAGCACAGAAGCAAGAAAGCTCTTTTTGGTTTGTTTAATTGTGGAACTTTTAGTTAGTTGGAATAAGTATTTGCTTGGGGACCTGAAAGACAAGAATAGATATTTGAAAGCATTTGAAATGTGATATATTTATTTGAAAGCACCAAAGCAGTCAAGGAAAATTCAGAACTTTTGTGTACTTTCTTGTGCTTACACTAAATTGTAAGATCAGTGTAAACAAAAATTGTCCTGAACCTGAACTTGGAAAGAACAGCCTTCTGAGGAGAAATTTGCATTCCTGATAAAATGCATAAGCCATTTGCTGATGAGGTTTAATGGGACTAAGATTTGTTTGAGGAATCTAGTTTTACACCAGCCCTCTGGAGTATCAGCTGTCTTTTCACCAAACTTATTCTATGTATCTATTTGACCTCACAATGATTATAAAAATTTTCTTTTTCTATAAAATATAAATCTTTGAATTAGCCTCCTTAAAGGCCCTTCCTTTGCATGGAAGACAGTCACAAAACTTTCTTTAACTTTCTTTAAACTTTCTTTAAGGAAGTGATTGAACGTCACGATACTTCTTGGATTTAAAGTCTGTAAGCCTGTTGACTTCTGCACAGTTGAATTACTTTATAAGCATATTACTTGTATAGATTAATTCCATTAAAGATTATAGGCAAATGAATTCTGCTTTAATCATGTTTCACTCATACTCTGTTAGGGCGCAAGTAAAGTGATGGCTGTTATGCACTACAAATGTATACATGTTAAAGATTTTATGTAATTAATTTATAAAGAACCAATAAGATGTAAGAACCATTTCAAGAAGAATTGGAAGAATAATCATACACACACACACACACACACACACACACACGCAATCAGAAACGCTGAACTAAGCTCAGGGATACAAAAAGAAATAGGCAAAAGAAATGAAGAAGGAGTGGCCAGAGAGGCAAGAGAAGAACCAAGGAAGCATGCTAGATCTAAAGTGAGTGGAGGAAAGAAAGAGGGGTGACCAACTGAGTTGGACGCTAGACAGGTCAAACAAAACGAGAACTGAGAGCTGACCATTATATAGAGAAAATGCAGGTCTTGGGCCACCTGGTCAGGAAAAACCTGGGCAGACTGGAGCGATAAGAGCCGTCCTGGAGCGAGTCGAACCAGAATGGAACAGAGGAATTAGAGACAATGAGTGCAGATGACTCTTTGGGACACGAGCTGGAAGGCAAACTGGGGTCAGGAGAGTTTTGGTTTGGATTTGGTTGGAACCGGGAAAGGAGATCAGACTATAGGCTGATGAGAATGATCCAGGAGGGAGGAAGATTTTATGATGGACAGAGGAAGGATGACTGCTGAAACAATGGCCTTCAGTAGGTGATCGAGGCTGAGATCTAGTACACGAGTGGTGAGATGGCACTTCCAAAAAAACGTAACATGCACTCACAGTTGACCGAGTACATGAGACAGGCAGGCAGATGGAGTTTAAGAGATTGTGGAATTTCTCTTATTTCTAACCTGTCATTTCTATACAAAGGGGTTAAAAGTATTAACTGAATGGATTCTGGAGGAGCATTACCTAAGTTAATACATATAAACATGAAGGAGGTATGTAATAAAAGTTAACAACTACTAAATATTATTATATTGTGTCTAATCTCATGGTTTCAATGACATCCTACCCTTAAACATCAGACTCAGAATCCAGCTCCTGCTAAACATCTCTCAAAATCAATGGACACAATCTAGAACAACTCATTTTTTTCCTCTTAGACACTAGATAGCTTCTATCTCCTGCAAGCTTATCACAATTAATGGCTCCTCCTTCTACATGGGCATAAAACTAGAATACCAGTTTTCTGCATCTCCTCAACTCCCTCATACTCACATCTGAGCCATATCAAGTTTGGCTCACCCTTCCTACTCAAAATTTTGGGAGCCCCTTCTCTCCTCCCCACCCATGACCCTACCACTGTCACCTTTCAGAGTCTCAAGCATCTCTTTCTCCTCGACTTTGGTCTACTAATTGGTGCCTTCTGTCAACATGGTCCCTTTGAATTTCTCTTCCCCCTGTACAGAGAAATCTGTCCAAAACACAAGCAGTATGTCACTTTCTCAGGTAAATCACTTGATGCTACCCTAGAAGCTACAGCATAAAGCCCAGTCTACGCAGTGTGGTACTCAAGGCCGCCCAAACCCTGTATCTTTTAGTTGTTATTCTCCATTTCCTCACAATGTCCCCAACCCTTGGCAACCTTATTTTCCTTCTGTCTCTAAGGATTTGACTAGTCTGGACTTTTCATACAAATGGAATCATACAATATGTGATCTTTTGCATCTGGCTTCTTTCAATTACCATAACATTTTCAAAGTCTATCCATTTTATAACATGTATCAGGACTTCATTTCTTTTTATTGGCAAATAATATTTTATTATATGAATGTGCCACGTTTTATTTGTGCACATTCATCAGTTAATGGACATGTGGTAAATCTATTGGCTATAATATGTTTGAACATTTATATATGTATCATAACTACAGACCGTATTTTATTTTTTTTTTTGTTTTAAAAATAAAACACCATCTAACTCTCTCATCATACCCAAGTCAACACACACTTTGAAACATTGAAAGTATATATTGTGAAAGTACATAATCTTTCAAAAGTTCAGCCTTCACCAGACCACTACCCTCTTCCACAATCTTCAGTGTCTCTGAGGGAAAGAACAGACCTTTGAACTTAGCTCCCTGGAGCCCTCAGGCTCTGCTACCTCTGAGTGTCAGCCGTGTGTCCTGCCACACCCTCCTGAACATCTGTTCTGTCCACACTGCTCCCTCACACTCCCCTGAGTCTGTTTCCTGGCCATCGCCTCCGAGAATGCTTCCCCTCCTAGTGTTATCTGGGGATGACTCACCTTCCGAAGTTCAAGTCAAAGTCTGTCTTCTCTGGGGAGGTCTCCTCGACACCACCAGTGACCTCTCCCTCCTCTGAGATTCTACAGAGTCCGTGTTTGCTATACATTGTTGAATATGCCTTTATGGATATGTGATATTTTGTTCCCGCTCAGTTTAAGTCCCTTGAAGGCAGGATGTCACAGTAGCTGTTGCCCTATATCCAGAGATTTTTCAGCTTCATGTGACTCTGAGGAAAGGTGATTTTGCTAAAATGTAATTTTGATTCGTTGGATACTTAACAAAAGCTCGGTTTTATGTGGTGCATAACTGGTTTACCATAAATAACATTTCCTTTCAATTACTTCAGTAACTCCCTACAATCACATGGTTCTGTGATTACCTTTTTGGACTTCGTTTTTGGCAGGCTGGATTTGTAATCAGTCTGTACAAAGTGCCTGCTCTGTACACGGTGCTGGAACCGTAAAAGCTCCTGGCATGTTTGTGCTCAGTAACTTTGCCTTCTAATAGCAGTCACTTTCATGACACCCTTATTTCCCCAATGTTTCACCATCACGAGTGAAGACCTGGAGAGGGACACATGGAGGTGGTGACAGTTTGGGTCGAAACTGGGAAGGGGACCCTGAGCTTCACAGACCTCGGGACATAGCAGTTTTGCTCTGAGGAGAGTAAGAGATGGCATTCTCTCTCTCCGTGTTGTGTTTTGCTCCCTACACTTTGGTGAGTAGCGTATGACCCTCCACACTACGCTGAGTTTCTGTTCTGCTGCTAAGTCTGTCTCTTCCTTTCCTTTATCTGTTTCCAAACATACATGGAGCACCCATTATATTCAAGTCATGATGGAAAGCCCTGGTTCCCTGACTTACCAGTCTGTGTTATATGGCTTTATATATGTTATAAATAATGTATATAAATTTATATATCATATTTTTATGAGCAGAGTCGAGTCACATTTATCAATACTAAGAGGGTTATGTTCAAAAGTAAATACATCAAGTGAAAACCAAAGAAAAGTGAAATTACCCTCAGGAAGTGCTTAAATAGTCTCTCAAGGCATACTGTGAGAGCTACAAAGGAAATGAGACCCACCTGAGGTACCTGCCAACTCATGCTTGAAACATCTCATTCTCACCTTGGGGGTCCCTGAGAGTGATGCAAGTTAAGCTGCATTTCATGAAGCTTTGCTTCTATGAATGTGTATGCGTGTGTCTGCCCTTTTTTCTATAGGAATCAAAATTATAAAGATGTGGGCAGCAGGTACTACAAACCATGGTCTTCCTCCCTTTTCTGTTGGAATTGCTGCTGTGTTACCTGTTCTCCACTCTGGCGAGCAGTTCGGTCTTTGGATGGTGTTCTAGACCTAATGTCATAGTTCTACACTGCCACCTTGTGGTTGTTATATGTATGTGTTTTAAGTAGCCCTTTTTTTTTCTTGTTTTTTTGTTGTTCAATTACAGTTGTCCACATTTTCCCCTCATTACTCTTCCTTGCTCTACCCACCTCCCACCTCCCATGTTCAATCCCCCTCCATTGTCCTTGTCCATGGATCCTTTATGTATGTTCCTTGGTTGACCCTTCCCCTTCTTCCCCCCCCCATTATCCGTCTCCCCCTCCTCTCTGGTCACTGTCAGATTGTTCTTTATTTCAATATCTCTGGTTATATTTTGCTTGCTCATTTGTTTTGTTGATTAAGTTCCACTTATAGGTGAGATCATATGGTGTTTGCCTTTCACCATCTAGTTTATTCCATTTAGCATAATGCTCTCTAGTTCCATCCATGCTGTCACAAAGGGTAGGAGCTCCTTTCTCTCTGCTGTGTAGTATTCCATTGTGTAGATGCACCACAGTTTTTGATCCACTCATTCACTCATGGGCACTTAGGCTGTTTCCAGCTCTTGCTAACCAGACTTTTTAATGTGTTGCCTGCCTAGCTACATTCGTAATTTGATGCCATTCCTCATCCCTTCTACATTTTCATCAGTACCACTCACTCATCCTGGCATTTAGGAATAACATGTTACTTATGTGACTTATAGAGAATAGAAGCATATGCTTCCCTCTCCCACAGCTGCCGATTTTCCTGTCATAGACTCACGAAATGGACTACAATACAACAAGTGTCTCCCTCCAGCTTAAAATTGTGGCAGAGTTGACATAGATACAGTTTTTTCCCAAACTGCTGAGTAATCTTTAAAACCTCAGTGTTTTATAAGCAATAATATATTCCTTTCACAGCATTTACTGAGTACCTTCTAGCCCCTGCCTCACGAGGAGACACGTGGGACAACAGGATCACTGCTGCAACGCAATCTTCTTACGTTGGGGATCTTCCTACATACACTGGGCGCCTGGGAAGGAGCGCTCCAGTCTCTCTGAAGGGGTCAGGGATGTCTTCACAGAAGAGTCTAGGTGGACATTTAAGCCAAAAGATCAAGGGCCTGAGGCTAGGAGGAGCTGAGACAGGCCGGGAACCGGAAGAGCTGCACTGTTTTGTGGGGAAGCGCACACTCCACGAGTCTGGGGCTTTATTTCCCAGAGGATCTTGCTTTTAGCCAACTTCTTTAAACTTTCTTAAGAGAACCTTTTCTTCTTTCCAAACAAAATCTTACACTGAACCACAGGGTATCCCTGAGATACAGCCTGACCAACCACTGCATTAGCCAGTGTTTCTTCTCTCTTCCCTTAATGTAATTTCCACTTCAAGATTGCTTACTCTGGGCCCTGGCTGGCGTAGCTCAGTGGATTGAGTGCGGGCTGCAAACCAAAGCATCGTAGGTTCGGTTCCCAGTCAGGGCACATGCCTGGGTTGCAGGCCACGGCCCCCAGCAACCGCACATTGATGTTTCTCTCTCTCTCTCTTTCTCCCTCCCTTCCCTCTCTAAAAATAAATAAATAAAATCTTTGAAAAAAAAAAAGATTACTTACTCTGAAGCAACACTACATCTTTTCACGGCCCATCCATCCCTTGAAACTGGACTGGAAACTGGCTGAGACTGATCTCTCCCAGAAATTGCTGAAAAAATACACTTTTGGTGCCTAGTAGGGGAGAGAAAATGGGAGGAGAAGAAAAGTCCTTCTTCTTTCTCTTCTCCCAACAGTAGACAGTCACAAATTCACTCAGAGCTGGCACCAAACTCTAAGGAGGCTGAGAGAGTATAAGGAGTTGTCTGTATCATCAATAAACAAAACCCCATGAAAATAAGATATATGGTTCAATTGTATACAATTGTCAAGTGAATAGTAAATTATAAATACATTTAGAGTGTTAATGAATTAATAGCACTGTATATTTTCTCAGTGGTAAAACCCAGTGACTCTTCCTGTGGGGAGGTCTGAGAAACTGTCTGAACTTCAAAGGAGTTTGCAGTGCTGGGAAAGACTGGAAGAACTGGTTTACTTCTTTCCCCTGTTTTTGTCTACTTAATGCCTGCTCTTCCTTCAGATCAGGTTTCAGCTGAGATCATCTCTGTGGCCTCTCTGACATAATCAAATACTGCTATTTCATACTTTCATAGTATCATGTTCCTCTCCCGTGTAGAACTTATCACAGCTGCAATTTTAGATTTGTGTGTGCATGCATGCATGCATGTCCACGCATGTATGAATATTTAATGTTTGCCTCTAGCCCACTACTGTCAAACAGCACATGGGTGGGAACAGTGTCTTCCTGCTCAGTAATGTCTGTCCCAAGTGCAGTACAGTTCCTGGCATCACTAACCCCTCATTAAATATAAATCATTCATTAAGTTTAATAAGCTAAATTCTCTGAGTCTCAGTCCTGGGAAACAAATACAGGGAGGACATGTCAGAGGCACCATTTAGGGCCAGGGTGGCTAATAGATAAGTCCACAGACCTGGATTGACAAGGAGGCCTCCTAGGAGGCAAGACCCAGACACATAGAGAAGGGGAATACGGAGTTCATGAATGTCTCTGCCTGACAGCCAAACTCACGGGCAATTCTACCTTTTATGGACAGCCAGAGTGTTGGAAGGGTATTGGATTAAGAACTAGAAACTAAGTTCCAATCCCGGTTCTAGCTGCTATTAAACTGGTCTATAACCTTGGACCAGTCACCCAACCTTATATACTTCAACTCAGACTCCTCACCTGTAAAATGGGAATGATATCTGTCCTTTCTACATCATCATTGTGAGAATCAATGAAAACAATGAGCCCAAAGTATGTTAAAATTATAGAGTATTTAATAAATAGAAGGATGGTATTTTTAACGACTCCCGAAAAGATGCTCACCATCACTAATTTAGAGAATCACTAGGTCAGAGAAATGCAAATTAAAACCACAATGAGATATCACCTCACACCCAGCAGAATGACTATCATCAATAAATCCACAAATGAAAAATGTTGGCAAGGTTATGGAGAAAAGGGAACCCTCACACATGTTGGTGGGAATAAGACTGGTGCAGCCACAATGGGAAACAGTATGGAGTGTCCTCAAAAAGTAAAACTGGAACTGCCTTATGACCTAGCAATTTCACTTTTGGGAATATATCTGAAGAAACTCAAAATACTAATCCAAAAGAATATGGGCACCCCTATGTTCATTGCAGCATTATTTACAATAGCCAAGATATGGAAGCAACACAAATGCTCATTGATAGACAAGTGGATAAAAAAACTATGGTATATTTATACAGTGGAATATTACTCAGGCATAAAAAATGAAATCTTACCATTTATGACAAAGTAGATGAACCTAGAGGGTATTATGCTTAGCAAAATAAGCCAGAGGAAGACAAATACCATATGATATTTCACTTATATGCAGAATCTGAAAAACAAAATAAATAAACAAACAAAATTAAAACAGACTTATAGACATAGTGAGTGAACTGGTGGTTGCCAGAAGGGAGGGGTTGAGGGGGACTGGGAAAAAGAGGTGAGGTGATTAAGAAGCACAAATTGGTAGTTACAAAATAGTTACAGGTATATGAAGTACAGCACTGGGAATACAATCAATAATACGACAATAACTATGTTTGATGCCAGTTGGGGTACTAGAAATATCAAGGGAAGCATTATGTAAACTATATGATTGTCTAACCACTAAGGTGAAACCAATACAAAATCAAATTCAAAGAAAAGGAAACAAAAAACTAGCTTGTAGATTGTAGGATGAAAACCAATGGAAAAACTGCATTGATCTCCATGCTAAAGGATTTGTTCACTAGTGTGCCAAAATTGGTCATTATAAAAGAACAATACATTACACAATTTGTAGTTTTCAAAAACAGCATTCAAGCTCTAAGGTTATCAAATATTCCTCTTTATGAGTCTGCATTCCCACAAACAAGAGGACTATCTGCCCCCATTTCCACAGCGGAAGAAAGCTAATGAGGCTGCTCTTCGGGTCCAAACTCCGCCAATAGTTTGACCAAAGACGTTGAACTGGCCGGAGCCTGGCTTCCATTGCAGCAGCACAAGATACAGAGACTCAGAGGTTCCATCTTGGAAGGCGGTGATAATATATAACATTGTTGGGAATAGGTATCTCCTAAAATAAAGCAGATTATCACATTATTAAGGTACAACTGACCATAGTTGTGAGTTGGAGGTCTTAATAGATTGGAAAAAAATTCTTTATAAAGAAGTTTCTCTTTGGAGGAAGCCTCATGAATTAGTGAAGAGAAAGCAGATTTCAACAAGTTCAGATGCATCTCTGGGTCAGAGACTTTAAAAACTGTTACTGGAAAGGATATTCTAACAATATTATCATAAACTGATCCCAGTGGGGGAAAAAGGGGGGAAATGTTTAATGAAATCAAAGTAACTGCATGTTCAAATGACATCATATTTTTAAAAACGGGATCGATCTCTCTTGTAAATGGGACATATACACACACAAGGATAAACAGCAGTGATGCCCTAAAACTCTGAAGAATCCTTTCAAGAAATATGGTGCCCAGAATATATAAGACTGTTGAAAAACTCTCAAGATTTTATTTTTTAACTTTTTATTGTTTTAATTTTTTATTAATTCATTTTTAGAGAGAGGGCAAGGGAGAGAGAAAGAGAGGGAGAGAAACATCAATGTGTGGTTGCCTCTCATGCGCCCCCATTAAGGACCTGGCCTGCAACCCAGGATGTGCCCAGAGTGGGGATCGCACTGGTAGCACTTTGGCTCACAAGCCAGCACTCAATCCACTGAGCAATAGCAGCCAGGGCTATTTTTTTTTTTAACTTTTTAGAGATATATTTGAACAAGAGGTAAAAAACAGAGATAAGCTTCCTGTTTGGGAAGAAGGGATGATTTACTCCGGTGGTTCTTAAACTTTGGTATACACAAGAATCAGCCTGAGGCCTTGTTAAAACACTAATTGCTGATCCCACTCCCACAGGTTTCTGTATCAGAGGTCTGGAGCAGGGCTTCAGAATCTGCTTGTCTAACAGGTTTCCCAGTAATGCTGACTTTGCTAGTCCGAGCACCACACTGTGAGACACACTCTGAGACTTGCTGTATGTCATGGTTTGGGTTCCATAGGAAGGAGAGCCTGAGACAAGGATTCAGGTGTAAGTAGTTTATACAGGAGGCACAGAAAACACCTGCAGGGGACGCAGGCCGGGGTGCTCTGGGAGCACACAGCAAGGCCTCAGCAGTACAAGGTCAGCAGGGCTGCCTTGAGCAAACCAGGTGAGAAGTGAGCTTTCAGGTAAGTAGATCGTACATAGCAAGATAGGGACGAGCGTGTGAGTGGGGGTGTCCTATGCTGACGACACAGCGTGTGTGATGAGACTCTCCAGTGAGAACGTGTATGGCAATTTTGAAAAGATGGAATCTGTGGCTATAATGCCCAGTCGCTAGTAAGGACAGTGGTGATGGATGAGGCTGGGAAGGTTAAGCAAGAAGCAAACCATGTAGGTTTATAGGCCAACATAAGAGCTTTTGTTTCTTTTTCCTCAAGAGAACAAAAACAGTGATTGAGTGATTTTAATCAGAAAATGAGAAATTTGAAGATACCTACCAAGGGGAGCAAAAGCGGGTTCAGGAAGACTAGTAACAGCCCATAAGCAGGGATGGTATCTTTAGGTAGTAGAACGAGTGAATAGGAACAAAAACAAAAAGTTTTAGGAGATACTTAAGAGATAAAATAAACAGGATTTGATCATGAATTGCTACGTGGAGCAAGGAAAAGAGAAGTACCAAGGATGACTTCCAGGCTTTTTTGGCTTAAGCAAGTGCTGAAAGGTACTGTGATTCAGAGTTTTGGAACATGGAAAAGTAGGTGTGAGAATAAGATAAATTTGGTCTAAACTCTGGTGAGTTTGAAATGCCTGCAAGGCAATAAGATGCTGAGCAAATATTTGGATATACACGTCTAGTGCTCAGAGGAGAGGTGCAGATGAAAATTTGAGAATGGTTAACATAATGATGGTATGAAACCTGAATGAGTGTGATCACTGATGTTCCATGAAGGATGAGAATCCTTGATGGGGACAAAGTGTACCGTGGGCAAAGAGGAGGGGTAGGACGGAGCCCTGGAGAACTCCAATACTTGAATGCCTGTTTGAAGAAAGTGAACCAGCAAAAAAAGAGCGGAGAGGAATCTAAGGAGGACCAGAAAAAATGGAGTACCAGATATGCCAAAAGAAAACAGTATTTCAACACAATAAAATAACACAAGTACTAAGTAGTTGTGAGACCTCCATCTAGGAAATAAGGAACTTTTCAGCATCAATGTTTTCGGGATACAAACTATAACTTCCACTTTTTTCTACTCAGGAAAATAATACCTCACTAGAAGGAGTGGCATAAACATAGTTAATACAGAATTGAAGCTCAAGATACATGAATAAAAGTTAGTAACTGCTTCAGATGAATTCACATCTCTAGGTTCAGATAAGGATGAGTGACAACCCCATGATAATGATGACAATGGAACTGTTTGCTGAGAGCCTCCCACATTCGAGCCCCACGTTCAATCTGCAGGCAGCCTAGAAAGAAAGGGAGGGTTCTGGGAACTACTGCGGCTAAGGTCTGCCTGCATCCACCCGCGCCACAGCGTTCTCTCCTCCTACGCTGCGTCCACTTGTGCTGGCAGCATCTCCATGCCCCCACCAGCCCGCTGCAGTTTCTCTCTTCCCTCGGGTCTCAGAGCTTTTGAACTGGTCACACATTAACTGACTTCTGCCTTATTAAAGTTAAAAACTTGAGCTCTATGAAAAACCCTAAGAAGGAAAGAAAAGCTGCAGACTGGGAGAAAATATCTGCAAACCATATATTTGACAAGAGACTTGGATCGGGACAAAGAATTCTCTAAACTCAACAGTAGAGGAAGAATAATTCAATTAGAAAATTGTCAAAATATGTGAACAGACATTTCACTAAAGAGGCCATAAAGATGGCAGATAAGCACATCAAAAGAGAAGAAAAACAAAATAAATAAGTAAAAATTAAAAGATGTTCAACAACATTAGCCATTAGGGAAATATGAATTACAACCACTATGAGATAGCTTTAGATACCTATTTCAATTGCTAAAATAAATATATTCAAAATTCCAAATGCTGTTGAGGAGAGAAACTGGATTCTTTATACATTGTTGGTAAAGTGGCATAAACAGTTTGGCAACTTCTGATAAAATTATGCATATATACCCATGATACAACTACCAAATTGAGAAAATTTTACAATGCTGTATGTAATACTATTATCTAATATATAGGCAGCTTTCAAATTTTACCAGTTGTCTCAGTTAGTGTCCATTTCAATATAATTCTCCCCACTGTGGATCCACATGTTCTTAACCACTAAGAAACAAGTGTTTTTTATCAGTACTCAAGGTACATTTTAAGCTGTGTTTGGTTTTGGTTTTACACACATTTATAACAATAGCACAAAAATAAATAATAGGTAAGGTATTTACAAACGCTGAGAGTAGTGAGACTAGCCTTTTTTTTTTTTTCAGGGGAAAAAAGTAAAAGTAGATTTTAAAAATGGCTGAAATGGAGTGCTACTTATTGGGTATTGTCTTAATATTTGTAATGATTCTATGAGGTAGGGCATTGCTACATTCACGTATAGATAAGGAAACAGATTATATTATACAGATTAAATGATCTACCCAAACTGACAGTTAATAAATGACTGAACCTGGTATCAAAACCAAGGTCAAATGACTTAGAGCTTAAGATTCATCACTCTGCCATCAAAAATTCCATGAGCTTAAATTTGTACTACTTTTGGAGAAGTCCACATCCCTTCATTCAGAGTTTACTTATTATTTACACAATTCTAGCAAGTTTAGTTGTTTGTTTTCTAGATTGGTTTCCAGGTAGAAAAGGGGAAGATTAAATATAGTATCATCACAGACATATGAAGGTCTGTCCAGAAAAAGCCCGGCCATTGTTAATATAACAAGAACAGTTTACACGACATCAATGTAACCTGGCAGCCAAGGAGAGTGGACGGAAAGATGCTTGTGTGAACAATGACAACTCACTGTACTAGTCAATCGGGGTGGTAAGATGCTGTTGAGTGAGCATGTGTACTGTGTGGCCATTGCATTCAAAATGACTGAGCGAGTAGAGCAATGAATCTGTGTCAAATTTTGTGTTAAGCTTGAACATTCCTCCAAGGAAACTATTCACATGATTCAGAAGGCTTTTGGGGTATGATGCAATGAGTGCAGCACAAATAAAAGTGTGGCACAAATGCTTCAAAAATGGTAGAGAATCTGTTGAATGATCCACATTCTGGAAGGCCTGGAACAAGAACACCTGAGAATGCTGAACATGTATAGGCTGCAATCAACAACAACCAGCAACTG
This sequence comes from Tonatia bakeri, assembly GCA_004024845.1. Taxonomy (NCBI): domain Eukaryota; kingdom Metazoa; phylum Chordata; class Mammalia; order Chiroptera; family Phyllostomidae; genus Tonatia; species Tonatia bakeri. The sequence continues at coordinate 447,289 of PVIA01000173.1, forward strand.
ACCAGCTAATGTGAAAACTAGAAGCTGATTCAGGGATTCCCAAAACTACTGTGTCTTTTGACAAACACAGTAGATTTTGATGCAGGATCTTGGCATGAAATGTGTTGTGGCAGTATTCGTTCCAGGGGCTTCTGTTACCAGAGCAGAAGGAACATCATACTTACGGTTGCTACTGACTTGATTCAAAACACTATCAATGAACAAGATTTCCTCAAGAAGGTCATAATTTTGAAGGGGGCTGAGGCATCATTATCCTATGTACAATGTTTCTTGAATCTTGTATCTTCTTTAATAAATGTCTCTATTTTTCATATTACATGGCTGAATACTTTCTGGACAAAATAGAAGAAATCTGTGCAAAATTGGAGGCTAATTGTACATCTTTACATTAGAATGTATGAAACTATTAAAAACATACAGTCTTTGACACTGAAAAATGTCTGACAATTAAACAAAAGCTCGGACTTTAAAGTATACCCATCTTCATAAAAATTTGTAAGTTTTATACATATAAAGCATCCTGTCATACACCAAAATTTTAATAGTAATTACATTAGGTGGCTGGTTTATAGGTATATTCCATTTTAGATGCTTTTCACTGTTTTTCAGATTTCTTCAATGGGCAGTTATAACTTCTGTATCCGAGAACACCCCCCTCTTCTTTTCAAACCTCTTAAAAACAATGTTATGAATACCAGTATTCTATGCATGCCTGGAATTTTGTATAGCTCAAACTCAGAGAGCACATGAAGAGGCAATTAACCAACGAATATAGAGAGTTAGTAGATTTTGAAAGTAAATTCATAGTTCTACAATTGAACAAGATAGAATTGTCATGGGATCAGAAGTAATTACTGTGTTTTCTGCTTCTGCTACTCACTGGCTACTGTGACCAAAAGCAATTCATTCAAATTCTGTTTGAGCCTCTTAAAAAAAAAAAAAAAAAAGCCTATGAATTACATTGGTCAATGACTATGACTATTACATTACCTTTAAATGTCTTCTCAATTTGACAAAATTCTTTTCTGAGCACACAGGTACTCTCAGGGGAACATTAGAAATATATAATTAAATCTTTATCAAAAAAGTTTAGGCTTTTGGGTCATTTCATTCACTATTGGGCTAGCTTTCCCCATTTGAAAGCACTAAAGGGATCATGAGAAAGATTTTCTAAAATACACCTCAGGTTCTAAAGGTAAATCCTTTAGAGGAAAATGGCAGATCCCTGTGAAGTTCATTGGGTTATGAGCCAAGGCAAGGTCATCATTGAAGAGGAAACAAAACTAGAAGAGATAAAATAAGTTGATCTTAAGTTTTCCTTTAAACTACACTGTAATTAATTTGTTTAATATTTGGGAGAAGCAAGGGGTGAATATTTTGTCCTTTAGAGGGAATACTAAAAAACTTAAATGAATGAGTAAATAGTTAGCCTAAAGTTGATCTAAATGGACTGTAGCTCTATAAGATACATCCATCCTTTAAAAATAAGTACAAATGAATCAATTATAGGAAATAGGAAAATTGAAACTGATGCTAATATTAAAAATAAAGTTTACAAATACATACTGAAAGTAAAATTTAAAAAAAAATAAGAATTGAGGTAATAAAACAGACTTGATTAAAAATGCAATATTCAGAACTTTAATGGTGTATACCATATGACAAGATTGGGGGGGGACAGGTTTGTTAAGATGCCCATGTAAACAAGTGAGTACCTTCATTCAAACAGTAAAATCTGTTTTAAAATTTAACCCGTAAGCACAAGTCTTTTTAATATCCTATGTAATGAAATAGGAAATATACACAAAGGACTTTCTTGCACTAATTGTCTCAAAGAAATATACTTGTGCAGGTATTTGGAATTTGGAGGTTTTCCATGGCACCACCATTCTTGCTGGAAAAAAGAGCAGCTGATAAACATGTTTATTCAGACTTGGATATTTGTAGGAAAAGAGCCTATCACTTCTAGGAAACAAACCCTTTGTTGCAATGATACATTTTGAGGTTTTAAGCAAAAATTAGATTTTTTATGTTTTCTAAAACATTTTTATTGATTTTTTTACTTTTTAATATATTTTATTGATTATGCCATTACAGTTGACCCATTCCTCCCCTCCCCACTTTATTCCCCTCGGCCCTGCACTCCACCTCCCTCCAGCATTCCCCCACCTTAGTTCATGTCCATGGGTCATACATATAAGTTCTTTGGTTTTCCCATTTCCCATACTATTCTTAACTTCCCCCTATTTTGTACCTACCAATTATGCTTCTTATTCCCTGTATCTTTTCCCCATTCTCCCACCTCCCCGTCCCCACTGATAGCCCTCCATGTGATTTCCATTTCTGTGATTCTGTTCCTGTTCTAGTTGTTCACTTAGTTTGTTTTTTTAGGTTCAGTTGTTGATAGTTGTGAGTTTATTATCATTTTATGGTTCACAGTTTTGATCATCTTCTTTTTCTTAGATAAGTCCCTTTAACATTTCATATAATAAGGGCCTGGTGATGAACTTCTTTAACTTGACCTTATCCCAGAAGCACTTTATCTGCCCTTCCATTCTAAATGATAGCTTTGCTGGATAAAGCAATCTGGGATGTAGGTCCTTGCCTTTCATGACTTCAAACACTTCTTTCCAGCCCCTTCTTGCCTGTAAGGTTTCTTTTGAGAAATCAGCTGACAGTCTTATGGGAACTCCTTTGCAGGCAACTGTCTGCTTTTCTCTTGTTGCATTTAAGATTCTCTCCTGATCTTTACTCTTGGGTAATGTAATTATGATGTGCCTTGGTGTGTTCCTCCTTGGGTCCAACTTCTCTGGGACTCTCTGAGTTTCCTGGACTTCCCAGAAGACTATTTCTTTTGCCAGATTCGGGAAGTTCTCCTTCATATTTTCAAGTAAGTTTTCAATTTCTTGCTCTTCCTCTTCTCCTTCTGGCACCTCTATTATTCAGATGTTGGAATGTTTAAAGTTGTCCCAGAAGTTCCTAAGCCTCTTTTTTTGAATTGTTTCTTCATTCTGTACTGGTTGAAAGATTCCTTCTTCCTTCTGCTCCAAATCATTTTGAGTCCCAGTTTCCTTCTTCTCAGTTTGTTCCCTGTATATTTTCTTTTATTTCATTTTCCATAAGCTTCACTTTTTACTCTATTTTGCAACCATGCCCAACCATTTCTGTGAGCATCGTGATTACCAGTGTTTTGAACTCTACATGTGATAGGTTGGCTATCTCTTCGTCGCTTAGCTCTATTTTTTGGAGCTTTGATTTGTTCCTTCATTTGGGCCATATTTCTTTCTCAGCACACCTGTTACATAGTGAGCAGCAGAGGCAATCCAGTCGCTGCATTGTGACGTTGTATGTGGGGGAGGGGTCAGAAAGCAAACAATGGCGCTTGCTCTGCTCTCTGCCAGCTTTGTCACTTCTCCCACTACCCACAATCAAATCTGGCCCTTCTTGTGCTGATATCCACGTGGGTGTGTTTGTGTACACTCTAGGACCCTGTGGCTCTCTCCAACACTCTCCTGTGAGGCTGGAATATTCGACCACTGCAATCCCCACAGGTTTTTCCAGTCACAGGTTTTGAGGCTTTATTTCCCTGTGCTGGAACCCTGGGTTGTTCAGTCTGTCTTGTTCCCCAGTTGTTTCTCCCGGTTTATCCACATGCAAATGTGGGAACCCAGGTCCACCAGCCGCCACTATACCTTGCATCCTCTCCATCCCAGCTGCCCGTTTCCACCCCTCCTACCAGTCTGGATCAATGTTCCTCCTTTAACTCCTTGGTTGTCAGCCTTCCATATGATTTGACTTTATGGCAGTTCTGGTTATTTTCTTATTAAATTTGTTGTCCTTCTTTTGGTTGTGCAAGGAGACAAAGTATATCTACCCACGCCTCCATCTTGACCGTAAGTCCATTTTATATTGATTTCAGATTGAGCAAGGGGAAGGGGGTAGGGGAGAGATACAGACAGACATCATTTTGTTGTTCCACTTATTTATGCATTCATTGGTTGATTTTTGTATGTGCCCTGACTGCAGATGAAACCCTCAACCTTGGTGTATCGGGACAATGCTCTAACCAACTGAGTACCCAGCCAGAGCTAAAAATTAGAATTTTGATAAGGCTGTGATCTTCTCAGCTTCCCATTTTTAAAACAGTGGTGATATTAACAAACATGATTTGATACAAATATTTTTAAGTGTCAACAATGGAATATCTACATATCTCATACTACCATCTTCCAATTGATCATTACAAAATATTACAAAATCATGCATGGGTACAAGATCCAGTCAAAGTAGAAGACAGGCTGTTGGATTTTACTATTACCAGTGTACAAAAAGTTTGCCATCATTTCAGATAGCCAACTTTTAAGAAATGATCATTTCTTGAGTTTTGGCATTGTATCAAAGAACGTTATCTAAAAAAAAAGGTTATTAAAACATTTGTTTTTCCAACTACATTATCTGTGTGAGACTAGACTGCCTTCATATCCTTCAATCTGAACCTACATAACAGACTCATGAAGATGTAGACATAAGAATCCAGCTGTCTTCCATTAAGCCAGTTATTAGAGATCTATAAAAATGCCAAACAATGCCACTATTCTCCCTACAACATATTTGAAGTTATTCCCCATTTAAAATATTGTTAATGCAATGAGTTTACTGTATCTAGAAATAGAAAAATAAAGTTTGTGTAAAGTAATATATGCAATACCCATGAACCTTTCAAAATGGCCAGAACTATTTTAATTCTTAAAGTTCTTGAAGAGATGACTGATCTAGATAATTATATATAAGCTATTCAGATCATTTGCTAATATTGTAAATATGGCGAGTTTTCTTTTAAACAGTATTTTCTTCATGTTACTTATTAACTAGGAAACATTTAAAAATAAAAGTATACATTGACTATCATTCACACTGCTGTATGCTATATTTCAGTCATTAAGAGAGTAGATCCTAACAGTTCTCATCAAAGGGAAAGTCTTTCCTTGTTTTTTGTTTTTGTTTTTTTGCATCAATATGAGACGATGGATGCTAACTAAACTTACTATTGCAATCATCTCACAATCTATGTAAGTCAAATCATTATGCTATACACTTGAACCATCTAGAGCTGTATGTTCATTATATTTCAATGAAACTAAAAATAAGAGTGGATGTTAACTTCTCATAAATCCTGCCATACATTTAACTAAAAAGTATGATCACCAGCTGATTGCACTTTATAAGGATTTTTCTAAAAGGTGTATTTTTTTATTTAGAATTTCTCATTGTCTGAAGCATTCATTTCTCTTGGAGAAAAAGACAGTGTCTCAGATATTCCTACAAAAGTTGAGGCTAGCAGAGACTAATAATCTTTTAGGTTCTATATTCCAAAAGGGAAAAAGATCCAAATTATTTCAGACTTCCTGGCAGGATTTATGAAGAGACTGAAGATCTACCAAATACAAACATAATTGGTAGATCTGTGCTATATACACAGTAGTGGTAAAGATAACAAGTATTTCCTGTATTCATTCAATCCTAGTAATCCATAGAGAAGATACATAATTTGTCTAGAACTCAGTATCAAATCTACAGAATCATCAAAAACTGGTCATTTGGCCAAAGAAATTGGGCTTAGTTGTTTCAAATGCTTTCCATGTCTCAGCAAAGACCTATTTACCCTCTTCTTATCTACTGCAGCCAGCCCTTTTATTTCTATCAGTAGCATCAGTCTCTATTCCCAGAAAATATAGTCCTTACCTATTAAAATCCTGTGCCTACAAAATGCCCCCAAAAGAGGAGCTTATGAGATCAAGTGATACCAGTGGAAGGCCAACAGGGTATACTCTTCACTTGTCTTCTCTTAGTTGTTATGAGCAAAATGCCAGCTATTTTTCCATTTTTACTGTGATTTGGCATCCACACCCCCGCCAGGTATCAACATACACAAAAGAACCACCTGAAATACATCCAACGTAACTTCCAAAAATATTAAAAAGTAGCTTTACAAGCTACTTTCTAGCTTTTCTGTAGGACAAGTTTCTGTAGGTAAACTGTTGACTAAATTAAAAACTGACAAAAATTTCAAAACAACATTGAGCAAAAGTAGCCAGAAGTAACTTTTATTGGGTGCTTTCATTTGTATAAAGTATAAAAGCAGGCAAACAATCTGTGGTATCAGAGGTTAGTAATGGTGGTTATGACTAGAAGTAGGAACAAGGGGACTCAAAGGATTCTAGTAATGGGTTTCCCTGATCTGAGCTCAGAGTAAAAAGCTATTACTATTGTTCACTTGGTGCACTCTCAGTATCATGTACCATTATTTTGTCCATCCACATGTGAAATCTCCTCCCTCACATCTTGAGTATTTTCTTCTTCATAACCTCCATAGAATGGTTGTAATTCTTCTGATTCCTCTTCTGGAGAAAACTGCTCCCCTCCCCTGCTCATCTTGAATTCTCCAACAGTATCTTTCACCATTATATGCTTCTAAAAATTCCTATTATTATACATATGAAATTGCATGGTATAGTTTAATCCAAGTTTTTCAATCAAGTACACAATGGGATACACATTAATCTTCCTCATTCAGGAAAGCAGTGCAGCAACTGTCATCTTTCTTGGCTCAAGGATTGGACAATTGCTTTTGGGGGGAGGGGGGTTTCATGCTGTAACATCCATTTTCTTGAAGTTCCTGTACTCTTTTAACCTCTTAATGACATTCACTCCCATTCCTCATCTTTTTTCAAATTGTATTGCACAATAAGAAAATTACATTGCACTCTAAATTGTACCACGGAATGAGCATTTCACACTCTTGAGTTTTATACTACACGTATTTACATATTTTCTGGGTCACAACTGTTCTACAAAGGCTAAAATGTCACCACCTCCACAAAGGGTATTTCCTTTGAGTACCAGCCCTAAAGGGTTTCTATAAAAGTGATGATTCACCAAGATCATACCTACTGAGTATCCCAACAGGTATATGACATTGTATTTGGCAATATATCCCTACAGTCCTGATATCTTACTTAAGGGTAAATTCTCCATAAAAAAGTATTTATTAACCAGTTATCTTTCTGTCTGGTTGATAACAGGGCTTAAAAATCTTGCTGCATGAATACTTGATAAAACAACTTTATAAGTTGATTAACATTTGAAATAAAGATAAAATAGGTTTATAAAGTTAAATCCAACATACAAATCAGCATGTGGTTGCTTTCTTCTGTGCAAAATAATAGGTTATCTCCTACATGTCTTCCAGAGTGAGTTATGGAAATTAAATGCTATCATGTTTGTCTATAGGCAAAATTTTAGACACACAAGTAGAGAAAACCACTTTTAACTGAAAAATAAAACATCTCAAATAAGACTGTTTAATAACATAAACTGTCATCTGTTGAGGAAAATCGTTTTTCCTAAGCGGTACTATGTAATTTAGAAGAGTATCAATAGTTTCCCTCTTTTATCCTGACTCAGCTATAAGAACTTTTTCATGAATTTAAACTATAAATCTGTAAATTCCTATTTCTAATCCACTGACCAAGAGGAGGAGAGACTTTAAACAAACATTTCCATACTGAGGAGCTCCCAGATAACAGCAAATAAAAGTCAATATTTTCTTTATGAAAAAGTTTATATGAAAGACACACGACTATTAATGATATTGAACTAATCCACACAATTTCAAAACAATTTCATCAAGATGATTTCTATTACAATTTTCCTTTGAAGAAGTTCTCACATCCCAAAATGGTTTAACTTGACATACTGGAAAGTATTAAACTTTGAAAGAAAGTACTAAAGTTATTGCTTTAAACTGGAAAAACCTATGGTCAAAGTCTCTTTTTAAAAAGTTAAACAGCTATTCTTACAATTACACTCATGTAACTGCAGAGGAAATGTTCAAGCACATAGTAAACATCACTCTTTCGAATGACAGAACAAAGGCATTAGTTCATTAAGATGTATGGCTTTTTGGTGACTGTTATTTCTACCCATTAAGTCATTACTGTTTGACTGAAAAAGGTTTTTACAAAACTCCACTTGCAAAATTAACATTTTTATTAAACCAAGTTAAAAAAAGGTTCACTGTAGAAAAGTCAACAAGGGTTTTAACAAAACCAAAATATACCTTTTTATACAATATACGTATATATTAGCAGCAAACTACTTCTGAGATTTTATGTTCTTTTAGTTATTTATTTTAAAGAAAGCATAAACAATTTATATTAGTATGGAATGTGCACTAGTCCACTCTTTATCTTTTATTCTGTGATTTGGATTTTCTAGTACAAGTTATGATTCTCATTAAGGAATACTAAGAACAAACCCAGTCTGACTAAGAAGCAGTGAAACAGAGTGGCTGGTAAAATGTGTCTCACTACTTCACAGTCATGCATTATCTTTTGAGAACAAATGAGCACCATAAAAACAGGTGTGTGTGTGTGTGTGTGTGTGTGTGTGTGTAAACTCAATTTCAAGGTATGATGGCAGCCAACTAGACCATTTAGCATTTGACTGTTACTTTTCAAAAATTTGGTGATATACAAAATGTTAATCAAGTCAGATGAACACTTCAATCCCATATTGCTTTCTATTTTTAAATCTTAATAAATTCTGTATATGACCTGATAAACTGCATGCATGTGTGTCTATATTATACATACACATCTTTAGATTTGCTTGAATTTCTCAAATGAGATGAAGCCAAACTCTTCACTTGAATATATACGTAGAACATACAACTGAATCACCAACTGAAAGTTTCCAATTAAAGGTTCAGCTTAGCTCATCAAAAATACTGGCTACTGAAAATTCTGAAGCCAAAAAGGTGTAATTCAATCAATATCCTTTAAGTTTATAAATTAGCCAAACAAACAAGATTTGAAATTACTAATTGCTTGCCAAATAAATTTTCTCTTGATATTTCCTTCTAATAGCAACAAAAATGAAATATCTTTACAATGAGCTTTCACTTTTTGAACAGTTAAAATTATTAAAGAAATCTCACTAGTCTTCAAAAATACTACATGTTATATAAATACCACGTTCTTATAGTTGAATTCTTCAGCTAGAATCTGTATTAAAATTTTTTTTTCCTTTGGGTTGTTTAACTTAGCACTTCAAGTCTCCATTCTGCAACTCGGACAACTGGCTCAGATTTGTTAGGCTCTTATCAATCACATCTTTCAGCATTTGCTACTGCATTTTACCTGTGTACAATAACATCAATGTGAGAAACTGCACCAAATTTCAAAAGCCACATAAGGAAAAATTCAAGAATATCTAATATAAAAAAGATAAAGTACAACAAAGATTCCCTTTCCACCATTACATTAATGAAATAGAATCATTTTAATGCTTTTAAAGATAATGTCCTAATGTTCATTTTTTAACTTATCAAAAGAATGAAATTTTTAGATGGCCCATATTTACTTTTCAATTAAAAAACTAAAACAATAGACTGAATTACTTTTATTAATATACACATCAAGTTATTGAAATGGTGACTTCATGTAGCTTTCTCCTTAAAGATGGCACTTGCAGGTAGAAAGATGCACAGATGTCTACAGCCTTCAGATGTTTACTTGAAAAGATTCTTCAACAGCAGTTTGATACTGGGTTTCCTCATCTAGCTGAAGATTCTACAAACAATAATGTTAATATGTCAATAGGAAAAACACAGTACACTATTCAATACTTTGCCCCTATATATTATACATCTTGACATATACACTACATACTTGAAACAGTTTATGCCACAACATATATCCTTTAGTTATTTATTTTTTAGCCTTACCCAAGGACCTTTTTTCACTGCTTTTAGACAGACGGAGAGAGAAATATTGATTGGTTGTCCTCTCATGCACCCCAAGAGGGGATCAAACTGGCAACCTGGGCATGTGCCCCAACAGGGAATCAAACTCAACACCCTTCAGCCTATAGGACAAAGCTCCAAACAACTGAGCTACACCACCCAAGGCCAACATATATCCTTTAAAATATAGGATTTATATATATAAACTTTAATAAAAATTAAATTATAATAATTTAGGAATAATTGATAAACAATGGAAAGGAGCAGCAGAGAATGAACATTGAAAGTAAAAAATGTCTTACAGTAAGTCATTAATTCAAAGTACAGTTAAAGGTAACCCACAATTGTAAATTTTGTGTGATCTCTAAAAAAGAATGACAATGTGTGAGGGTAAATTCATTTTAAGGAAAATAAGTGTTTATTGAATCGAGAGTTGAATAATAGCTTCTTAACCATGAAGCTAAAAATATAGCTCACTCAATCTGAGTTATACTACTACTCCTAAGTTAAATTCTATTTGCTATCAATTACATCCTATGGGTTTGCTTTAGAATAGACTTCCACTTGACAATCTTGAATAATTAAAATTACATCTTTTTCTGAGGCAAAGTAAAATAATCTGCCAAATATACCAAAAGGGATCCACCAAATATGTTTTTGCTTTTCCAAATACACAGTCCTCCAGACACAGTAACTTTCTTACTTACAATGAGAATTTTAAAATAATCTACAATTACTTCATAAAAATATTAACATTATAGGAGTACACCTGAATTTTATATATATTTGAATTGTTATTTTTAAACAGTATGATTAGCCCTGGCTGGTATGGTTCAGTAGATTCAGTGCCAGGTCTGCAAACCAAAGGGTCACCCATTCCATTTCCCAGTCAGGGCGCATGCCTGGGTTTCGGGCCAGGTCTCCAGTGGGGAAGCGCATAAGAGGCAACCACACATTGATGTTTCTCAAGTCCCTCTTATCCCTCCCTTCCCCTCTGTCTAAAAATAAATAAATAAAATCTTTAAAAAAGTAGTACGATTAAAAATGCAAATTCCACAAAATATTTATCAAGAATGATGTAATCTCAACACTGGAAGGTAGAGAAAAATGTAAATTCTATCCATGCCATTGTCAGAGTTGCATATGCCTATTCTTACTACCTACACTTGGAAACAAGTATCAACTATTCTTTGTCAAAATTACTTTTAAATTAGGTAAAGTTTAAATTCACTAAAGTGAATAAAATGTAACTTCACAGTAAGTAAAACAAAAGCCACATGTATTTTTTTTTTAATTATTATAACACATTTGGAAGGCAGAAATTAACTGCATGTTTTCTTTGGGGATCCATTTTTTGCATTATGTAACTTTCCTCACTCACTCTGTTAAAACTAAGGCCAAAATCTACCATTCAACCCGGCTTTACTTGATAATTAAGCTCCCCCATTTCTGAAAATGTGTCTCTCATGCTACATATCTGTATTATAATGGGTTTAGAAAGCAACTTCACGAAAAACACATCCTCCTTAACCCGTTGTACCAATTTTACTTCTCTAGCAATTAGTTTTCCCTTATACAGTTTTCATATAAATCATTTTGTTAATCTGAGGGTTTGTTCTTCCTCTTATTATTTACCTCTCTGCTACAGGAGGTAGACATTACATTGAACTTCTTACCACTTTCACAAACCAAAATTCACCTATATTATTATAGAAACAATAGAATTTGCCCTGTAATCATTCAATATGATACAACAGCTTGCCTCAAAATTCACATCTAGATTGAAAAAGTTAATTTAACTTGAATACTTAAACAGTATTTTCTTAATCTTGAAGAATTCACTTACCACAAATTCTCCATAATCAAACTGATGTCTTTGATTTAGATGGCTAACGAAATTTCTAGTAATCTGGCTAGGATCTCCCCAAGGAAGAGACACACAAATAGGACACGTCTATGAGAAGCAGTGTTTTATATAAAAAAAAAAAAAACAATGAAAATAAAATGTTATAATTATTGAAAGTATTAAACGCAGACTTATAAAACTGAAAACACCTACATGAAAAGCATTCTATAACCAAATTCCATGACTATATCATTTGTCAACCAAATTACCTTAGATAAATTATGCCATTCTAATACAGCACAATAAAAAGGAAACCTTATACATTCTATTACTTAAACCTCCAACTACACAACAATTTCAACAGAAACAACACATCCAGCCTTTAACAATACTATTTGTAATGGTAGTTATCATTAACCAGTATGTAATCTCATTTGAGCCATGTAATAACTGTAATGTAATTACTATAAGCTTTATTTCATTTATAAGTAAAATGAAAGTGTAGTAAACAAATTGTATCCTTAAGGTTTTAAATGAAGTACATCTTTAAAAATGAATGGATGACATTCTGAAATGAAAAAAGAACTTGAGCTACTGGACTCTAGCCAAAAGTCTATGCTATATTGAACAAAACATAGAAACAAAAATTTGCTAAAAATGCAGTATAAAACCTCTTAAATATGGTTTTAAAACCATATAAAATCTCTTAAATATGGGTTTTTTCTAGAGATATCTTTGGCACTGTATTTGTTTATTCAACAGTAACTGACCCTTTCCTAATGAGCAAAGTCAGTGGTATGTCTCTTTTAGTGCTAGAAGACAAGTTTAAGGGCATCCTCAATAATTACTGACACATATTCTTTCAGATTTTTTTCTAGCACATCCACTAACACTGCTTAGAAATATCTACAATCCTTATTTTATTTGTAATATTTCCTTCTATTCTTATTTCTGAAGAAAATGTTTATATATCAAAATGTACAGCTGAAAGGGCAGTATCTCTCTCAGCTCAGTTTGTCCTGTTTCACCCACAATGGAAATCACTTACCTGTGAAACTCATGTTCCAAATGAGGAGTTGTAGGATCATTAACACAATGTTGGAATCCTGCACTCTGCACTATCTCCTTCATTCATCAAAAAGGTCTCACCACTTTCTTACACACTCTCAAAATGGTATCAAAAAGATATATATGCATCAAAAAGTAAGTATGATTTCTTTCCTTCCTTGCTGTATGAATTCATATACTAGATTCTGCAAGGATACAAATTAAAAATACCTAGTGACTTTATTTTTACTTATAGTTTTCACCTACAACAGATCCACCTGACCAGATCAAGCTGACTACATCTTATAGACCAAGTAACTGAGCAATGCCAGAGCAAGGTAATGAATCCCCAGTTCACCTTTCATTACTTCCCTCTTCTCTAGATTATTCTTCTACATTACCTTCACAGTAAGACTCTCCCTTTCATAAGTAAATTACTGAAATCTCATAATACTTCAAATCTTTCATCTTTTGCTGACAAAAATCTACCTTACTGATAATGCCCCTTCCAAATTTAAATCAACTACCTTCCCTGTTATATGCATGATGTGAAATAAATGGAACAGCATACTTAAGCTGAAGACTATTAGAAATATATATACTTACCACAGGAACTATCTGAAAGAGGTGATTACTGTTACAGTGATCCAGTAAACGCTGTCTAGTAAAATTTGATTCTTGACACAAGGGACACTTAAACGTGGGATGCCCAGAAGAACTATAAAACAATTTAAAATGAAGTATACTTAATTTGAAATTATAAATCACAACACAGAGGTCATGCTCTCCTGTTTTTTTAACCAGTTACTACAAGGTTCTTTTTTTAAGTTACAATTATTAGACTACTCAAAGATTCTCTAAATTTGAAGGGGAAAAAAACCCTATGTTTTCAATAAATAACCTACAACCAATGTTTCAAATCTCATTTTAATGTCTCAGTAAACTTTTTCATGGTGCCTCTAGACCAAAACGAAACCAAACCTTACTGTTCCATGCATTAAGTAGTTAGATCCAAACAACTTAATGTGGTCATCCATGTGAGGACAACAGATGTCACTGCATGCACCTTGAAAATTTTAAATATCCTGTGATGTCCCCATTTGGAAACCCTCTATCCCCCTATCTAGGAACTTAATTTTGAAAAGACTTCCAGTATCTTTCATCTATCCCAGTCTCTGGAACTCTAATATACAAAACCCCTAGGAAAAAGTAAAAAACAAAAAAGCACTGATAATCAAATTGATCAGTATTTCAAAACATTTTGAGGATCATGCATCACTGGGTTTCAATACCGCTGAATTTCAGCAAGGGACAGTTCAACATTGACAACTCTACCTAAATTATGCATGAAAGAAACCTAATCACAGTGAAAGAGGATAGCTAAAAACTGTTCCGATTTAATGCGATCCATAAAAGCAGCAACTGCATCATTTGTTTCTAAACTACTAAGTTCTAGCATTGCATCTGGTGATTTAACTGAATAAAAAGTTTTTAACTCAAAAGTCTATTATTATAAAATAATAAATAGGTATTATTTACTAAAGTAGCAGAATTTTCAAAAGCTTACCTTGTATTCTCTTGATAAGTTTCTATGTTATCGGATGTGGATGTTTCACTCCTATTACTTAAGAAGCACAGGGGGGGTAAAGTTAATACCGCAAGTAATAAAGCACATTATAGATTCAACTTGAACTGCTAATGAAGAAGACTAGTCCAAATTTGTTCTAAAAGTCCAAACTTCAAATTGTTCTGAACAACAAAACATGGCATCAATTACTTTTCAAATAAATTCTGATTAAGACTGTTTACTATGTCCTATCATGTTCTTCAAAATTAATATATGCAGTTACTAAAGTATAAGAATGTAGAATTTTGCAGAATTACCTTAAATCTACAGCGTTATAACATTCCCCCGGGTCCTTCAGACTTTAAAATTAAGAATACCTCTACCTCTATCCAAGCTAGTATGTATCTGAATGCTGGGGTAGGCTCAAGACCGCATGAAATTTTTGGTTTGCAAGTAGGATATGTTTTAACGTTGTGGTCTTCAAAGTAGAATAGGTTTAAGAAAATATTTGATAGTTCATTTTCCAAGAAGAAACTAGGCTCTCCAACACAACTTGATACCCTCATTCAGACCCCATGCCAGAATCATGAGTCATATGCATTATTAGAGGAATCCTGAGGAAGAGTGAGTATTCCATACAGGGGCATTACAGAATTTCATCAATGTGGTCAATTATATAAAAACACCTTTCAGTAGCAGAAATATTAAAAGAGAAATGAGATAGCTACTGAACAAAAAATATACAAGGTATATATACCACATAGGTTTAAAAGGGTTGTTAAACTTAAAAACTGGTTATTCATTTTTCTTTTACAAAAAGACAAGCAGCATAGCTGGTACTCCACATCTGAGGATTTTGCATCTGCAGATTCAACCAACTGTGGACTGAAAACACCCAGGAAAAAAAAAATCTCAGGAAGTTCCAAAAAGCAAAACTTGAATTTGCCACACACTGAACAATATGCTAAATCCATGTGAATGACATGATGCATAGGCAAAGCCTGCTGTAGCCTATTTGCAAATATTGGTTATAGGCGAATGCTATGCCTTTTTATATAAGGGATCTGAGCATCCTCAGATTGTGGTATCCGAAGAGGGTCCTGGGACCAATCTCCCTAACAGATGCTCTTTCCTTTTTTAATTTTCTTTTTTTGGTTTATTTTTTCATAATAAGCTACATACAACAAGGTGTATTTAGTGCAAAGATACCCTCCAATAACAGTTCCCTTCCGTGAAGGTAACAATGTGATCTCTCCACACATATTCTATGCTAGGCAAAAGAAGCAAATTCCCATTTACTACTCAAATAAGAGACTATTAAACCACAATTTTGTACCTTTTTGGCAGATTAATGTCTGCCAGGTACAGGTAAAGATAGCATTTTAATAATATGGAGACTAACAACTGCTTTTTAAAACAAACTCAAACTGTTAAAAAGATGTTATAATTTTGTTACCCAAAACAGTATGTCACCTATTTCTTAAAGTCTCACATCTACATATTTAAATTTGGTGACAGATATTTCTACTCAGTTTTTAAATTATCCATATAAATATAATCATTGAGTTTTAACATGTCCTTTAAAAATATAATAACTTCTGATTGGCTTGTAGAAACACCTGTAACATTAGCAGAAAAGATGAGCTTGAAAATCTTATTAATCTCAACTATGACATAATTCTTCCATTTGGATCAACATTTTACTGTGTGTGTAGGTAGATGTCTTGTTTTCAGCCATGACAGTCATCAAAACCAGTGTCAAAGTAAAGTGAACTTAGATCCAAATCTCCAATTACTGTATCACAGTGTTACACTAAGATTTTTAAAATTTTAAGAAAGCATAGTCAACAATACTATTTTTAGTGCGGTATTAAAAAAACTTTCAAAATAAAAAAATTTGTGCCATTAAATAAAGCAAAATTTATTATTAAAATAACTTTTCATCTTTACTTGAATTTTATATTTTATAGTGTACATAAAAAAATCAGTACCATAAAATAGATGCATAGTTTTTATATAACATATTCTAGGCATACTTGCTCATATTTTTCATTAATGAGGTATGCAATCACAAAATTCTGATTTAAAGAATTTTAAGATCAAAATTAATGTCCTTTTTAAATACTTTTGTCCATCTCCTATTATAATTCCCTATTTTTCACTATTACTATCATTATATCAACCTAGTCTTTCCTAATCATCCTATAATCATGCCTTGGCTACTACTGGTAGCCTACTCATTTATTTTAGAAATGCATGAATGGGTTCATCAACAACAAAGAAATCTATTACTGACACCGTATTTTCAACTAAAAATAAACATGTGAGACTACCTCAAGCTAAAAAGCTACTACACAGCAAACAATAAAAAAAAAAAACAAAAAGGCAAAAATATGGAATGGAAGAAACTATTTGCAAACCATGTTATCTAATGTAGGATTAATTACAAAATATATAAGGAACTCCTACAACTCAATAGCAAAAAAACTAATTACAAAAAGTGCTAAAAACTTGAATAGACATTTCTCCAAAGATGAAATACAAAGGTCACTGGGTCAAGGTATATTTCCTTGGGAAATGAAAGGTCACTGGGTCAATTCCCAGGCAGGGCCCATGCCTGGGCTGCCTATGAGGCAACTGATCAATGTATCTCTCACACACTGATGTTTCTCTCCCTCTCTTTCTTGCTCCCTTCCCCTCTCTCTGAAAGTAAGTAAATAAAATCTTTTTTAAAAAAAGATACAAATTTAAAACAAAAAGTTCAACACCTTGGAGAGAAATCTATTAAGAACAATGGAAGAACTGTATTTAGACTGAACAGTCTGAGCTTACTGATATTGAGTTTACAAAGAGTCAAGATTAGTAGAAAAGCCTGCAAACAGACCAAAATAATTTCCAAAGAAGATAAATAGAATGTGTTTCAGTTTATCTTAAAATGATTACATGCATCCTCCTTTTCTCGTCCTCCTCCTCACTTCTAGGGGCTAAAGAAAACAGAAAGATAGTCTTATACGTTAAAGCAGAATTTTATTGTTATGAATTAGAAATGGCCTTAGTGAAACAAATAGCACTGTTATATAATTATTATGAGAAACTCCCCATGCCAATGTAATAATTTGTTAAACATAGTTTATAGTTCTACCCTGAATGATCTGACTGAAATCAGTGCTGATTCTGAATCACTCAACTGGAAGTTATACTACTTATATATATGGAAAAGGGGATTATGTCTATGTAACCCATCCTTGTATATTCAATTACATGTAGAATGTGCCCAGTAGTTCAGAAAGTACAATAAATATATGTTGAATAATGAAATGTGCCCTGGCCAGATAGCTCAGTTAGTTAGAGCATCATCCCAATATGCTAAGTTGCAGGTTTGATCCCTGGTCAGGGCACATATAAGAAGCAACCAATGAATGCATAAATAAAGGGAACAATAAGCTGATGATTCTCCCTCTCTTCCTCTAAAATCAATAAGTAAAAATTTTAAAAAACAAAATAAAATGACCTGTGGATTTTCAAAATTTTTTTACTTTAAATACCACTTTAAAAATTTCTATAACCACAGTCCAGAGTCTTAATCACCCATTTGTACTTATGAGAGAATAATGCAAACGGTATTCTAAAAAAGCAAAGGCTCTATTCTGAGGTGATCCCTTGGATTTTCTACAGAAAGGTTTTTGTTTTTGTTTTTTTAATCCTCACTCAAGGATATGTTTATTGATTTCAGAGAGACAGAGGAAGGGAGAGACAAACATCAATGTGAGAGAAACATCAATCAGTTGCCTCCCATACCACCCGGACTAGGGATGGAATCTGCAACCTAGGTATAAACCCTAACCAGGGATTGAACCCACAACCTTTTTTAGTGTACAGGATGATGCTCCAACCAACTGAGCCACCCAGCCAGGGCCAGAGAGGTCCTTATTAAAATAATCAATCTTCATAAGATGCCACCAAATCCTGCTGAACTAATAACTACTGCATATGGACCTGTTCTTAATCAATAATATAAAATATATCTGCTCTTGAGTTACTTGACAAAGAGCAGAAACTTTAAATTCTCCAAAATAAAGTTTATAAAAAGCATGGCTGCTAGCCCTGGCCAGGTGGCTGTGTTGGCTCCATACACCAAAAGGTTGTGGGTTCAATCCTTGGTCAGGGCACATACCTAGGTTGCAGGTTCAATCCCAGGTCAGGGTGCATACAGTACGCAACCAATCAATGACTCTCTCACATTGATGCTTTTCTCTTTCCCTTCCTCTCTCTCTAAAATCAGTAAAAACATATCCTCGGGTAAGGAGTTAAAAAAAGTGTAGCTGCTAGAAATAATCTCCATGGAGAACTATCTGAATGTATTGTATCTTGTCCATTCTATCACCAAACCTAGCCAGAATATCACAGAAAAGCCCCTGAAAGAAAAGATTTAATAAATTGCAATAGTGCATGTGACAGCCTACACTGAGGGTCTTTAAAATACAGCCCTAAGTCATTTCCCAGACTCCTCTCCAGCAAAATTGCCTCGCCTGACTACATTCCTCTCCAACTGCCCTTTATACAGCTTTCTTTCTCCAAGTTCTGGTATCAGCTTTCTCCCCTCCCGTTTTCATTACACCCAGCATATATCACTATTCTTGATGATTTTCTATAACCTTCTCATATACTGTACCTGATACCCTACTCTTTGAAAATAATCCCTTTATTAAATTTTCCTCAAACTACCTAATTTGAACATATTATCTGGTTCTTCCCAAGATCTTCACTATCTTCTGGCTTTATATCTTTTATTTCCTAACAATTATTTTTTAAAAACATTTCCTTTCTTCACCAATTTCCTTAAAAAAATTAAAATACAAACTCAATTTTTCTATTGCAATTAGAATTTTGCATAGAATATAAATATGAATAACCACATTCTGGATAAAAAGATATATATAAATATATAAAATAAATTTAAGCATAATAAATATAAAGTATTAGACGGTCTAGTTCTAAGTCTTCAGAGAAAAGAAAAAGTCCACCAGCTGGCAAAGTGTGGGTTGAGGTGGTGAGTAAAGGGGGCACTTCTGGTAAAAGAATGAGGTAAGAGAGGGATGACAATGATTAAAAACTAACATTTACCAAAGAAAGTACTATTCAGTATGCTTTATCTGTATTAATCTATTTATTGACTCCTAACCCACTGAGATGCTAAATAGTATCTTCACCACTATCCACTTTTTTTAAACAGATGAGAAAACTGAGGTACAATTTTTTACCAAAATCATACAATTAGCAAGTCACAGAGCCTGGGACCTAGACAGTCTGTTTCCAAGCCTTATTTTTAACTTCTAAGTTATATTGCTTCTCAAGGATGACAAGGGTATAATGCAAATAATTCAATATAACTAAAGCATATGATAAAATGATGGGAAGTCAAACATAAAGGTTAAAAAGAAAGGTAAGTGCCAGATCAAAAAGGGCTTTAGAATAAGAAATTTTGTCTTGTAAGCCATTTTTTTGGATTTTAGATCAAGAAACCCCTTAAGAATCTTCACCTCTCCAGAAAAAAAAATGTACATAAACAAAAATTTAGCAATTTAGGTGGTTTAGAGCCCTTAGTGATCCATGGAACCTTGGATGAGAAACACTGTTATGGGGCTATAAGACGTCATTAACAAAGTATAGGGAGAAAGGTACAAGGACAGGGAGAAAGAGATCAGAATTCCACTTCTGAAATATCACTTTGGCTAGAGTATATAGGACAGATTAAAGGAAAACCACTACCTAAAGTCCTACTGCAATAAACAGCTCAAGTGAAAAATGGTGAGGGCTTGAGCTAGGAAGTGACAACAGAGACAGAAAAGAAGAGCACAAATGAGGGATACTATTAGAAATCACGACTAAAGAAAACATCAGCAAAATGAAAAGAGAACCAACCGTATGGGAAAATATATTTGCCAATGGTACCTTGAACAAGGGTTTGAGCTCCAAAATATATAAAGAACTCACATGATTCCACTCCCAGAAGACAAACAATCCAATTAAAAAATGAGCAAAGGCCCCTGGCTGGTGTGGCTCAGTCTGGCTGAGTGCCAGACTGCGAACCAAAGGGTTGCTGGTTCAATTCCTGGTTGAGGTGCATGTCTGGGTTGCGGGCCAAGTCCCCAGTGGTGGGGGTGGGGAGGCTCGCATAAGAGAAGCAACCACGCACTGATGTTTCTCTCCATCTCTTTCTACCTCCTTCCCTTCCCTCAAATAAATAAATAAATAAATAAATAAATATTTTTTAAAAGGGGCAAAGGACCTGAACAGACATTTCTACAAGGAGCATATTCAGAGGGTCCAGAGACATGAGAGGATGCTCAGCATCACTGGCCATCAGACAGATACAAATTAAAACCACTTCACACCAGTCAGAATGGCCATTATAAACAAATCAACAAACAATAAGTGCTGGCGAGGTTGCAGAGACAAGGGAACCCTAGCACACTATCAGTGGGAATGCAGACTGGTGCAGCTACTGTGGAAAACAGTACGGAATTTCCTCAGAAAACTAAAAATGGAACTGCCTTTGGATCTGGGATTATACCATAAGAATCCTGAAACACCAATTTAAAAGAACCTCTGCACCCCAAAGTTCATGGCAGCACAATTTACTATAGCCAAGTGCTGGAAGCAACCCACGTGGACATCAGTAAATGAATAGATCAAAATGGGATACTACACAGCAGGAAGAAAGAAGGAACTGCTACCCTTCGTGACAGCATGGATGGAATTGGAAAGCATGAATGCTAAATGAAATAAGCCAGGCAGTCAAAGACAAATGCCGTATGATCTCACCTGTAAGTGGAACCTAATCAACAAAACAAACGAGCAAACAAAATATAACCAGAGGCACTGAAATAAAGAACTGACAGTGACTAAGGGGAAGGGGGATTAAGGGGTAATATAGGGGAAGGGTCATCAAGGAACATGTAATAAAGGACCCACGGATAAAGCCAATGGGGGGGGTAGGATTTAGTGTGGGAGGTGGGGGTGGGAGGAGTGGTGGGGGAAACTGTAGTTGGACAACAATAAAAATAAATAAAATTTAAAAATAAAAAAGAAATCCATAGTATCTATAACCAATTAGATCTGAGGAGTAAGAAGGAAGAAGACACATCTCCTACCTAAGAAGAAAATTTAGTCATTTCACACTCAGTGACTGCACAAATCATATGTATTAGGAACTTTGGTATTTTCAACAAGACAAATACCATCCCTGCCCCTAAGAATAATCTATTGAGTTACTAACAAATTGTTGAGTAATTTCAATAGAGATGTACAATAATAAAGAAATAACAGATGAAGGAACCAAAGGGAATTTTTTAAAATTGCCATCCAATGACATTAAGTAAAATGAGAACATGAAAGCATTCTGCAGAATAGGCAATCAGGAAATTACTAAAGACAGAACAGTTTTAACTGAGAAGTATATAAAAAGCCTACCAAAGTATGAGTGATTAAATTACCAAAAATTAGCAACATGTGAAGTGAATTGCTACCAAAATAAAATCACAAGAGTCTCTGCTTAACATACTGTCTCATGGGCCTTTCTATAATACTGCCAATACTGTCTTCTTTTTTTAGACAATTGTGTGTGTGCTTGCTATTCAGTTTTTAAAAGTTAAACACTTCATTGTTAGGACACATGCAGGGGTGGTAATACTATTTTTTTCTTAAAAAAGGGAATGACCCCAAAAAGAGGATAGTGGTTACCTCTGAGCATATGGAGTTCAGATGATCATGGGCTCAAAAGGAGATTCTAAGGTCCTAAAAAGTGTTCTATTTCTTGACCTGGGTTAGCAGATAATTAGGTATTTATCACTATTTTTAAACAGTGATTTACTAAAAATGCAAATTTTTAAGTATGCATTTTGGCCTCTCTTCTACATGAAATACATTTCATAAAATGTTTAATGTACAGAAATCTGAGACACTAAGATATAAATTAAGCCAAAATCTAGTTTTTTGGGGGAAAAAAAGGGACTAACCTAGAACTAAGAATTTAACAGTACCAGGTCTCACTTTTAAATGATATCTCATTATCAGAGTAAAAATCTCAACTCTGTTTCTTAGGTAGTAAAAAGATTTTTTTACTACCTAAGTTTGTAAATATACTACTAAAAGGGATTTTTTTCTAGTTTTTAAATAATCTCACTTGCAAAAGAAAACAGCCTTCAACTCTCAAGTCAATTTCTTATTCAAAAAAGTGTAGATTTTCCTAAAATGATTTTATTTTAAAGATTTTATTTATTTTGAGAGAGAGAGGAAGGGAGGGAGAAAGAAAGGGAGAGAAACACTGATATGCAAGAAGATACATCGATCAGTTGCCTCTTGCATGCCTCTTACTGGGAACCTGGCCCGCAATCCAAGCATGTGCCCTGACTGGGAATCAAAATGGCGACCTTTTGGTTCACAGGCCGGCACTCAATCTGCTAAGCCATACCAGCCAGTACTCCTAAAATGACTTTTAAATCACATGAACTTAAAGTTAATCTCCTACATGTAATCTTACATGTATCAAACTTCTGAATACACAAATGATATAGTTCTCATATCATGTTACTTTACAAACACAAACACATAAAACAAAACACACCTTATCATATAGTTCCCAAAACAATTCCCATTTCAACTATAAAAATTCTCTTTTTAAGAATAAATTATTGCTTACCTGCTCCCTACTGAATCTTGAGAGATCTGAAAGTTTGGAATGATAGCAGAAACACCATATTCATCTTGATACTTCTTACAAGACTTGTAATGATGTCTCATGCGATAGAATTTAATCTGTAAATTATTGATTAAAATGTAACATGACTTTTTAAAAAAAAAACAATTTTATTTATATAGCTAAAGGAATAAAAAAGGCACAGAGAACACTCTGGATGTTGCTGTTTTAAATCACTGAGCCCAGAAAGATCTATCCACACCTTCAGGGGTGAGGGCAGCCCTCCAGTAGCCAGAAACAGACACAGAGTAAGTAAAGAAAGCACTGAACAGTCCAATTGTCAACAGCGAGAATAGTACCAGGTGTTAGGCCAATGCAGTCAGACCAGACCTTTATGCAGCAACCTCAGTACTTGAATTCTGGCTAAGAAAGAATTCAGAGTCAAGACTCAAACTATAAAAGAAAGTTCATTTAGAAAGTCACAGAGGTAGAATATGTGAAATGTAGAAGAAATGAGCTTAGGGAACAAGTTACAGAGGCAAAAGGGCGGCTCTTGGAGCTTAGGAGCGGCAAGAAAAACGTGGCTAAGAGGAACAGGGTGGGGAAAGGAGTAGGTGTGCTCCCTATAGAGAGCCACTGTAATGTGACTTTTATTTTTATATAAAATTCACAAAATTTGACATACTGTCAAAATGGGAAGGATAAAAATTGATAAACTAAATATTCCATTGAAATGAGATTTGTTTAAATAAGTGATTTAATTCTTGATGTGTCTCTGTACATTAGGTGAATTGACAAAGGAGAAGAGTCCATCTGTCTGTAACTCACTGCAAAAAATATTAATAAATAATTTTACACTTGAAACAATACTAATAATATACAAAAAAATGAAAGTACTACAAAGATGCCTCATGGTATTGGGTGTTTATTCTTTAACTACTGCAACTTGGCAGAATTAGAAAGCACTTTAAAAAACTACATTCCTTGGTTAACACTTGGAACATTTTTCAGTTTCTCACTGAAGAATAGAGCCAAAAATCTCTCAAGTGTAGTTTCCAGCTTCACTTCATTGCCCTGTCAGTTAAGACCTCCCTTAAAGAGATGGAAACACAGATCTGACTTCTGTGAATGCATGAAATAGCAACTGGGTTTACTCACTGAATGTATTAGCTATTTGAAAAAGTGGCTGCAATAAATTCACAAACACATAGATATACTCAAGGCCTAACCACACTTCATCACTGTACTCCTCCAAATGAGAGAACAATAAAATCCAGATTGGAGAATTAATGCCAGTTACTTGTCAATAGCTAATTTTCCCACTTGCTCCTTAAAACTTAAGCGAAGTCTTCTGTTAATATTTTGTGATTTCTTAGATGAAAAACGTAAATAAGCAAGTGGGCAGCTAATGATTCCTTGACTACAAAAATTCATTTGGCTATTTCTATGTGCAAAATTGCAATGATGATACTACCATCAGAAAAACTATTTAATGGTTGAATTTGTATCAGAATGGGGTTTAAATGAGTAGAATACCAGTTTGCTCATTTTCATTTAGTTCATATTATCTATGTTTAGTAGACAATAAATGAGAAATTACTTTGAGAAAAAAAGAATATGGTAAAAATTATGGTAAATTCAGAGACTGTGTCTTTCAGGCTCTGTTTTCAGTAAAGTTTATAATCTATAGCCATAGCTTTTTTTCTTTTTGGCATTTTCAGCCCAATTATCAATCTAAATAACTACTTTCTCTTCAAAATGGCACCCACAAAGACTATTCAGACAGGAATTTCAGAGTAAAAGTTGACTTTCAAGAGCTATGTCACATTTACTGTACCTGTTTTGCACAGCATCTGCAGCTACCAGACAACTTCCTCATGACATTTTCAAGGTCTAAAGCCCGTTCAGGACATGCTCTTTCTCTTCTAGTCACAGTTCCACGACAGAGGGGACAATGTATTCCACTTTCTCTCATCGCAGTCAGGAAACATTTTCTACAGAAACTAAACCAAACATGTATGACATGTTAACTACAGAAAAAAGTAGTCTTTTAATTGCTATGAGTAAAAACAAACAAGCACTTATGAATATGTACTCAGATAAAAGTAAGTTAGGCTATTCACATGTACATAAATCCTGAAAGAGGTGAGATACACTGCTTGGAAAAGGAAATGACAGGAGCTTCTAGAGTGTTGAATAGACAGGTGTGCTTGGTTTGGGAAAAACTCATTAAGCTGGGCATTTATGATGGGACACTTTTCTATTCTGTATATTATACATAAATGAAAAAATTTAATTAGGAGTAAAAAAAGGGTAATTATTAAAATTGTTATAAATAATAGTTAAACTAAGATTATCCTGTAACTAATGTAAAATAATATTGAATATAAACTGTAATTTAAAATTTTAAAAAGATTACCATCTAATCAGGCTTAAAATAAAATAAAAAAAATTTTAGAATCCAGAGTAAAAATATAGCTGCACGTAGAGAACACCGAATGACCAGTATAATGATTTTTTTAAACCATTAAATTTAGATTTTTTTTTAAAGATTTTATTTATTTTTAGAGAGGGAAGGGAGAGAGAAAGAGAGAGAGAGAGAGAGAGAAACATCAATGTGCGGTTGCTGGGGGCCACGGCCTGCAACCCAGGCATGTGCCCTGACTGGAAATCAAACCTGTGATGCTTTGGTTCACAGCACGCGCTCAATCCACTAAGCTACACCAGCCAGAGCAGTATAATGATTTTTAAAAGAACCACATCCACATAAATCACTGGAAATTTTTAATTAAAGATTTTTAAGTAAATTTTATTCATTGTGCTATTGCAGTTGTCCCATTATTTTCTCCCCTTTATCTACCTTAGCTCTCCACCACCCCTACAGCATTCCCCCTTCTTAGTTCATGTCCATGGGTCGAACATATAAGTTCTTTGGCTTTTCCATCTCCTATTCCCTGTACCACTCCCCCCATTCCCATGCCTCTCCCTCCCCACTGATAACCCTCCATGTGATCTCCATTTCTGTGATTTTGTTCCTGTTCTAGTTGTTCACTTAGTTTGTTTTTGTTTTTTAGATTCAGTTGTTGAGAGTTGTGAGTCTGTTGTCATTTTACTGTTCATAGTTCTGATCTTTTTCTTAGATAAGTCCCTTTAACATTTCATATAATAAGGGCCTGGTGATGATGAACTCCCTTTTTACCTTATCTGGGAAGCACTTTATCTGCCCTTCCATTCAAAATGACAACTTTGCTGGATAAAGTAATCTTCGATGTAGGTCCTTGCCTTTCATGACTTCAAACACTTCTTTCCAGCCCCTTCTTGCCTGTAAGGTTTCTTTTGAGAAATCAGCTGACAGTCTTATGGGAACTCCTTTGTAGGGAACTGTCTCCTTTTCTCTTGCTGCATTTAAGATTCTCTCCTGATCTTTACTCTTGGGTAATGTAATTATGATGTGCCTTGGAGTGTTCCTCCTTGGGTCCAACTTCTTTGGGACTCTCTGAGTTTCCTGGACTTCCCAGAAGACTATTTCTTTTGCCAGATTCGGGAAGTTCTCCTTCATTATATTTTCAAGTCAGTTTTCAATTTCTTGCTGTTCCTCTTCTCCTTTTGGCACCCCTATTATTCAGATGTTAGAATGTTTAAAGTTGTCCCAGAGGTTTTTAAGCCTCTTTGGTTTTTTGAATGCTTGTTTCTTTACTCTCTTCTGGTTGAATGTTTACTTCTTCCTTCTCTTTCAAAAAACTGATTTGAGTCCCAGTTTCCTTCACTTTGCTCTTGGTTCCCTGTACATTTTTCTTTATTTTCCTTTGCATAGACTTCACTTCTTCCTTTATTTTGCAACCTTAGTCATTTTTGTGAGCATCCTGATTACCAGTGTTTTGAACTCTGCATCTAATAGACTGGCTATTTCCTCATCGCTCAGCTCTTTTTCTGGAGTTTTGATCTGGTCTTTCATTTGGACCATATTTTTTTTGTCTTGGCATGCCTATTATTTTGTAAGGGCTGGACCCTTAGGTATTCGCCTGGGCAGTGCAACCCACAAGGCTGCATTGTGGTGTGTATGTGCAGGCGGAGAGAGAGAAGGAACAATGTCGCTTAAGCAGCTCTCTCCCTGCTTTCAGTCACTTCCTCCACTACCCACAAGCGAATTGGGTCCTTCTGATGCTGATTTCTGGGTGAGTGGGTGTGTGTACATTCTAGGACCCTGTGGGGCCCTCCAACAGACTCTCCTCTGAGACTGGGAGTTTCTCCTGTAGCCACAACCCCCATAGATTTTTACAGCCAGAGGTTTTGAGGCTTGATGTCTCTGCTCTGGAACCCTAGGTTTTGCAGTCTGTCTTGCTCCCCACGTTGTTCCTCCCAGTTTATCCACACGAGAATGTAGGACCACCTAGTCCACCAACTTCTGCCTTGCCAGATATCTTCTCCTTCCTGGCTGCCCATCTCTGCTCCTCCTACCAGTCTGGATGCATGTTTCTTCTTTAACTCCTTGGTTATCAGAGTTCCATACAGTTCAATTTTCTGGCAGCTCCTGTTGTTTTTGTTTTTAAATTGGTGGTTGTCCTCCTTTGGTTGTGGGAGGAAGCAAAGCATATATACCTAGGGCTACATCTTGGCCAGAAGTCCAAATTAATGATTTTTTTCTACTTGTAATATTTTCCAGAGGGGCAATAAAAAAAATAGCTGACTTACTAGGAAAAATCAGATTAGCATCAAAATCATCAGCGATTAACAAAGAGGTGACAAAACAATTAGAATGATGTGTCAAAGTTGTGAGGGAAAATTATTACAACCTAAAATTTCATCATCTTGATACTAAATCATCTGCTTCATATACATTTGGCATTTCTGATACAATGCAATATATGCAATACAGAAAATCTTTGCATTCTGCAAAACTGCACACTAAAACTTACAGGGCTTGTGAGGAAAAAATAGTTGGGGTAGATTACCTGTGCAACCCTACCACCAGAGCACTTACAATAACCCAAATAATTCTAATAAAAATATTAACACATTTAAAAAGACATTTAAGTTTCTAATAAACACATGACTCTAAAATTTTAGAAAGGGGTCACAGGGTTATAAGGAATGGCTGAAGTTAGTAATTTTTTTTCTTTTTCTTTTTATAAATTCCATTTCTTTTTAGAGAGAGGGGGGAAGAGAGGGGGAAAGAGAGGAGGAGAAACAGTCATCAGTTGCCTCTCCCATGCCTGGCCTACAACCCAGGCATGTGTCCTGACCTAGAATCAAACCAGTGACCTTTTGGTTCACAGGCCAAAACTCAGTCCACTGAGCCACACCAGCCAGGGATGAAGCTAGTAATTTTCAACAGTTTCTCCAAGAGAAAACTCATGGTCAAAATGAACAAAAAATGTAGGTTGGTGTTTTGTATAATAGTATATGATTCTGTGGCTTGTTATTCATCTGAGTGTTAGTGTATTTTGCTTCAGTTGCCATTTGCTAATAGCCCAAACAATCAACG
Source organism: Tonatia bakeri (assembly GCA_004024845.1). NCBI lineage: Eukaryota > Metazoa > Chordata > Mammalia > Chiroptera > Phyllostomidae > Tonatia > Tonatia bakeri. Next base: position 475,737 of record PVIA01000173.1, read on the forward strand.
TGCAGGGTGGAAATCACATATATACCAATCTGTTGCAAAACAACAGAGTGTTTTCATTGTTCAGTCTTCACTTGTCTTTAACCCTGTTTGTGATCATTTGTAATGGAAAATTTCAACTTTTAATGTAATCTAAATTCATCACTTTCCCCTAAAATTACGGCTTGTACTTTTATAGTCTTAAGCCTTCTCCCTCTCAAATTATGAGATATTGCCTTTGCATGCACTAGAAATAGTTTTATCTTTAATAAATATAATAGCACAAATCAATGGGGGAAAATGGCTTGTTCAGTAAAACAGTATTTGGTTCATAGCTTTTCATGGAGTATCTATCTACTGTATACTATACATAAAAAAAAAGTTTCCAGGTAGATTAAAACCTTAAATATGATGAGCCAAACTTCTAACAGAAATGCAACCGATAACATGTTCTACTAATCATTTATCTACTGCCGAATTAATATTATACCATGTTAATAACCATAGCTTCATAATATTATGATACCTGTCTGGCAGGGTTGGTTCTGTGTTCTACTTTTTCTAAATATTCTTAGTCATTCGTGTCTATTAACTCATTATTGAAATTTTTAAATCAGTTTTTCAAAGTCTACCAAAAGAATCATGTAAAGATTTTATTATAATTGCATTAGCAGTTTAAAAACTATCTGGGGAAGAACTGGCATCTTAATTTTAATTTTACTGAATCTCTCCATACACGTGTCATATCTTACCACTTATTCGGATTACTTATACTTTTCAATGAAGTTTTTAAATTTTCCCTACAAAAACCTCATAATTTTTATTACATTTATTCTAATAAACACTCTAAATATTCTAAATACATATACTTTATTGTTTTTATTGCTATTATAAATAGGGTTTTTCTTCTCTTAATATCGTTGGTATAAAAAGTTAACGATTTTTATCTGTTGTTCTTATATCCAAAAATCTCTCTGTACTATCCTATTGGTTCTAAGATTCTTGAAATGAAAAAATTACAGAACTAGAGAATATTAATGCTTTCCAAGGGTTAAGGAGGAGTGGGGTAGGATCAAGAGGAAAGTGGGTGTGGTTATAAAAGGGCTATGTGAGGGATCTTTGTGGTAATGGAATGTTCTATATCTTTACCAATGTAGATATCCTGGTTATAGTTATACAATGTTACCATCGGGGAAAACTGGTTCAGGGTACACAGGATTTCATTATTTTTTACAATTACGTGTAAAACTACAATGATCTCAAAATAAAAAGTTTAACTTAAAGTTATTTTTAAAAGGGCAAAAATAATAAACCTACCAGATTTTGTTAAAGTACATGTCTACATATTATAATGCATACTCACTTCATAAATATGTATTAAGTACTTACTACATAACAGACACTAGGTATACTTCAGGGAACAAAAGAAACAAAAATCCTTACCCTACCTGACCCTGATGGGATTTACAGAATTGTGTGCATGCAGGCGCTTGTGGCACTATGTGTGTATACGCTATATCTGCACTCCACAAAATTTAACAAATCACAGTACTGTGCTAAAACTGCAAAGTAATTAATGAAAGTGAAGAATCCCCCAAAGTCTAATTATTTAAAGAATTCAAATATATTAAAAGATTTTTTTAAATAATGCAAAGAGAATACCTGCTAAACTGATTAAGACTGTCAAATTAAGATTCAAAGGCACACATCATGTATCTCAGCAAATCCCAGATAGGTCTAAAAGATGAACCATTTTTAAAAAAATATTTAACAAATAAAAAAATGAATAGCATTATAACTTTAGATAACCAAATATCTCAAATCTGAACATTTAAGATAAAAATACACAAAAGAAAAGTAACTAAATAGAAAAATAATATAAAATAAGTGTAAATTACAATAGATTATAATTAAGGCCCTGGTTAGGTAGCTCAGTTGTTTAGAGCATTGTCCCAATATGTCATGGTTGCAGGTTTGATCACCAGGGCACGTACAAGAATCAACCAATGAATGCATAAATAAGTGTAACAACAAATCAATGTCTCTCTCTCTCAATCTATAAAAAAATGAAATTAGACTAGCATTAAAAATAGCCATAAAAATTATTACAAATGTACTATAATTTTACCTATGGTAAAATTCAAAGGCACACATCATGTATGTTTACCTATGGTAAAATTATAGTTTTTATAATCTGGGATTTGCTATCTGGGATTTGCTGAGATACATGATGTGTGCCTTTGAATCTTAATTTGACAGTCTTAATCAGTTTAGCAGGTATTCTCTTTGCATTATTTAAAAAAATCTTTTAATATATTTGAATTCTTTAAATAATTAGACTTGGGGGGATTCTTCACTTTCATTAATTACTTTGCAGTTTTAGCACAGTACTGTGATTTGTTAAATTTTGTGGAGTGCAGATATAGCATATACACACATAGTGCCTAAAGTTTACCTATGGTAAAATTATAAATTAGTATATAAAAATTTAAAGTGGAAAAATTCACATAGCCTTGTTAGCAACCACCAAAATAGATTTTAAAGTAATTCTAACTACCATCAGGACCTGTATTAAACTAGCAAAAAATTGTTTTTAAAAAGTTGGCAAAGATGATGGAATACAGGTACACTTAAAAAAATTGTATTTATTTATTTTCAGAGAAGGGAATGGAGGGAGAAGGAGAGGGAGAGAAACATCAAGGTGTGGTTGCCTTTCATGTGGCCCCCCACTGGGAACCTGGCCTGCAACCCAAGACCGTGCCCTTACCAGGAATTGAACCAGGGACCCTTTGGTTCTCAGCCCACACTCCATTCACTGAGCTACACCAGCCAGGGCCAAATACACTTTTATAGTATTAATAGTATTTTGTAAGTTAGCCCAATTTTGTGGAAAGCAACATGACATTTATAAAAAAGAGCAGTCCCTATTTATTGAATACTTAATATGTGCTAGACAATGTTTCAGAAAACGTATATTCATTAACTTGAATTCTTAAAAATAAGTGTTTTAAAAGATACTAAGTTTCCTCATCTGTAAAATAAACATGAGGAAACTAAAGCTCACAAAATAGCTTTTTTAAAATTAAGAGACTAAAGGCTAAAAGATATTCCTTCACTAAAATACAGGCCCAGAATGTTCCCTCTACCCCAGAACATTCTGTACACAAACACAGCCCTCTAAGCCGTGGCCAGGTACCTCAGTTGGTTAGACCATCGTCCCAATTCGCCAAGGTTGCAGGTTCAATCCCTCACTAGGGTACATACAAGAATCAACCAGTGAAGGCATAAATGGGTAGAGCAACAAATCAATGTTTCTCTCTCTCCCTCCCCACTTCCTCTCTCTCTCTAAAAAAATCAATCAATAAATCCTTTAAAAAAACAACCACGGCCCTCTATGAATGAATACCTACATACCACTTAAATCTCAGCAACAGTATCTCTTCCTCAAGAAAAGGTCTTTGACTACCTCTCCATCCAACCCCAACCCACCCAAGATCTGATCCTCTTCTTATACGTTATCGGAACCTAAGTCTGTAACTACACGTTTATCTGAATATTTATGTGAATGAAAATACGTCTCAGTCCTGGCTGGTGTGGCTCAGTGGATTAAGTGCCAGCCTGCAAACCCAAAGGTCGCCAGTTTGATTCCCAATCAGGGCACATGCCTGGGTTGCAGGCCAGATCCCTAACAAGGGACTCATGAAAGGCAACCACACATTATGTTTCTCTCCCTCTCTTTCTCCCTCTCTTCCCCTCTCTAAAATGAACAAACAAAATCTTTAAAAATAAAAAAAAATTTAAAAAAAAAAGAAAATACATCTCAGTAACACAAGCTCCAAGAAAGCAGGGATCATAACTAACTCTTCAATACTGTATGCCCAGCACAGAGTTGGGCAACTAATAGGTATTCATTAAATTTGTTAAAACAATGAATGTCAATTTACCTTAATCCAATACAAAACTGTTAAATCTCTTAACCCAAAGATATAATCCATAGTCCTCAAATCAAAACCATGTGCACTTCCCACATACAAAACACTTTACTAAAGCTGTAATCACCCCTGTATGATACAACTGACAAATTCCCCTGTAGTTTACCCATTGACCCAGCATTTCAACATGTGAAAATTTATCTTACAGGGAAAACTCTTACATGTGAAATGGTATTTATATAAGTTTAATCACTGAGGTATATTCATAACACATAATTAGGAACAGCCTAAATGCTCATCAATATTGGGACTGGATAAATAATGATACGCCAAACAATGGAATACTAGTAGAATACTAAACTATATTCTATGAGGACAGGGATTTTTATCTACATTAGTATTAGTATATAATGATTAGCGGACAATCATTCTATTGTCCTAAAGTGTTCCTAAAACATCCACAGAAACATTTAGTTCACACCAAAAGATCCTTGAAATATAGTACTATCTATCAGTAATGTCCATGGGCACATTTGGCCTATGCCAAATGCTCCTTGATATTTGGTGCTGCCAAAAAAGTCCATGGGTTCTAACAGTCCATGTTTATTTTTACTTCTGATTTACAAAATTAATACATAAAAATACTGTCATGTTTTCTTGGTCAAATAATTGTGTTGTATCTGTGTTGCCAACAATAACCCTGTCTACTTCTATAGCCTAATAGGTAGTGGCACATAGGGTTAGGTAGATGGGCTGGCATGGACATCCCCATGAATGCTTTGGACAAAACCAAATATCCTGCAAGGTACATAATGCATAGGCAACATTGGTTGAATGAATGAAAACTCAACAACCAAAAAAGAACGAAGGTCCTCTATGTACTAACACAGAATGATCACTGAGATAGTAACATGAAAATAACAAGGTACAAAGGAATGTATACCATATACTGTTCTTTATGTGAAAAACAAGAATATTTGCAACCTTGTTTATACACATATCACTGGGAAGATATATAACAGTGTTTGTAGGATACAGTTATATTATTCCCTTTATGCCTTTATAATTATGAATTACAATATTCTCTCTCCATTCACCACATATCCTTTGGTATTAACTACCTGGACCAAAAGAACTTGAAATTTTACAATAGTAATCCTATTATTAGAAATAGCCTTTCTATTTACAATAATAATCTAACTTTTTGTGTATATGCTCCTTGCCCATTAATCACTTAGTAATAACCATCTTAGTGACCAAATCAGCTGTCCCAGTATAGTAGTGGTTGTGTTCAAGTAGCCCTTATTTTATTTACTAATGGCCCCAAAGTCATTCCTACACTTTTACTACATTACATTAATTATTGTTGTTAATTTCTTATAGTGCCTAATTTAGAAATTAAACTTTATCATAGATATGTATAAGAAAAAACACTGTATATATAGGGTTTCAATACTATCTACAATTATAAGAATCCACTGGGAGTCCTGGAATTTATCCCCCACTGATAAAGGGAGACAACTATACTGAAACTGCCGGACACCACAGAATAACATTTATGGAGTTATAAATTAGGAAAAGGCTGTGTGAAGTCACTTCATGTGCTAATTTGAATTTTGTTCAGCAAGGATTCACTCCCCACCCCTCCCATCATTACAGCAATTAACATACTTCCCCTCATCCTTGCTGCTGGGTATGGCCACATGACTTGTTTCATTCAATGAGTACGAGCAGAGGCTAGAAATAAGCCTGCCCACTTGGTCCTGCTTCTCGCACTTCTGACTCCAAAAGAATTACAGACATGTGGAGCAGGCCTGAAAGCAACCTGTAACCTGGAGCCAAGCCCAGATGAGCGAACCTACATCAGTCAAACCACAGCTGATCTGCAGACTTATGAGCAATAAACAAATGCCAATGTTGTATGTCAAAAATTTTTAAATCTACCTTTTTACAGGAACAAAGTTAAAGGACACATGGACAAAAACTAGGGGGAGGGTGGTAATGGGAGGGAAGTGGGGAGGGATGGGAGGGAAGTGGGGAGGGATAGGTGGGCGGGCTGGAGTGGGAGTTTTCTCCCTTTTAAAGGGAGAAAACTGTACTTGAACAATGATTAAAATAGAAAAATAAATAAATAAAATACAAAAAATCTACCTTTTTGTGTGAAGTGTTGTAATTATTAAACTGACACAATTTTATATTATGTATTTTGAAACCTGTTAGACATATATATATATATTATGCACAAACATTACCTCACTTGCTCCTTGCAACAACCCTGTGAAATAGGTAACACATTTTTACCCATTTTATGGACAAAACAGGGTAAAAGGAATTAAATGACTTTACAAAGTGATACAGCTATAATCTGTGCTCTCTCAACACAAACCCATTCATTCCTTTATTCAATATTGAATGCATACTCATTCAGGTAAGTGAAAGAAGACCTGGGGTACTGCCTTTATAGAGGTTATAGTGTAACGGGTAAGAATGAGAGAAGTCAAATAATCTGATTCCAAAAATGTTGATTATAAGCTGTGACACGAAGTACAAAGGAAAGTTATTCAGGTCTTCTATCTCCAATTGGACTTGTTCCTTCTTCTGTATAACCCAACACAAGTCTATAAAATTGCTTATTCCTCATCTCCCTTTGGCTGGACTATTTGAATCTGCTAAACAGAGCTTATTTGAAAACAAAGTATAGAACAAGGAGGAAAAAAGGTACAAATCAAGATTATTTCACACTTTTTTTCACACATCAAAAGATCCTGTGTCTTTAGCATAGTACATTACTCTGAAACACAACTTAAAAATGTTACCTTTAAGTTTCTTTCATCTTTAAACCAGGAGATGCTATATGAATTTCTGTCCTTATCCATTCTCCTCTCCTAACAAAAGGTTGATCAATTGACACTGAGTAAAACAATTTTCCCATCCATCATGCTCCTGATTTTAGTAAAATCTGTCACTTCTTATCCTCCTAGTCTTTTTTTAAAAGATTTTATTTATTTTTAGAGAGATGGGAAGGGAGGGAAAAAGAGAGGGAGAGAAACATCAATGTGTGGTTGCCTCTCGTGCACCCGCTACTGGGGACCTGGCCCACAGCCCAAGCATGTGCCCTAGACTGGGAATGGAACCAGCACTCAATCCACTAAGTCATACCAGCCAGGGCTATTCTCCTAGTCTTATAATCAAAATCATTCCCCAAAATAACTTAAAAAAAAATTTTGACTTTTTAAGTTGGTCTTCAGGACTGAAAAGTAAGTCAATTTTCTGTTACATAATTAAATAGCATAGCTTTTTAAAATTATGTCATCTTAAAAACGTTAAAGAAAAAGACAGTCTAGAGTAGCCATTTATTAAACTGGCAAGAACCCATATAAGCCTGGTTTTCAGAATTATAACAAATCTGTAGAAATAAGAATTTTTTAAATTATATATGCTCAAATAGCAAGATACCAACAAAGTTATTAAAATTACAAGAACTATAAACTGAAAATTCAGGGACTAAATAATCCAAGGCAAGTTAATAGAGAATCATATAAATCTGTGCTTAATAGGAAGTGGAAGCTGATTTATATTAGCTTACTTTAAGATTTTATTTATTTATTTTTAGAGAGAAGGGAAGGGAGAGAGAAAGGGAGGGGGAGAAACATCAATGTGTGGTTGCCTCTTGAGCACCCCTAACTGGGGATCTGACCCACAACCCAGGCATGTTCCCTGACTAGGAATCAAACCAGTGGTGACCCCTTGGTTCACTAGCCAGCACTCAATCCACTGAACCACACCAGGGAGGGCTACATTAGCTTATTTTAAAAGGTGCTTCCTTACAAAGATGCCTAAAAGCAAACAGATTAGATTTCCATATTTAAGAATCTGGCAAGGAATCACTTTGTTATTATCTGTGATTTTCATTGTAATGGAACTTACTTCTAACAATGCACAAGAGTTACTTATTCCCTTGACCATTTACAAAAGGAAAGAAAGATTACAAAGGACCACACCAAAGGAGATAAATACGTAACTACTTTGTGTCTGTACCTTCTTCTGAAAACTGACTTCTGAAAACTGATCAACTTTAATATTCTTAATTCGACTTTACATGCTTTTCAAAATAGTACATCTGATACCCTTGATGATTGGTTTCCTTACAATTTTTCTGTTTCCTTATGACATTCCATCCTGGGTTTCCTTCCTATCCTGCCCATTCCTTCTTAAGCTGCACTTTTCTTCAACTCCATATTTTAAACTGTATTCAGAGCACTTTGTTCTATCTAGGCTCTCTGCTACCTTTCAATTTATATACCTCTTCATATGTCTATGTCCATACTCAGTTTTAGATCCATGTATTCCAGACCTACATACACAAACCTAAAAAATGAGCATATCAAATCTCACACGATATCCTTAAAATATCAGAAATCTCTCTCTCCAGTTTCGGTATCATTTCCTTGCTTCAGGTTCCAATCATTTCTCTCTCTGACACAGCAATGGATGACCTCTTCACTGGAGTTACCACTAACAAGCTGGACCCCACTACTAAAGTGAACTTTCTAAAACTGAAATGTGACCATGCTACTTCTCTGCCAAAAATGGAATTGGTATCTATGGCTTTCAGGAAAAAGTTTGGCTTACACAGTAAATTCCTGCCAGTATCTCTAAACTCTATCTCTACTACATTCATCCTTTGGCTTCAGGCAAACTTTGTAGAGTAGAAACAGTCATTCTCTGTAATCCCTGCTTGCCTCTGCATATGCTATGAACCTAATCCGGGTATTACCCAACAAACTCTGAATACCAATTCTGACCTAAAGTATTACTTCATCAAGAAAATCTCCCCTGTAGTCAAAGGCTGATTTAGATACCTACTCTCAATGCTCACATAAAATTTTATACCTAAATCTCTTTCATATTAACCACATTCATATATAGGTCTTCTCCATTAGACTATTAACAGTCTCTAGTGATAAAGCACTTTGTTATTCCATGTACCTGACATACAGATAGTATTCAACAATTGCTGTTTGAAGGAATGAATGGGGATTAAATGAGAATTTATATTTTGGTAGAGTTACTCTAGCAAAAATGAACTTGCTCCTTTGACTAGAACAGTAGTGGGCAAATGCTGCGCTGTCATTGAAATGGTACTGAAAACTTTACTTTTCTGCCCTGATTGGAGTGGTTCAGTGGGTCAGGAGTCTGCCTACAAACCAAAGGGTCGTCGTTTGATTCCAGATCAGGGCACGTGAGGCAACTGATATTTCTCTCGCTCTTTCTCCCTTACCCCACTCTAAAAATAAATAAATTCCTTTTTTAAAAAAAAGCAACTTTATTAAAAAAAAAGCAACTTTATTTTCTAACAGACCCATTGTGCCACAAAGCATTATCACCTCATATCTCACTACTCATCAATCAAAAACTGACTTTGTAGCTAAATATAAATTTGTTTAAAGGCACAGGTTTGTCCTTTGTGAAAACAGCAAAATACATTGTAAACTTAGATTATTTAAAACAGAATTCTATTTTCCCACCACACTCTTCCAGTCAATGAGGCCCTGTTCCACTATTCCCATCCCTTCCAAACTCCACCCCCCCACCCCACCCCCGCTTTCTTTAATTCCTTGTTCAGCCAGAACCCAGAGCAACTGTGTGTACTGGAGGTTTGAGGGAGAGGGCAAAAGACAGGAGATGGAGGAGGGTGTTTAGAGCAGTGTTCATTCCTCTTAACAAAATCTCCTCTGTGTTTCATTCTTCCATATCTAGTCTGATCACAACCAAGCCAAATGAGTTGATCTGAGAAAGGTCTTCAACCATCATCTCCACTCTCTTTTCCATAACCTTAAGGTCAAGCTAAATTTCAGTCTGATTTCAAATGATCCATAAGGGAAACAGACTTGAGCAAACTGCCTGGAATTTTGAGGGGAACTAGAGAATACAATGAGTTCTATAGGGTCAATGACCCAGAGGGTAACTGAAATAATTCTGTCCGGAAAAATTTACTTCCTCTCACTTTGCCCTTCATTCCTTTCTTCCACCCACTACTAGCACAAGCACAGGAAAGGCATCAATTTATGATCATGAATACTGACAGATTAAATGCTAAAAAATATACATTGTACCCTAGACATTTCAAAATATTTCAAAATATTTTTCTAACAGTCAGAATTTGTTGTTCCAAATAATAATTTCACACCGTCATTTATCTCCCTTAAACAACAAACACATAAATGGCATAATGAAAAGTCATAATGGCATCATGACTTCTATCATGAAAAGCCACATACTCATGGCTCACATCACCACAGAATAGAAATAAGGTAGGCAGTAGAGTTAAAATTGAAGATCACAGTTAGAACAGTGGGTATAAAAAAAACCAAATAAAATTTCTGATTAACCCAAAATTCAATCCATTCTTTACAAAACTATAGAACCTCCCTCTCCAAAAAAATAAGGGTGGGAGGGGGGTGGGGAACGTGTTTAGAAACTTGTTTGATTCTTCTCAGGTACTTTCAAGCACACAGAACTTAAGCCTGAGTGTATTCTTCTGAAATACAGATTTCCAGACCTCACCTGCCAGAAATTATTTTGTAAGTATGGAATGGAGCCTGGGAATTGATATGTTTACTTAAAAAGTTGCCCAGGGGCTCCGATCAGCAGCCAGGTTTGTCAGAAGTGCTTTTTCAAGAAGGGCTCCTTCCAACCCTTACTGACACTCCAGCAGCCTACGAAATTACCGAAGCCCTTCCTATAAAAATATGCCAGATCAAACACCATGACACCTCCCCTAATCCCTCTGCGTTCTCCCTCACGCGTTGGGTTACTGCCTTGTTTTCAGTTCATTCCCTCTAACAGCAGTCTTCCTTTCTTATCTCCACCCTCGTAATAACCAAGTAATAAGCAAAAGGGTAAAACAAAGGGAAACTATCACGTCAATACCCGGAAATCCTGTCACTTCCAACATATGAGAGAAGAAAAGCCCCTCTAGGTCATTCTAACATGTACTAAATTTAAGCGAAACGAAACACTTTCAAAGGAGGGCTGGGAGCAGGGGTGGAGGGGAAGGTAAGAGCCCTGGGATTTGGAAAGGATGGACGAAGAGACCAGGAAGAGAAGGCACAACTTTAAGGCCGGGCAGCTCCGAGGGCGAGCGGCCCGCGCCGGCACCTCCTCGCAGGGCTTTGACACTCGACACCCAGCCCTCACCCAGGTTGCTAGGAAACAAACAGGCTCCAGGTTCCCTGCCATTCCTCCCGGGCCGGGAGGAGAGGCGACAGGCCTCCGGGGCCTGAAGGCGCCACGGAGAAGGGCTGGGCTGCCCCGAGGGCGCAAAAACCAGGTAGAGCCGGAGAGCTGGAGCTCGGGCTGAGGGGCCGGGCGCCCGCAGAGGGCCCGGCGCCGGGGCAGGGCGACCCCGGCTCTCACGCATCGGAAATGGGCCCTCCGCGCAGAGCGGCGCTCGGGTAGGCCGGGGCGAGCCCCGCTCCTGTCAGGGCGCCGCCGAGGGTCCGGGCCGGATGCTGGGCCTAAACGACCACCGGCACCCGCAGAAGAGGGGGCGTCTACTCACACGTGCTGACAGGCAGCGGTCCGCACCGGCGTTTTGAGCACCTCCTGACAAACGGGGCAGTAGAAATCGTCTTCGGTGTAAGACGTGGCCGCGGAGAGGTCCTCGGCCATGGTGAGGGTGGTGAATCAAAGCGGCGGCAGCGGCCGAGGTGGCAGCGACGGCCCGGGCCCGACTCCCTGCGTGAACTCTGAGGAGGAGGGGACGTGTGAAGAGGTGGCTCGCGCCAGGAAGGGGCCGGGGCGGGGCGGGGCGGGGCGGGGGCGGGGCGGGGGCGGGGCGAGGGCGGGGCCTAGTGCAAAGATACTACGGCCCCGGGCGAGCTCCAGGCTGCCGCTGCCACCGCCCCGGCGGGACCCGGAAGCGGTACCTGGTGGGAGGCTGTGATGGAAAAAAACCAGCGATTGGTTTCTCTTTCACTTCTACCCTAAGCTGTAAGAACAAGAAGCCGCACCCCTCTTTTGGGAGGGGCGCCCGCGGCCACTCCGGTACTGGTACTCTGGCACGCGTCCTCGGCTCCACCCTTAGCCTCTTCTTCGCAGCCGGCCTCCTTTCCCCGCGCTTTTAGGCTCCTTTTCCTAGGCCGCGTCTCCCCGCTGCAACCCACTCTTTCCCGCTGCTCCGCGCCCCGCCCCTCCCGTCCCCTCTCGTAGACACTCACTTGGAACTCCGCAGTGGCGTAGCTGATGGAGCTCTCTTCCCCCACGTGGTGAAAGAGGTGGCCCTGCGCCGGCCTGGGGCTCCTCTCGCCGCTGCTCCCTTCCTTGCCGAGTCCGGGAGGAGAGTGGCGGGCAATTTGCCCCGGGCTCATCGGCCCGAAAAGGGGCCGGGCCCGATGCTCAGGGTGCACCGGAATCCCACCGCCCCCTCCAGCAGCTCTCTGGTGGCATTGCGCTGCTTGTGGACTGCCGGGCAGGTCACGGAACCCGAGGGGACGACGAGCGCTGGCTGAGGAATGGGAAGAGGGCACGCTCCGTAGCAACGGCGCGCGGCGCCTTCAGCAGGTTGTGACGTAAACAGCTGGGTGCCCACCTGTATCGCCTCCACCCCACCTCCCTACAGCGGGGACTTCATTTCTTTCACAACTATCGGTTATATTGGGTTTCTCAGGAATTTTTAATCAGAAAATGCCACCCCTAATGTTTAAGATTTGAAAGATTTGGCCCTACTACTTGTCTTTGTCATAATGTTCTGATGGTGTCAAGTTGTATTATGAAGCAATAATATCCGTTTGGGGATCTTACTCCTGGGTCCCCACCAGGAGTGGGGGGGGGGGGCAGCGGGCGGAAATCTCTCTTGAGGTTTTCTTTTTGCCCTTAATGTGACTGATCACAGTTGCAGGTGCAGTCTTACACCCAGACCTTTGTTTTGTTTCGGTTTTTGATAGCTTTGAAGAAAAACGAAGTAGAAGCATGGATCAAAACATGTAACCAACATTCACTAAATATTATTTTTCATTTTTTTATTTTTTTATTTTAGAAAGAAGGTAAAGGAGGGAGGAAGAGAGAGAAACGTAGATGTGAGAGGGAACGATTGGTTGCCTTCCCCCACCGTGATTTGGGCCTGTGACCTATACCAGAATCGAACTGGCGACCATTTGGTTTGCGAGAGGACGCACAACCGAGCCACAGCAGCCAGGGCTGTTTTTTATTTTTTAATGAACCCTTAATTTTTTGATATATCCACATAATTGATAAATCTCTAAAGTGGAATCACAATCACAGCCATGAAAAGAGTAAAGAGAATCCGGAACATCATAAAGCATCTTCAGTTAACTTCGGGAGGTGGGGGTAAGGAGAGGTTTCATTAACATGCTGTGTTAACACTCTCCACCATGGTCTAATTAAATCATGAATAGAAGCCATTGAAGGGAGTAGTTAATTCAACTCTGTGTATTGTCTAACATTGTCCGTGGCACTATGTTAGATGCTTTGTAGATACTATGAACTTTTCTCCAAGCTGGTTTACACTCTTGAATGTCTATAAAAATAAAAAGATGAAAATACGGTATTTGCAAAAGCATTACATTTTTCATTAACAGTTCTATATTGAGAGTAGGAAGCAGAATGATTGGATTTGTGTGGCTTAGAGAAAACTTAATGGAGATGGGTCTTAATGTGCATCTTTAAATTCCTAGAATAATACTCACTGAATTCCCTCTAACAAACTACATATTGTATTTTTGTTTGTTCCTCCTCCTCCCTAACAAAAACAGTGGAATTGAAGAAGGATAGTTAATTTTAGCTTCAGATTTCCTGGGAGGAGGAAAAGCACCTGATAGGAGGGACAGCTAATAGCAGTAGTCTAGGTGCTTTTCAAATTCAGGTATAGAATGGTTCTTGGAGACCAAATTTCACCTTATTGATAATGTACTTCCAATCATTTCACTCATTTAGGAAGTATAGTTTCTATTTGGTAAGTGTGTTTCCCTTTACTCCTAGGGAATCCTTAACCAGAATATTCCTTTTGTAGCTTTATTTGCTTTATTCCTTCTGTGTAATGGCACCCTTACTAATGCCCTAGTTGGAACAAGTTTGTGTTGCTTTGTCATATATTCTAAGAAGTCATTTGGCATACCTGTAAGCATAACCATAAAAAAAATGTGGATATCAGGAAAATTTGGTTACCTTCTAAGAGTTAAGCTTAGAAACATAAACTATAATTGCCAGACAACACAATCTTCTGCCCTGGCAGCAATTCATATGAAAAACTACTTGACATTTTTATGGCAGTATCATAGATGTACTCAAAATACATTCAGCCACGTAACTAAAATGTCCTCAGATTCTGGATTGCAGGAGAAAACTCCTAAGATTAGACCAATATGATTAACTTAGTTGCAACAATTTAAATAGTTCCTTTAAGTTTAGGTAAAACACTCAATCGCTTAATAATCCCTCTCTCTCAGTCTGTTCCCATCCAAATGACATCCTGGGGGATAGGAGGGAGGACCAGGAGTAGAGAACATAAACTTGAGACACTACTGGGGACTCTGGGTCCTGAGACCTGCACGGTCTCCTTTGAATTCTTGCTAGACTTTTCTGCAGTGGGGCTAATTTTGGTTGTGACCTGAGGTACAATGAAACTTGGCCATCCTACAGTTATCTACTAATGAAGATGGCTCTGGCCCATCTCAGCTGACTCAAGGCTTTATGGTGTCCCTGGTTGATTTAGCCTCACCAACACTTTGGACCCCTCTGAATGTCTATGGCAATCATCCTCTAGTTCCTTGACCCTAAACATGGCAAGTGCCTTAGTAGGGCCTTATACTCAACACAGCATTGTCCATGGCATCCTTTCCAGTCCTTGCCTCCACTACTCTGGGAGGGAGACTTATTCTGCCCAAGCATCCTATGTCACTAGATTTCCTTGAATTGTTGACCCTTGTGTTGGTTCTAAATAGCCTGTAAGTCCACATGCTTCCAGCTCCCTACCCCTCAACACTGCCCTCAACCTAGCTAACAGACCTTCCCACCATTCTGTCTCTTTTTTCAACCACATTCGTTCCAACTGGAAAGAATTCTTCCCACTTACTGATGATTGGGACCTCCCATACGCAAAACTATCTAATCAAATCCACTAGGCCAGGTAGTTAGCACCCTAAAGGGATAAATGACTGGATTTAGAAAGGTAGTTTCTTCTTTGCCAAAGCCTGGCTTTGTCTTACTACAGAGCATGAAAAGCCTGTTTTTCTGGTAAAAGTGGTTGCCTTTGAAGAAGTGAACTGGGGAGCTGAGGAATGGAACAGGAGGGAGACTCATGTTTCACTGGTTACCAGTTAACATTGGTATCTTCAAATTGGTACCATGTGCAGTGGTAACATTCAGCTGGTTTGCACAAATATGGCGCTGCTAGTCCTTTTTCACCCTTGACCTTTCTGATTGGCCAATAGTCTGTCCTGCATGGCCAGTTGTTAATTTAATTCCAGTTGTTAAATATTTTAAGCTTTATGACCATGTACATAAATAAACCTATGCCTTGAAGGCCAATCATTTAATTATTCAAGCCTGTGTTAGAAATGTTCTTTAAAAAAAAAAAAAAAGAGCAACATTCTTTCATTTCTGTTGAATCAATCCCAATTTCTTCTTTTCCCTACCTCACCCCACCCAACACAAAACAGACAGATGCCTCAGGCCAAGTAGTAAGGAAGTCAAGAGAATAAGAATGTGAAAGGGGAACTAAAACAGGTACCCTGTTCTTATCAACAAACATTCATAAACCCCTTTTCCATTCCCCACTCTAACAAATCATGATCATTGTTCAGGTATCTTCTCTCCTTTTCCCAGCTATGTGCCTTAGGAGGCAACATCCATTCCCAGCTCAAGGGGAGAAACCATAACTGAGTTGGGCCAATCTGGATGGGCCATTTCCATTTCTTGCCAGTGATTTAGGCTTGGCCATGTATTAATAACTCAATTATGACTAAGGAGTTTGTGAAGGGAATTCTTCTGAGGGGCTTCAGCAAGTACTTCACTGAAGGAAAAAATAGGAATAAACAATTCTGTGCTATGTCTGGATGTTTTCCTATCTGTGCTGCCTGAAACTCTGCAACCATCATGAAACCATGCACACAGTATGTCAATGTACTGAAGATGGCAGAGCTGAAAGATGGAAAGAATGTCTGTCCTTGATGTAGTTGAGCCATTTAGTTAGGCCCTTCCAGTTTAAGCCATTCTCAGTTGGCTCTTCTGCCATTTGTACCTCAAAGGGTCTAAGCTGGATGTTTGCTTCTTGATTCTCAAGACGCATTTCCCCAATAGTCGGCTGTCTGTATTGCTGGAGAACAAACTATTACAAACCTTTACAAACTATTTCCCATTTTTCCTTGCTAACTGACTTCTTGCTATATTCAGTCAATGGGGGACACTGATGAGAGAGACTGAAAGGAAGAAGTCAAGGTATTTCTCCCTCTCTGATATTGTGATTTATAATAAGAAATATATATTGAGTCTTTAGCCCCATTTCTGGCACAGAGCTCCTGAAACCTTTGGAATTTCCTAAGTGATAAAAGTGGTAAGGGTGTCTTTTGTTATGTTAATGAGGTGAATTTTAGAAAGCCCCTAGATTGCCTGAGGATGGGCACTGATTACCAGAAGAAACAACCATGTGATTAAAGGGTTGGAATTTTAAGTTCCATATCCAGACCTCCAGGGAAGAGAGGAGCTAGAGATTAAGTTCAATTAAAATGACCAATGATGTAATCAATGATGCCTTTGTGATGAAGCATCCACAAAAACTTAAAAGCACAGGCTATGTAGAGCTTCCAAGTAGGAGATTGAAGAGATACTAGGCTACTCAGAGAGCAAGGAAGCTCTGCACCCTTGTGTCCACATCTTGCCCTGCTCATCTCTTTACCTTGCTGTTCTGGAGTAATATCCTTTTGTAGTACACTGGTAATCTAGTGAGTAAACTGGTTTCCTGAGTTTTTGTAAGCGTCTTAGCAAATAAACCTAAGGAGGGGGTAGTGGGAACCTCTGATCTATAGCCAATCAGTCAGAAGCTCAGGTGACAACCTGAACTTCCAAGTAGCATCTGTAGGGGGTGGGGGGCAGTCTTGTAGGGCTGCCCCCTAAACCTGTGGGATATGACACTCTCCAGGTAGATAGTCTTGGAATTGAGTGGAATTATAGGATACCTTGCTGGTATTCAGAATTGCTTGGTGTGTGGGATGCATCTTTCCACCCACACAATGGAATTGAGTGGCAGAATATTACCTTCTCTCTGCTTCTGTCAGTGGCTTCATTTCTTTCATGGTTTTAGCTTCTGGGAGTCTGCCCTTTCCTCTGTGGTCCCAGGTCCTCTGGGCAATCCCTGTCTTTTCTCATTTGCTTCTGTGTTTGCTGCACTGTCACCCTTGGTCTTTCAGCAACTCCAACATCTTCATAGTTTTTTATATTAAATGTCCCCTTTTGAATTACTGAGAGTTCTACTTTTCTGATTGGACCCTGACCCATTTTCCTAACTGAATCAACACTTCAGGAGAGGGGAAGGCAATGGAGAAACACTTTGAAAGTATTTCTTTTTCCAAAAGAGAAGGAACTGAGTTACTTTCCATTACAGGTTTAAATTTCCTCTTCACAACTCAGCAAATTAGCACAAATGGAAACTTAAAAGTGAAATTAAGTATAGAAAATAATGGAATTTATCCTTTTTTAGTGTACCTCAGGTTGGGACAGTTAAAATTCAGCTTTATAAATATCATTATGAATATGTATTTCCATGTTGACATTTAATTTCTTGTCAACTTTATTTTATGTACTATTATAGAGATGTCATTTAAAATAATAGTCCTATTAGTAGCCCAGTGGCCCTATATATCTTGTACAATCTAGCATCTGTTACAATTGATTAGAATAGAGATGTATATAGTCCAAATTTATGCTCTCCCAAGAGTGTAGAATTCAGATCCCTACATTCTAGTCAAACTCCATTAAATGCCTCAGTTTAGAAGTTGTGTTAACACAGGCCATGGGGCAGCTCTTTTCTCCCTTGGCCAAGCAGAGAAAGTCAGTCAGTAGAGAGAGAACAAGCTAACCATGAAACAGATATTGTAACTGCAGCTAAAGTTGTTTTACTGAATAAGGCATGTGGCTGTCGGAGCAGGCAGAGCCGTAGACTGACCAGAAATGGCAACGGATTTCTGCAAATCAGCTCATGTTCCAACTTTTCTTCAATGTTTTTTTTTTTATTAATCTTTAAGAGAAAGAAATTTGAAGATAAGATATCCCTTGCCTCTACCCCTCACCCCTCTTTTTCTCTCCAACTTTCTCCCTTCCTCCCTCCTCGTTATTTTTTCTTTTTTCCTTTACACATCTATTGATATCTTCTGGTTATTTTTCTATCCTGGGCTCATAGCCAGGATAAAGGCAACTATAACAAGATTAACCTAGTATAAGAGTGGAGGCAAAAGCCTAGCACCTGTTTTAAAAAGCAAACAAAGCCTAATTTTTAGGGAAATAGAACCTTCCAGCACATACACAGCCTTCTTTCTATACATAAAGTTCAGTTATTCCAGCCATTCCCCCTTCAGTACATATGCATTAACTACTTCCTCAAAAGGAGACAATCCAGTTCCCTACCAGCTATGCTTCCAGAAGCAATGTCATGAGGCCACTGTTTTTTCAAATCCAATGTCTCTTACTCTTACTATTGAGTCTTAATCTGGTCTAATTTTAACATTTCATGTTAATTTCAGTGTTAACATTTCACGCAGCCTTAGACTAAATCACAAATGTGAGTCCTATCAACAGCCACCTGTATATACCACAATGCAGAGCAAATTACAACTACAATGAAAACTTCCATACAACATGGAGAAAGGAGAAGAAACCATAGGATATATACCATCTGCTGCTGGACAGAGTTAATGAAGTAAAGCACAGGACCTCTGAGTCTCATGGGCATCATTTGTTTGACCTGGTAGTGATGAGAATTCTATTGTCAACCAATGGGGCCCTCTGATATTGCTTGCTGGGATCATTTCTATTGCCAGGAAAACACCTAACAGGACATTAGAGTGCCTGACCCTGTTTGGGGAGAGAGAAGTGGTATATCTCATTTGAAACTCACTTTTTCTGAAGGTACTGTGGTACAAAAATGGCCTGAGGCTTTCTAAGGAATTAAGACATTCTGACCCATGGGTTTTAATAAATTACAGACCTATTATACAGGATTTTTACTTGGGTCTACAAGTGTAATAAATTCTAATAGTCACCTGTCTATCAGTTTCATTGCAGGAGAATTTCCTAAAAGTAAATACTAAAAGGTTTGTTATGTCAGCAGGGCTGTTAAACTGAAAATCCAAAACAGGGCTACACTTACTACATCTTCTGTTTGTCAGCCGAAACTCTGGGGGCAACACATAGTTTACTTTGTTTGACAAACTTTGTCTCAGGACAGGGTGAGTGAAGAAATTTGGCTGGGCCAGCGGAGAGTTCTTCTCTGTCTCCTAAAATATCACCCTGCCCCACAAACTGAATTCCAGTTCAGTGTGTTTTGCAATGGCAGTGCCATTCGGTTTCTCAGGATGGGAGCCAGCAACACCGTGTTGTGGTTCAGGGAGTCAGGGTACTGCAAATCCTCCATTAACTCGTATTTTGAATTAACCCTCCAAGATCCCACATTTTCTGTCAGCATTTCAATTTTATACACAAAGGGAAGTGAGTCAGAGAATGAGACTTCTGCCCCTCGGGCCAGCAAACGATTACTTACTTGATTTGGACCTCAGCATTCTCAATTCCCAACTCTTCTTTTTCTCTACCCACATTCAGGAAGATCTTGATGGGAGCATGCAAATATTTTGTTGGCATTCAGGAAAAATCAACACTTGATTTACAAATCTGGGTCAAATCAGGAAAGAGAAATTTGAACAGACACAGTAATTTGAACTGAGAAATTTTCATATAAATAATGTTAACTCTAATATACTGGTGTAAGAAATAGAGAAATCTACAGAATATAGGGATGAGTGCTTCCTTTCTACACTAAAACTGGAACACTGTACAGAACATCAGTATGGTTCCTTTGCAAGGATGACATGCGAATTCATGAAGTGTCCTTTTTTTTAAATATAGGGTTGAAATAAAGTATCCAAAGAAGGGCTCCACCACTGCTATCACCACTAGAGCTAAGATCCTGACCTTGCTAGAGAGGTCCCAGCTGTGGCTCACGGATGGCAGAGACATCCCTGTGGTGCCATGCTGTCAGAACTTGTTCTCAAAGGTCCAAGGGAAAACTATTTGTTCACAAAGAAGTATCTCATGGAAAGTATTCTGCTACAGTACCATCCAGAGAAATGTTGGAGGAAGCTTCTGCATGCAGGGGGCTGCTGGCCACAGGGCACTGCCGAAGCTGGGGCTGGCCTTGTGAGCTACAGGAAACAAAACCCTTTTCCTCCAGCGATTTCTCTCTAGTGCCCTCTATTGGCAAATTTTACTATTGTGCCACCTGGCAAAAGAAAACTATTTAAAGGACCCATTTCATTTTCACAGAGCAGGTAAAAAGAGTAAGTTTAGACTTGAGAATGAATAGATGAAAACTTACATACTGATACTGACCCATTGTTGACATTGTGTTCCTAAGTCTTCCAAAGCCTCAAGGCCCATATGCCTTCCAAGGCCCATATGCCTTCCAAGGCCCATATGCCTTGAGCCTTACATCTACATACAAAATCTGAAGTTCTTTCCCCACAATGCAGGAATCTTCACTGCCACACACCCCCAACCTAGCCACAGCTCAGCTACTTCTCCATTTTCTCTTACGATCTAAAGCAATGATCCCACTTCTGGTATTAATTTTTATATCACTTAAGACTCTTAGGTATAAATTACAGAGCCAAACTTGAACTAGATAAGGAGGTAAATGAATTTTAAGGATTCAGAGATGCAGCATGGAACCCACATTAGTCAAATTTTTTGGGGGGTTGCAAGTGATAGAAATACAATAAATAGGTTTCTCCAGCTCACATCATTCCAGCGGTAAGGCTAAGATAATGCATGTTTGAAACCAGAGGCTCAAAATATATCAGGATTTAGTTTCTCACTTTCTCTTGGCTCTGTTTTGCTCAGGTTCACATTAGTCTCAGGAAAACTCTTCTCCCCTGGTGGTCCCCAAATGCTAACTTATTTGAGATCAAGATATTCAGTGTGAAAAACAACAGCATGAACAGTAAGAACTGCCTTCTCTTCCTAGGAGTTTCTTCGAAATCCCTTTAATTAAATGATACTAACCCAGACTGGTGACTGAAGTAATTAAAGACTGTACAACCACTGCATCTGGGGAAAAAAGCAGCAAACAAAGCTGTGTACCTTAAACTTCAACAGAAGTCTTGAGAGAGACCAGTGGGCAGAAAAAAATAGCAATAGGGAGGGGAGTTGTTCAGTTTCTATATTTAAATAATTTATTTTTGAAACCTTAAGGGTTTGCCAGTGAGATACTTCTTTCCTAAATTTTACCAACAATTATAAGTTTCCAAACTAAGTGGCAGAGGAATATATATGCACCATGGTATCTGGTTTACGTGCATACCAATTTTGTTCGTTTGTTTATTGTGGTAAAAAAAATACATAACATAAAAGTTACCATTTTAACTATTTTTAAGAGTATACCACAGTAGTGTTAACTATAATCCTTGTTATGCAACATGCCTCGAGAACTGTCATTTTGCAGAACTGAAACTCTATCTATGGAAAAACCAACTCTCCTTTTCCCCCTCCCACGGGCCCCTGGCAACCAGTGTTCTATTTTCTGTTTCTAAGAGTTTGACTACTTTATTTTTTTTAAATAGGAAATTATTCTTTTTCTTTTTGAGATAATTTTAAAATCAGAATGCTTCAAGGGTGAAACTTCTGTAGAATATACCCTTGAAATACTGGCAAAAGACAGTATGGCTTTATATGTGACTTGACCTTCTTGCAGACATTATTATATGTCAAAGGGACAAAGTGAAATACACTTACAGGGTATCAAAATAGAGTGGAAATAAGAACTAAACATCTTCATTTTATCTGTTTACTGGGGTTAAACAAGTTTATTTGGCTACCTAGGTTAGTTATGTAGCAAATTACTACACTGTATAATCTGGAGCAAATTAAACTCAGCAACTATTATATATATAAAGTGAAGTTGTGCTTCAGAATTAGCACCATACCTCTAATATTACTGAATGAAGGCAAATGAATGCTGCTTTTCCTTTAAGGATTATACCACTGGACCGAATCTTTGCTTTAGAACTCTAAGGAAAGAAGTTGTTTGGTAATTTGGTTCACTTGGCAGATATATCTCTGAAGAGAAAAGATGCATCTCTGGCTTGAAGACCTTATGCATTAAGAACATCTTGTCTATGATTCTCAAATTACAACTTATTCACTAATTTATTCATCAGGTATTTATTGAGTAGCCTATAGGTGCATAGCACTGTGTGCTAAATTCTGGGGAAACAATAATGAGCAAATTCAGACATAGTGCTGCTCTCTTTAATTTTGTTCCCCATATAGACCTTGCTAGTGAGAAAAGAACATGCAGAGGATATAACATGAGTAGTCTGATCCATTTGTCAGCTGTTCATTTTTCTATTCAACTAACATGAATGTTTGTGTCCCTCCAAAGTTCCTATGTTGAAACCCTAATCCCCAATAGGAGGGTATCTGGAGATAGGGCCTGTGTTACCTGTGTACCAACCACTTCTCCGGCCTTTTACGATGAAAAGCACATGGTGACATATAAATGCCATGAGATCAAAGTAATCTGTAATTCTAAGGTTAGATTCCAGCTGCCTGGAGTATATGCAGGATACTTTAGTCGAGTGCTGGGATTCAGGGTTTTGATAACCACAGCATGACCTGATCTGTCTTGACCAATCGCTCCTTGGGTTCACCTTCACTGAGCCTCTTACATGGTTGCTTTGTGGGCAATGATTAATCATAATCAAGACCCACATGTGGCTTTCTCTGAAAGTTGCAGGATTAAAATGCCAGGTTATTTTCTAGTAATAAGGTAAAAATAGGTATTTCTTAGTCTGAAGGATCTCAGATATAGGTGACCCTCTTTAATGTCATTTACTTCAATAAAGATAGTCTAGATAGTAACGGTAAGCCTTCCCAACTCGTCCTGGTTCCCTCTCTCAGGATGTCAATCATAGGTCAGGTCAATAGTACTTGTGTTCTGGTCTGTATCTCTCGTGAAAAATCTAAAAAGCTTTCATATGTTTGAGCGTTTTTTGAACTGTGGTACAAATGACAGTTACAGACACCTAAAAGTTAGTATGTTATCAATATTTAGCAGAGAATACGAGTTCATCTACATTTTACCTGAATTTCAAGGAAGCCCCTTGGAAGCAGAACCAGTAACTCCGTGGTGATCAGCATTACTTTGGCCTAAATCAGGGTTACTAAACCTCAACACTGTTGACATTTGGAACGGCAATTCTCTGTCTTGAGGGGGCTGTCCTGTACCTTGTAGGACGTTAAGCGGCATCCTTGATGCCTCTACCCACATCCCTGGCCAACAGCAACCCCAGTTATGGCTACAAAAAACATCTCTAGACACCGCCAAATGTCCCCTGAGAGGTCTATATGAAGGTGTATTTTTGTGATAAATATTGCTGAATGATGACAATTTTAAAAGCTTATTTGGTTTTGTAAAAAAAATATCAAGATGAATATTTAAGAATAGACACAATAGATATTTTAATGAAAGTAATGGTCCTGCCATTCTTTATTTCTCATAATACATATTTACAGAAGAAAAGAGAACTGTACATTTTAAATTCTGATCATTATACAGGGTTCTTTTTGCAGTTGCATAAGAAAAGAATTGATCTCAATGACTTTTTAAAATAACTTCAATGCTTAAAGGTACAAATTATATAATATAAACATTCAATACTGGAGTAAGCTCACTTCAAAATGAAAGACACTTAGCACCCAGTAAAAGTAATGAAGCAACATTGTTGGAGCCACAGTATCTTAGGAGATCTGACCTAGAGCTATCTTTACCATAGATTCACAGATTCACAATCCAGCTTTCAACCTACATTATAAAAACTTGGATGAAAGAATACATGAAAGGAAAATCTCCACAGGTTTTTGTAGGGCTAGAAGAATTTAGCTTTTGAAGAATAACATGTGAGTCAGATTTCCTTTCTAAGGCCTTGAAAAAATTGCATTTTGAGGCACTATCAACAAAGTGAAATTTCTCATTAATAGTCAATAGCTTCATATATTGGTTTTCATTTTTTAAAACAATGAATTTTAAGTTCCTTTTTATCAGAAGTTAAAGGCACAGTAAAACAATGAATATTTGCACTTGACCATTTTAGAACTCAAAATAATTCCAAAGGCAAAATAATTCAGGCGTCCAGCACCTAATTTTTCCTGTAGGTGGCAAAATTATCAAGCGAGGAATCCAGGCAGTATGCAGAATTGCTGCACTGAGGTCAACAGTGGTAGGTGACTTAAAGCTTTACTTAAAATACGGTGTTTAAAGTTTTAAAGTTTTTTCAAGTTTCACAGATTTAAAGATGACTTTTGTATTGCTCTAAATTAACAAATATTTATTTTCTGGATGGTTAGCACTAATGCTCAGAAGTATATTTCTTTTACTTTTCAGGGACTAGATTTTCAGTCTGATGATTACTTCTGAAAAGTTCCTCTCCTTTTGCACTTGTCCAACGGGTTTGACTTTATTGGATAATCCATCCAAATTGGAGGAAGAGAGGTTGTGAAACTAAAAATCTGTTGTTACTTGTTCACAGATGCGAAGTCAGTATCTAACTAGGAGGAAATAAAGCCCTCTGAACTTCATCAGCTTTATGTTTTTCTAATTCCCTTGTAGAGGAAGGCCAAATTGTAAGTTAAGACTTTTAAGAAGTAATGGATAGTTTATTATAGATATTTTGGGCACCATGACTGTGTGTAAGAAACAAAAAAGTTTATAAGTAATTATAATTTAAAAGCTAACTTCAGCCAAGTAACATTTTAACTAGTATAATGGCTTGATTTCCAGATGGAAACATTATTCTTTTTTCTGGATTCATCATCACAGACTCAGATATGAAAAACAGAGCTATCAAATAAGTATTGGTGGCAAGCACTGAACATAGTTACTTGAAAAACTAAGACTAAATGGTGGGTAGAGAGAGAGTATAGTATGTTATTACCATACCAATATGTCCTGAAAATGTTGATATAGTACAACTTTAAAAAATAAAGAATGGGGAGAGCAAATAAAAAATGTTTAATTGTTTTCATTAAATATTGGCGGTGGTTGTATTAGTGCTGTTATTCTGAGACTAGCATGTGTAAGATAGATAAAGAAATGAGTATCTGTAGGATATTCTAATTCTGTTGTGGCCTGTGTCTTGAAAACCAGGATTCTCAGTATAGAAAAATGAAGACAGCTGAAATAGAAAGGATAGGTAAAAACCATGTAGTACTCAATTTGATTTGGAAGTATCAAAATAAACTCATGAAACAATATATCTTTAAAAGACAAAGATATTCCTAGCTTTCTCCCAGAAACAATGACAAATCTAGTTCCAATGAGCATAATGACCCCAATTATAGTTTTGAAATACCACTTCTCACTGAAAATGTCCAGGCTTCTTTGCGAAATGGCCAATTCCAGGTCTGGGGGAGGAAACATACAAGTTGAGCCTGGAATATTTTGTCATATGAGACAGCAAGGAAGCTATTCCAGATTGCTAGAGTAGTGTCAAAAGGACTCAGAGACAACTTGATGAGGCAAGCAATGGACAAAGATGGAACAATTTGAGCTTTAATAAGGTAATATTGAAAATGGATTAAACTCTATGAAATATGTTTGAATTCATGAGTTAGTTCACAATACTTAAAAAAGGGATCACTAGAAGATGATAGGAAGCAATTTTATTATCTTGAAAATTGGAAAATAAAGGGAAAAATTCAAATGTTTGTTTTCCCTCTTCTGTATGAATATTACCACTGGATAACCAAATCATAAATGTGGGGAAACATCTCTTTACAAAAATATTCCAAGTAATAAACAAAAGAGATGACAGAATATTCTCCAACCCACAGTAAATCAATGGATCTAAGTAAGCACTATCAGTTTTTGCTGATGTCATGAAGAGAAACAGAGATTTACATGCACTCTGATGAAAGGACACATCATGAGCTATAGTCTTGCCAAAGTCTTTTCAAGCCTCTGGATCCCCGTGTCAATATGCAGAGGACAGAGGAACATGCTAAGTTGTGCCTTGAGTCTGCAATCAGTAATACTAATGGAGACTGTGGGAAACTCTGGAAGTCGTAAGACTAGGTTCTTCAACAGGTAAATTTTAAGAAAAAGAAAGAAGAAGGAACATGTAGATTAAAAAGGAATGTTATTATATCTATTAAAATTTTAAGGGGATAAGATAGAAATTTAGTGTGTAAAGATACACACTCGGGTAACAGAATACTAAAGAAATGCAAAGAAGTGATTAACTGTTGAAATCAATGTAGTGGTTACTTTTGTGGGGCTGGTGAAGAGGGTTGTGAACTGTCACAGGACACACAGAGGACATCCAGCGTGGCTGGCAGAGTTCTAAAAGAGTGTTTCCCTATCTCAATGTAATGATCTATTCATTTACTATTTGGTTTTCAGTATTTATCTCTTATTTTATAATTTTTCTAAAGGGTAAAGAAAAATAACATCAAAGCCCTTTGGGTTTTCCACTAAAAATTATGGAAGTGAATACTTCCACTGTAAATATGAGCTGATGATTCTTAAGAAATTGCCTACATTATGGAAATATTTCTAAATAATAAGCTACAAATATTTGAAAAATATAATATTAAATTCTTATGTGTGCAGTTATAAAAAGTAAAAGAACTAAGCATACATTCCTAACACAAAATTAATTTTGTTACATTATGTTATACAGTTGGGTTAAATGGACTTCATTGATGTCCAAAATTTTCCTTTCCTACCATAAAAGGTTATTCATGTTATTCTATTAGTGATCAGAACACAAACACTCAAACATTTCATATTTCCTTGGATGTCCACAATTTGTTTCGCTTTCCATTTTTTACATAGAACAAAGATTAGTTATCTTGCCCGACCATGGTGGCATTTATTAATACATGGCATTATACAGTGTTATCCAATTGGCCAATAAAGATCCTTCACAAATCCCAGCCTTATGTTCTCCTTCATATATTAATGGCTAATGGAGACTATTTTTTGTTGTTAAGTATCTAAGAAACTCAGGAATGTGAAACAGACTTAAACCATCAAAATGAAAGCAGTTTTAAAATGCAAATAACAACAAACGTGGACAAACATAACTGTTGTACATTTTTTCCCATCAAACATTGACAATTTTCCTCCAACTGTTCAAGCAGCATCTTAACAAGTGGTGCGATTTTATGACTTGCTTCATTTTCCTTTCAATAACATTATGTGGTGTTCGAGTGATTCACATATTCCAGAAGTGACCGGTCTAATACCCTTCGAATAAGAGCTTCCTCAATTATATTAAAATCCTACAAGTAAGAAAAATAATTAGAAACATACAACCAGAGACAGTTTTCACAAACTGAAAGAGAAGGGTCGTTGTAATTCCTCATTTTGCAGGAAACTAAAGCCCTAGGTTTAGTGACCTGTCTGAACTTCCACAGAAAAATGTCAAAGAATCTAGGACTTTTGCTTTGGATCCAGTGCATTCTCTACTTCATTTTACTGCCTACAAATTAACCAGTTATTGTTGTAGTAAAATAGTTTTGATTTGGAATTTAAAGCTTTTTAAGTCTGATCTAATGAGTAGTTTTTGGTCAACATTACAAATACTGGTCAGAGAGCTAGGTTCCACATAAACATGTAATATGGAGTATAGTTAAGACATTTCCACATGATTCACCAGTGGTAATACTGGATTATCTATCTGAAAACTGCTGAACACAAAACTCTCTTTCCTTTGCCTTCCTATGGTCAAAATGGCATTCAAAACTTTGTCAGCACATTCTGTAAACAAAACAAAAACTATTAAGAGCCCTATCCTTTGCAACCCATCTCCTCTTCCTCAAAAACAAAAACAAAAAAAAACAAAAACAAAAACAAAAAAAACACCTAAAGCTAAAAGAAAGAAAGAGGGAGGGAGGAAAAAGAAAGACAAAAAAGTAAAAATCTTTATTTGAAGTCCATTCTGAAACATAAAACCATAAGGACAAATAAAATTCAAAGGAGAGCCACAAAGAATGGAAGAGCATAAGATCTGGGGCTTGATACTGGTTGTTTCTTAGGCAATTTATTAACATTGGAATTTCAGATATTTCATACCTAAGTGAGGTATAGTAGCACAGTACTCCCTTGACGGAAGTTGTTGCAAGGAATAAAATAAGATAATACACACTGAGTGCCTAGCATAGTACTTGGTAGCTGAAGAAACAAAAAATCAAAACAAAGAATGCTGTTTTTTCCTCGCTTCCATATCAAGAATATGGTTTTGAGTGGGTGGAAAGTATTCTCATCCAAGTGGCTTCATCCTAACTAGCCCTGAACTTGTACTTTGAAAGATGTTACAGATGTGCATAGCCAGAACAGGTAATGAAGTCAAGCTGGCTTTTATTTTTTTTTAACATTTTTTTATTGTTACTCTATTATAGTTGTCCCAATTTTTCCCCTTTTGCCCTTTCCTGCCCATCCCACACCTCCCCCGCTTCCAAGTCAATTCCCACACTGTTGTCCATGTCTCTGGGTCACTCATACATGTTCTTTGATTAGTCCCTTCCCCTTCTTTCCACCATTATCCCCCTCAGTCTGGCTTTTAGAATAGTTTATGGAGCTAAAAGAAAGAGGAAGTCCCATGTGCTGTGAAAAATGAGAACACATAGATCGGAACCAGGCTCTGTCATTGAGGCCTTGTGTACTTTAGGGACCAGATGACATCATTTGAGAGAGGGAGCAGAGGCTATGCAGCCACTGTGGTGTAGCTTGTTCAGTCCTTCGAGTATTCCTTATATGCCATCTGTTCTGTCCCCATTGCAAATTTGCCTAACATTCATGCCCACACTGTGTGTATCACTTTACATGCATTATCTCATTTAATCTCAAAAGCTTTGGGGAGTAGGTTTTTCACTCCCTTCACTTAACAAATCAACGAAGAGAGGCTCAAAGGTTAAATGGTCTGCCCAAGGTCACACAGTTGTGACAGAGCTGTTACTTAAATCCAGGTCAGAGCCTACATTGTTCCTTGTATTGACTCTGGATAATTATAGCATGCAGATCAGAAAGCAAGGAGAAAATTTTCAAATGACAGTCTTTAACAATGATTAAATTCTATCTTGAAATAGCATTTAAAAGGTCAGGAGAAATTATATGCAAATTAGAATTAGCTGTTAACACTTCATGTATTTACATAAAAGTTAACAATAAAATATTCTATTTCAGAACATGGCTTTGGTGATTTCCTTCCATAATAAGGCTAAAAGGGACACAGAGGACGATATATTACCCTCGCATGGCAACACATGGACCAAAGTACAACAAAGGCTACATTAACTTTTTGCTTATTATTCTCATTTCTGATCATGGGAAATACTCATAAGCATAGGGCTATTCATACAATACCTAACTTTTCTTGCATTTTATAAAAGATAATATAATGAGACTGACCATACATTGTTAATTACTGATGGGTAGGTGATGGTATATGGGGTTTATTATACTATTCTTTCTGTCTACTTTTGCATAAGTTTAATATTTTCATGACAAACTTTTTAAGTTTAAAAAGTTCAATAAGTGAGTTTTGTGTTTTATAAAATTTAAATTAAAAATAATGCCTGAATGTTCTACACTGATAATGTCATATCTGTTAACAGCCATTCAATGTACTATAAAAGCAACTGGAAGCAAAGCAAATTCTCTGAGTCATTCATTTCATTACTGATGTGATTTCATCTCAGCTATATAAGTTTTCAAGTTCATAAAAATTATTACATATGGAGTAGAGTAGAAACCAAAATAATCTGAAGGTGAATCTGGCTGCTTATACAATGGATAATTATATAGATCACAACGAAAATAATTTTGTCTAAGGCAGATAACTACTTTAATATTAATACCCAAATTTATAAAACACTGTATTTTTATGATTTCTTACTTAATGCTAATACTTAACACTTTGGCTACCTACACATTTCTTCCTAATTTTGTCCACCAGGATTATGAAGGTAAGCTTAACACAGATAGCATAAAGACAATGTAAAAGGGAAAATATATACTTACTATGAAATCATCATAAAACAGAGTATGACTGACTTGCAAATGTCTTATTAAACTGCCATTGAAGCTGTTTGCATTCTCGGTAGGCATTAAACGGCAAAGCGGGCAGAACTGGAAATATACAAGACCAAGAGTTCAAGAAAGAATTTAAAACAATCATTAATGTCAATTAAATACTGCCATTTGTGACAACATAGATGGGCCCTGAGAATACTATGCAAAGCAAAATAAGTCAGAGAAAGGTAAGAACCATATGATTTCGCTCATGTGGGACAAAAAACTGAAACTCATAGACACAGAAAACTATGGTGGCTACCAGATGGAAGGGGGGAGGGGAGAAGTAAAGAATAAAGGGGACCGAATATACGCTGACAGAAGACAATTCAACTTTGGGTGGTGGGCACACAATACAATAGACAGATCATGTATCACAGAAACCTACACTCGAAACCTATATAATCTTATTAACCAATGTCACTTCAATAAATTTAATGAAAAAATTAACAGTTCAATAAAGTGAATTTTAACTTGATGAACCTACTGACCATACCTCAGTATTATGTTTTAAAATTGTATAAACATTAAAGCAACACTGAACAAATAAAACTGCATTTACTCTTATATGCATTTCTTGCATATAATTTTGTATAGCTATTATTTTCATATTTATCAACTGACCAAACAATATTACAGTTAGTAGATGTACTGTAATGTAGTTATTACATTAATAATTATACTTATTACATTAGTTGCCTACCTCTTGAAATAAATTTTTTGTATATGGATATTTTATTATTACAAATGACATTATCTACAGTGTCTATCTTGGGGGGGTTTACCTTCTTAGGATAAATGACCAGAAATGAAGATCTGTAGTCACAGATTATGAACACTTATGGTTCATAATATATACTGCTTTAAAGTTTTTAATTGCTACTGGCAATATAAATAACACACCAGCATCAGCTACTAGTATTTATGTGTATTTTCCCAATTTAATAACCATTAATAACTCTTCAACAAAACCGTTCATTTTGAAATATTTATAAACTTCGAAGAAACTGAGTTTTCCCAAATGGTAACATCTTACATAACTGTAACACCTCATCAAAATCAGGAAATGGGCAATTAACTAGACTACAGACCTCCCTTAGGTTTCACCAGTTTTTTGCATGAATTCATTTGGGGGTGTGTGTGTGTATTTCTATGACATTTTATCACACAGATTCATATAACCATTCACACAATCAAGATACAGAAGTGTGCTGTCGCTACAAAGGAACTCCCTAATGCTCCCCCTGGACCTCTTCTCTCCATAACCCTGGTGTCCACTGATGTTTTCTGCTTCTTAATTTCATCATTTTAGAATGTTATATAAATCAGATTATACAGTATTAATCTTGTGAGATTGGCTTTTTTTTACTGAGCATAATGACCTTCAGATTCATCCAAGCTGCCGTGTACATCAACTGTTCCTTACTTTTTATTGTTAGTGGTAAACAGTCCGTGGTATGGATGTACCACAGTTTATCCATTTACTTTCTGAAGGACATTTGTTGTTTCCAGTTCTGGGCTCTTACAAGTAAAGCTGCAATGAATATTTGTATACAGACATTTGCATAAACATGCTTTATTTCTCTAGGATAAATTTCCAGGAGTCTGACTGTTGGTAATATGGCAGTGTTATAGTTAACTTGGTAAAAATCTGCCAAACTTATTTTCCAGAGTAGCTATACCATTTTAAATTTTACCAGCAATGTGTGAATTACTCAGTTTTTCCTCATTTTTGCCAGCATTTGGTACTGTCAATATTTTTTTTATTTTAGTCACTTTGATAGGTGTATTTCATCATGGTTTTATAATTTGCATTTCCCCAATGGCTAATCCAAATGACTCTTTTAACATATTCTACTTTATTACATTTTAAACTAGGCTTGTGTTTTTTTATTTTTTAAATATTTTATTTATTTACTTTTTAGGGAGAGGGGAACGGGGAAGGGAGAGAGAAAGAGAGGGAAAGAAACATCAGTGTGTGGTTGCCTCTCGTGTGCCCTTCACTGGGGAGCCGGCCTGCAACCCAGGCATGTGCCCTGATTGGGAATCGAACCAGCTTCATTCGCAGGCCGGCACTCAATCCACTGAGCCACACCAGCCAGGGCGGCTTGTGTTTTTTTTTTTTAAATTCCATTTCTTCGTGTATTCACTTTTTAAAATGTGAATGCAGAATCATTACTGACTGCCAAGTATGTGTTAGCATTAAATTAGGTGTTATTCTCAATTGATCCTCACAACAATCATTAATTATTACCCTTATTTTGTTGAGGAACCCAA
Source organism: Tonatia bakeri (assembly GCA_004024845.1). Lineage (NCBI taxonomy): Eukaryota > Metazoa > Chordata > Mammalia > Chiroptera > Phyllostomidae > Tonatia > Tonatia bakeri. Next base: position 508,281 of record PVIA01000173.1, read on the forward strand.
TTTCAGGGAGGAAAAAAACAGCTTAAATTTATACCACTGTAAGTATCAGAAGTGAACACTGGGCCTCTAAAAGACAATCTAATGTTCTTTTCATATTATAACAATGTCTACTTTATCATTTTAGATAATGTCTTTCTTTAAATTTAAATGAGGTCCTCATGTAATTCTTTTCTTTTTTAAAATTTATCACATTTAGAGAGAGAGAGGAAAGGGATTGGGGGAGAGAGACAGATTGATTTGTTTTTCCACTTATTTATGCATTCATTGGCTGATTCTTTTACGTGCCCTGACTGGGAATCAAACCTGCAACCCTGGTATATTGAGCCAATGCTCTAATCAACTGAGCTACACAACCAGGGTTCTTTTCTTTCTTATTGTTTTATGGGGTAGGGTGGGGGGAAGGTGTGTGTGTGTCCTAGTTTTAATATGCTCAATTTTTTAAAATAATGTCCATTCCTGAATTTTGCTCTACTCCATTAATCCTTAAGTCTTAGTTTTAATAAAATTACAACATTTAAATTACTATTGCTTTATAATCATTTATGATTTTCTAATGCACTAGCTTTCTTGATTAAATGGCAATACTGGCTTCCAAGATAGCACTTAATCGACCCTGGGACCCCTATGTAGTAATGTGAAAAGGGCTGAGAACAAGAAATATTTCAACAGAGAACTTAACAAATTTTTGTGGTGCAGAAACACCCACTAGTTATAGAAATGTATTCATTCAACACTTTTATTGTGCCTCTACTATGTGCTAGGCACATGGAATATGAAATCCAGTAAGACAGGGTTGTTTTGTATGGGCTTTGAAGTCAAAGAGCCTAGAGTTCAAAGTTTAACATCAGCTGTCTGACCTTCAGCACTCAAGTTCCCTCTTCCGTGCAACAGAGATACCACCATCTATCTAGTAGAGTAGTTACGATGTTTAGAGATACTGTCCTCAATGGGATGGGTACATTATTAGTATTTAATAAATGCCATGTGGTTACTACCATTTGAGCCCTGTCCTTAAATAGCTGGAGTTCCCTGAGGGAAGGAACTACATGTGTCCCATTCATTCTTGTCGTCTCAGTACCTGGAAAATAGTTTCCAATTTCATTCCAGCCTCTCATTGACTTAACCATGGCAAGTAATTAATCTTAACCTATAAAAACAAGAATTATCTCTGTTTTTGCAGGGTTCTTGGTAGATTTAAAGTAGTACATTATGTAACATGATGAAGCTCAGTAATTATATTAGCTCAGTCCGTGGCACAAGTAATAAATGGTTACTATTATTCTTACTTATGCAGATACTTTCAGTACAGCACAGCGAGTGCTAAATTCAAGATAAGAACTGTTCAAGACCTGAAAAGGGAATCATCAATTTTGCCTAGGAAAACAGGAAATGATTCAGCTGACGGAGTCCTGAGGAATGAGTCAGCCATGCTACAGGAGGGTCATTACAGGCAGAGGAATCTGTGGGGAAAGCAAGGAAATCCTAAAAGGAAAGAAAAAGCCTTCTGCTTCACACCTGTTCCTATAACAGAGTAACTGGGCCAGTTAAGGATGGGGAAGAAGAGGTCATGCGAAGGTGATATGCAAAGTCAGGTGAGAGTCCTTTTTCAACGATACACCTGTGCTTCTGTTCAATGCTGATACAATCACCTTCTCTCCCCAGGGGATTTCTTGGCCACCCTCAGGAATCACTGTTACTAAATTTAGAATGATTTCATTCAGCATCATATCCTTTAGATGTGGTGGGACAGAGAAAAGGTTGAGAGCTGCCAATGTAAGTAGGCTTCTGAGAATCCATAAAATGTACAAAAATCTAATAGGAACACAATGTACTAGACGTTAGCATCTAATGTGGGTACAGCAGGACACGTTGGCCAAAACCCCTCACACCAAAGACACCAAATGGATCTGATGCTGCTCCAGGGATACACGGAGCCAAGCCATCCAGTCCCAGGCCCTCTGAACTGGTCCTTATCGGGCGTCTCAGAATGACACCCCTCCCTGATCCGCTTACGGACAAGGGTAATAACACAGAGAACATGACTGATGGGGACAGTCAACCTCCCAGTTCATCAAACCTTGCTTTTCCCCCATTTCTGTACTGTTACAAGGGACCCCATAAAGAGTATCTTTCTCAACAGAGGTCCTTGAAACCCTTCATTGTGATTGAGATATATAGTTTATTGTAAAAGTTGAAATCTCTTTCTGAAGTGTGTACATGACTGATTTGATGAAGAACAGAAAAATTGGATGGGAAAAATTTATTTTTTTCTGGTACCCTCTTCTTAGGTTCTAAAATCATAGATGCCATGCAACATCATATTTCACTGTTGAGGGATTTCAGCTGCCAAGTACTATCCACATATGTCATCTAATAGCAATGACCCTTCATGAGTTGCATATTCTGTCAAGATGTGAGATCTGAGGGTGTTCTCAGAGTACAAGGATAACAGTGTGCTCATGATACAAACATCTCAAGATGCAAAGGATCCAATCCTTTGACACATCTATGACAAGGACCCTCACCTCTATCTATGGTTTAGATTAACTTCCACAGCAACTCAGCCAATTACAGAATACTTTCCCTATGATGGCAAATGCCATTTGGGGAAGGAAATTATAGACGACTGAACCCAACAACAAAAGAAAAGAGATATGCACTGAAAATAATCACAGGTAAATACACAACCAGAATCAAGGTAGGAGCTTAAAAGCAAATCTAATGGAAAACTTTCTCACTTGCAAAACACCTCTGCACATATACCCTCTCTGCCCCGTTCAGTCACATATACTACCCATAGAAATAAGCTGCTGTACAGATGAGTAGTCCAGGGCCCTGCCCAGGTAGCTCAGTTGGTTAGAGTGTTATCCCGATACACCAAGGTTGCAGGGTCGATACCATGAGGGCACATACAAGAACCAACCAAAGAATGCATAAATAAGTCAAACAACAAATGGATGTTTCTCTCACACTCTTTCTCTCTCCCTAAAACCAATACATAAAAAAATTGCTTTAATTAACACAGTTATTCAAACAAACAAACAAAAAAAGAGATGGGCATCCTGAGGAAGATAGTGCTGAGTTCTAAAAGATAAATAAGAGCCAAGCAGTGACAGAAAGAGCACTCTTGCAGAGAGAACAGTTAGAAAGAATGGTTCTTGCTAAAATATCTTCTCTTTACCAGATAAAATACCAAATTTCTCTCAAGTGGTCTCACAATTCAATCTGAAGCACGCTGTTTGTGTCATTTGCTCCCTTTGAGTCTAAATTCCACTGATAAGCCCTGGCTGGTGTGGCTCAGTGGACTGACCGCCAGCCTGCGAACCAAAGGGTCACCAGTTCAGTTCCCAGTCAGGGCACAAACCTGGGTTATGGGCCAGGTCCCCAGTAAGGGGTGTGCAAGAGGCAACCACACATTAGTGTTTCTCTCTCTCTCTTCTCTCTCCCTTCCCCTAGGTCTAAAAATAAATAAATAAAACACTTTAAGAAATAAATAAATACATAAATTCGACCAATGTAATTTTTCAAAAAATTAAGCATGGCAGAATATAATTACTAAATGACAAGAGCTGTTGGCTTTTATGGCCATATATCAGAAAAGTCAAAGTTCCCCAATGTTCCTAACCTACCACTCCAGTTTTGAGCAACTCAGAAAGAAATTACTTTCTTACGGTTTGATCTCTGAATTATCTAATTATTTCTAGAAGGCAGAATCACTTGTCCAAGTTTCTAACTGCCATGAAACGTCTTATACTGGGTAAGTCAATGATGTCACAGATTTTATCTGCAGCCAAAACCAACAATCCACTCATTCAAAGCAGTGATTCCTTGCTAACTTCCACACCGACCCAGAATGAGCTTTAGACTCAGCTCTCCTTGCCCGGCACTTCTACAAGTGTGTTTCAACCACACGTCCCCACTGGGAATCCCTAACCACATGAACTGCAGCCATGCCAGAGTATCCACCTCAAGCCTTTCTGCAACCTCGGCATACATTTTACTCCTGCTGGTTCTAGATCCTCCAGAGTGATATGAGTCTCAAGCTTTTACTCAAGAATAAAACACTAACATAGGAACCGTAAAGGTCTTCTGTTCCAAGAACCATCTCTAGATGGCCCCAGTGTATTATAGAATCACAAATCTTCTGAATAATCTGTTCCTGCCTCAAGACCATAATAACACCCAGATCCTGTGGTAAAATTTTACCACTGACCTCCTCAGCTCCTCCTTGCTTGGGTTCGCCAACTATGAGAATACAAGGATTCCTCTAAGAAATCTCCTCTATATATTATCCCCTCCACTCTCTTTCATTTATGGGATAAACACCATGTAAAAAAAGAGGGCTTAGTTTATATGCCTGACTCCTCTACTACTACCCTGTGAAAAAGCCATCATTACATTATCATCACCATTTTGCAAACGATGAAACAGAGATTAATGGGATTTGCTGGAATTTGCACCAAAGCTTTTCTCCTCCAAAGCCTAAGTTTTTAACTACTAAATTCCAAGGGCGATCTGATCCCATCATTCCTGGTTTATTTCTGTCCCTAGGTTAGCTCTCTTCAACAATCTAATCATGGAAGACCTAGCTTCCATGGACCTCCTTCAGTGGCCAAATTTAGGAGCATGCGGACTAGATTTCTGCTGGAGCTGGTACATAGTACAAATGGACGTACCAGTATGTGGCCTGCCGCAGACTGCTGCTATGATAAAGTGTATGGTCCAGCATGCCTGGTGTTCCTCCAGCCAGAGCAGCACCCTGGGCACTACTAGTCAGGGCTCAGGCAATATCAAGAACGCCCTTTTTTTTTTTTAAATCCTCACCTGAGGACATTGCTTTTAGAAAGAGGAAGAGAGAAAGAGAAACATCAGATGCCAGGGGATAGTCCATGCCACCTGACCTAATGTTTTTTTCTAACTTCCTCCCACTCCCCAAGGACCTATTATAAAACTCTAGTCCAGCTCATCCCACAGAGCAACCTCAGCAGGAAAAGCCCACGATAATCTCCCCTACTCCCCCTACAGGTAACAAGCCTCTAGTAAGGCATTTCAAGAACTAAATGCCCAGGCCATTAGGATTAACAATAAATACCTTTGACTGTGTTGTGTGGCTTTCTCATGAACTTGCTAGTAGAGCACAGGGGTTCACCATGTAGGCCCAGGAGCCAGACGTGTTTAAACTGTGGCTCTCCTACTTACCAGCTATGTGACCTTATAAAACTTAACCTCTCTGAGCCTTCAGTTACTATTTGTAAGATGGGGATAATCACACCTATCTCACAGGACTGTTTTGATGACTATCTGTATCTATCTATCTGATATACTCATGTTTCAATCTCAACCACTTCCCAAAAGAATTTTATGGGGGGGAAAAGCAACACCTAAAACCCAAATTAAAAAACTCATATATATCCTGGCTGGCGTAGCTTAGTGGATTAAGCGTGGGCTGCGAACCAAAGCATTGCAGGTTCGATTCCCAGTCAGGGCACATACCTGGGTTGCAGGCCATGGCCTCCAGCAACCGCACATTGATGTTTCTCTCTCTCTCTCTCTCTTTCTCCCTCCCTTCCCTCTCTAAAAATTAAATAAAAACTAAAAAAAAACACAACAAACTCATATATAAATGACACATATATTTATGTGTGTGTATATGTATATATTTTATGTAAATATATATGCACATATACATATAAACATACATATGAAATATAAAAGGACTAAAATTCAAAATAATCTTCAAGATATAATTTTGTATATGTTAAGTGTGAGTAATTTTAAATAAATGTATATAATTTTAGACAGGTTAAGGAAAAATTAATTTACTTATAAACTGCTGATATAAGTATAAACTAATTCAAACTTTTTGGAATGTATTTTATATTTTGAGTTATTAAGAAGTTTGCACTCTTGGCCCTGACTGGTGTGGCTCAGTGGATTGAGCACCAGCCTGAGAACCAAAGGATCACTGGTGAATTCCCAGTCAGAGCACATGCCTGGGTTGCGGTCCAGGTCCCCAGTAGGTGGCGCTTGAAAGACAACCACACTGATGTTTCTTTCCCTCTTTTCCCCTCCCCTCCCCTCTCTAAAAATAAATAAATAAAACCTTTTAAAATAAAAGTTTGTACTTTTAGTCCCAGGAATATCAATCTAAGAAATTTCCTTCTAGGAAAAACATCCAATAAAAGGAGAACTTTAAATGTATAAAAATATGAATTAAAATCCTAAAAACTGGTAATAATTCAGGTGTTCAAATATAGTAAAATGGCTAAATAAATGATGACGTACCCATTATCACTCTGCTTTATCTCACAACTATACAGAAATAAATATTATAGAAGCTACACTGCAAAGTAGAACTAAAATGCCCAGTTGAAAAGAAAAAAGGTAGCATTCACTATGAATCCAGAAAATGAAGAGCAGCATGTATATTTTATGTCCAAAACTATGAAATAAAATAATAAATTGACTAATGAAGATGAATGACTTTCTACATTTCATTTCTAGTGTATTTTCATGACAACTCTATTTACATTATTAAAAAATGTTCTTAACCTAAGACTTGATCATGGTTAATATACTAAAGTTAGATCTTAACTGTGCACTTTAGATCTTCTTAGTTGATCATATCCATGATTATCTGTAAGGCATAATGTTGTCTAATTTCATAAATGAATGATTGCACATTAGTGATTCTTATCAGTTTCAATTCAACACTTTCACATATAGTTGATGTCACAGAATTACCATAACCTTGACATAAATTATCCTTTATATCTATAAATAGAAGTCTATCAAATGAATTTTCTAATGTGTATTGAGTTTAGACATTGCCGAAATATGTAAAATCCTTACCACTGGTCTCCTTTCTGATCTGTGATGAGCAATACAATGATCCAGCAAGCTATGTTCATCCAATTCCTTCTGACAAAATGGGCATACACACCTGGAAATCGCACAGAATACAAATATTACTGAAATTGTTGACAATTAGACAGTCACTTAACTAGAGGCAAAAAGTAGAATGTAGGCAGGTATAGTTTCCAGTCCTCGTTCTTTCTGATGTGGTATTTTTTCCTATCCTGATAATGGTTTTGGTGCCTCAATTTTTCTCACGAAAGATGTAAATGTGTGTCCCAACTGGAACAAGCTAGAGAAACAGTTACAGTACACTTGAAGCAGCCATTCACTGAGAAACTGAGCATCAGTCCCTGTCCCTGGGTTGCTTTTTCTGTCTCTTTTATATCCTCCCTTTCCTAATTTTGATTTGGGTGTTATTTGTCCTCCAACTCTGCTAGTATGTACAAGGTGGGGCAAAAGTAAGTTTACAGCTGTTTGGAAGGAAAATAACACAATAATTAATACATAATAATACAAGAACAAATTCTGTGTTTCACATACTCACAACTATAAACCTACCCTGTATAACAAGTGTCAGCTCACATAATTAGTATCCAGGGAAGGATGAAAAATGACCTACGACTACCCTGTTAAGTCCTTACACCTAGGAGTATTTGCCCCTTATATCTGCGCAGTCCAATACGGTAGCCATTAGCCATGTGTCTATTGGGCACTTGAAATATCACTAGTCCAAACTGAGATATGCATATAACACACACTGAATTTCAAAGGCTTGATATTAAAAATGTAAAATACCTCAATTTTTATATTGATCACATGTTGAAATGATAATATTCTGACTCTATTTGGGTTAAATAAAATGTATCAAAAATTGATTTTACTTGTTGCTTTTTACTCTTTTGGTTTGGCTATTAATATGGATTGCTCACTTACGATTATACAAATAACTTCCTACACCCCAGGAGTTGTACTGAAGACAAGCTCCCAGCATAAAGTTTTTTAAAATTTGAACCATGTAGTAACTTCTATAAAGCAAAGATTTCTACCAAATATTAATCTATCTTGTAAGATTAATCACCAGTCCTTCTCATTTTCTGTTATTTTAATTCTTTATTATTTCTAACTAAAAGAAGAAATTGGGCTTTAAATTAGTTTTCATATATTTTAAATTTTTTATAAAGCCTATCAACGTTGCAGTCAAATATACATACTTTCTCAACCCATTTGTTACATTCCTGTTGTTCCTTGTGACCAATGTAACAGAACCCATACTCCTTAGAGCTAAAATACTCATTTAAAATTTGTAATGTCATGGTATAATCCTATAAAACAGGTATATCTGCAAACCAATCTCTAGTAAAGCAAAAGGAATGGAGCAATGATTTAGACTTCCAGGTTAAAAAGTTTAAGCTCTATTCTGAGTTTATTTTTTTTAAGATTTTATTTATTTATCTTTTAGAGAGGGGAAGGGAGGGAAAGAGAGAGGGAGAGAAACATCAGTGTGTGGTTGCCTCTCACGCACCCCCTACTGGGAACCTGACCTACAACCCACGCATGTGCCCTAGATTGGGAATTGAACTAGCAGCCCTTTGGTTCGCAGGCCAGCACTCAATCCACTGAGCCACACAAGCCAGGGCTGAGTGTATTTCCTTAAAATAAGCAGAACTAACATTTTCCTTCAGCAATGAGAAAGAAATCACACTCCTACTGAATACCACTATTGGATAACTGAGTATATAAGCAGATTTAATGGTTTCGAAGCCACTAGCCTATGTGGGAGAACGTATTTCTTTAAACCATTTTCGTTAGCAGAGAGGAATTCCAAACTTTGTAATCATTCTGGCTATCATGAAAATAATGACCCAGATTTTTCTTTTTTTAAAGGAAAAAAGTTAATGATCAATATCCTCCATTACACCTGCTAGCCACCTCTACCGCACTTCCAGCCCCCAAAACTCCAGAATTCAGGATGCCTACTAGAGGCCTATACTTCCTAGTTAGAATATATACAGAGATGTCACTTCCTCCTTTCTAAGAAGAACCTAGCAAAACGAGAGGGAATGAGCTGGGGAACTGAGCGGCAGTAATGGAAAAGTAAAGACAAAAACCCTCTTAATCATGATCTACTTCAGGAGTCTATTAGTCAGGGAAAAAAGCTTAACGGAAAGGAACAGTTAGTTATGCATTCTGTTTTTGAATCTTCCTTAATACAAACTTCACTAAGGAAGTTTCCCCCATTTCTCCAGTGTTTGGCTGGCTCCTCCATGCCAAGTTTTTAAAGTAGAGAGAGCAAAATTTTTTCATAATTATTGCTACTAACAAATGATTACCAATAACAGGTATTGTGGTTAAGAGCTTACACATACACATAAGTATATGCATATTTTCACAATAAAAACGTTAAATTTCCCATTTCACTAAATTCTTTTTATTTTGCTTTTCAGTAACATAACATTTAAAAAGTTTTTTTCAATTACAGTTTACATTCAATATTGTTTTGTATTAGTTTCAGCATTAAATTCTTTATAGACATCAAACTGAGCACTCAACTGTATTCTATTGAAACAAACCTTGTCGCTGTCTCCCCAAGTTCTTGTAGTGGTCCATATTTATCTATGTACTTCTGACAAGTTCTTATGTGTGCCCTCATTTCGCTGAGGCAAACCTATGTAAAAGCAAATCGAAAATAAACTCACTGTTGAAAAAGGCCTCAATGAAGCCTTATGTGACCCAGCTTTATTCCTTTCATTATTTCCAAAAAGGTCATAGTGCGGGTCAGCTGATTTTAAAAGGATGCATTCATGACAACAGTACAATGACGTTAAGGCATTATCAAGAATAACACTAGTTTTAATTTCCTCTAATACTTTAAAGGCCGAAATGTTGAGTTATTAAATTTGGTCCTTCTAGAAAGCATATGTTCTTTAAAGTGGAAAGGTGGAAAGGCATAGATTAACTTAAATTTACATTTTTGCAATGACATTGCCTAAAATGATGATGGAAAAAAAGGAAATGGGGAAAGAAAAAAGGGGGAGGAAAAAGAAAAAGAGGGAGGAAAGGGGAAAAAAAGAGACAGAAAGGAAAACAAAGAGAGATAAGAAGAATAAATGCATGGATTTTAGAAATGTCCATAGTAAGTAAAAAGAAACTCTGTGCCTCGGGGAAAGCTATAAATACCATGGTTTTATAATATATCTAGTAGCATCACATGAATTCACAATACACAGTATACTTAATGGCCCCATTAAGAACACACATGAAAGACAGCTCTTGCAGTCCATTTTTATCAAGGCCAAATAAAGAGCCCTTGTTCCTCCAGATATACATTCAGAGACCCCTAACCATGAGGGATCTGTTGCTAAATAACACATATTCTACTCAATGTTTCATTAGAAACTCTGATAAGATCTTGTGCTAAAGGAAGCTTTGACAGCTGTGGTAAGGTGGCCAACGCACACTGCTTCATTCTGCGCAAGCTACGGAAGTTGAACCTCAAACTTGAAATCTACCACGTCAAGGAAACGGTTATAATTGCTTAACAAAAGACCAAAAATAAAAGCAAACCCTTGCTTTACAAATATCTACCTAAAAGCTGTAAAAACTAGAACTTATATAGGTAACTGTCTTGAAACAGAATATTATACAATCTTTAACACCCAGCTCAGCCCATTAATACTCTCTCATCTCTTCATTACTTGTGTTAAGTTTCTCTCTTCCTCTTTGTATTCCTTTATCAACGTAGCAAAGCATTCCTTACATAAATTAGCAACCTGGGGACTACATACTGACAAACGAGCTGATAAATTCATACAGTGGCTACTCTAAACACAAAATTACCTAAGGCACTGTCAGAGATGACAGAAGAAACATAAGCCACTGTTTGCGGTAAAGGTGCTTCTAATCAAATGGGAAGGAAAAAAGATATGGAGACGAGTGGAGAGGAAGCTGTTTGGTACTAGGGACTGGAATACGAAAGCCTCATGGAATGGTGCTCTGGCCTGGATTATCCAGAGTAAATAGAGTCTAAAATGGCTCTAGAAGCAACAGCAGTATTCCTGGCAAGACATAAAACAGAAAAGATGGATACAAGAACTACCTCAAAGGAAAATGCAAAAACAGTTGGGAAGAATCAGAAATGAGGGGGTGGCGGTTGAAAAAGGAAGGGGATTTCCACCAGGATAACTGAGAGCGCCCTGGTCTTGTTTGTGACAGACACCAAAGGCAGGATAAAGAACCAGATGGGGAAATAATACCCCAAGTTTGATTTGTGCATGTTAAATTTTATATGACAAAAAATATCAAAGTAAAAATAAGCAATAGTCTATTATGATGGGCATAAATATCCATTGATTTTGAGCATTTCCTACATTTCAAACTATGCTCCAGAAGTTTTATCATTTACCTTTAAAACCATCCTGTGACACAAACACTACCCTTTTTCTTATTATCCAGAGGTAAACAAAAACTTAGATCAATAACTTGTCCAAAATCACAAAGAATAGGTGAGAGAATTGGAGTTTGGTCCCAGGATGTCTGTCCCCAGAGACCATGCATGAATTCTGTCTGTAGTCAGGAAGCCATGAATAGGTCACTGAGTCTCATGTAAACACACAGAAAAAAGCAAAAATGCATTAAGCACTTACTATGTGCCAGTCACTTTTCAAAGTGCTGAGTACACAATTGCCAATAAAATAGACACAGCCCTTACCTTCATGGTACTTAAACCTGGTCGGGGTAACTGGCACAAATTAAAGGACCATGAAAGCATAATTACAAGTGGTGATCAGTGTCATAAAGGGAATACAGAGTGCTAAGACAAAGTATAACAGGCTATAGTTCAGGTTAACCATCAAGAAACATACTCTAAAGAAATTTAGATCCTTAGTACACAATCTTTCTTTTGAGCTCTAGACTGGTATATCTAAATATCCTCTACTTAGCAGCTCAAATCTTATCATATCTTTATAAAATTTAACTCTGTGGCTTCTTCTCCGAACCTGATCCCCATTTCAGCATCTTCACCTACTCAGAAACCCTGCATTTTTGGCACTTCACTCTCACTCACCCCCACACGCAGTCAATTACCAATTTCCTTTGATTTTCTCTCCTAAATACACCTTGAAAAAACCAAACCTGTACTTCACACCTGACACTATCACTCTAATCCAGCTTCCTTACCTGATCCATCCTGACAGCTGCCTAGTTTGCTTCACCAATCCTGCTTTGCCCCCCCCGCCAAACCACTGTCCACGCACATGCTAGAGCAATATCCTCCAAATATAAACCCCATCAAAAGCTTACACTTTTTCTATGACTCACTATTGCATTTGAGATAAAATCTAGACAGGATCTTTTGTGTGGCCTCCAAGACCTCACATGGTCTAACCATGTATCAAAGGATTAAAACTGCAACAAGGAAGACATGATCAAGAGAGATAAACACTGCAAAGCCCAGAAGACCACAGGTGCAATTATGCCACTGGATTTGATAATAAAGTTATTCACTGATGGGCTGCAATAGAGTAGCAGGAATGGAGGCTCCATAATAGGCGGTCATAAAACTCATGGGAAGAGAGAAAATGGAGGTGGCCAATGAAAGCATCTGTTTGAAAAATTAGGTGATGGTATAAGTCAGGTGACCATTTTCCTGCAGCATACACGTATGAAATTGTAGAGAGGCTGAGACAATAAACTTGAGGAAGTTGGGGCAGGATGAGGTCAAAGGCATAGAAGAAATGATTAGCTGCGTAATAATCTTCTCAGTGGTCTAAGCTGGTAACCAGGAGTACAGACAGGGTCCCTTACCAGGGTGTCACACTCAGTACAGTTCTGGTACTCTGACTTCATTCTTTTGGCCACATCCGTGGCTGGAACTCCTTCTGAAGGAAGGTATGCCCGGCAGTAGGGACAGGTCCACTTGTTGTTCTTCAGACTGGTAGCAATACAGGAACGGCAGAATCTGCCCAACACAAAACACAAACACACAACTTTCCTCGTAACAAAGCCACTGCTATATGTTCATTTGTGTAAACTGTATTTTAATAACACTTTGTACATTATGAGCTGTACTACCATTTGCACCCTGTACTGGTCAGAGTCTCTTACCTCCCCCCAGTAAGACTTCTCTGGGATCACATGTTCTCACCACTTGCACTGCACACATTTAAACAAAAGAACACAGACCAAGTAGTGAAATAGTATTCCTGTACTTGGAGTTAAAATGATAACCCAAAGGATATCTGCTTTATTCTTTCTTTCCTTTAATCTTACTTTACCTAAAATTTTTTTGGAAGATAAATCCTCTGGTTTGTTTAAAAATGGTCATAACAAAATTTTAACAGAATCCACAGAATTCACAGAATATCTGGCCCATTTACGGGAGCTGTTGAAGGCTACGTGCACACGGAAGGCAAAACAAGCATTTAGGTAGGTGATACACATTAGCACAGTCTGAGGGCTCTTAAAGCACTCAGCATGTAACAGCTCTGTGGGAGTACTAACACCTGAGAAAAGTTATTAAGCTTTTAAAAATTTAAGTATACTATACATACTGAAACGTTCACATATAGTAAGTACACAGTTCAATGAAATACCACAAACCAAATACTCAATTATACCAGCCATTACTGATTCTTAAAAGTACTCTTTTCTGCATTTGTTATTTTAAAAAAACTTATTCCCACACAAAGGATGCTGACATTTGCACATTGCTTGAAGCATTTGCTCGATGTTTGTGCCTGCCCACATCCATTTCCCGTTTTTCTTGAAATAGCATCCTTACTTTGTTCTGCAGGAGCTATACCTCTTACATACAATCCGGTAGGATCTCAATCAAGGTGCCCACCAGCCCTGGCCAGGTAGCTCAGCTGGTCAGAAGACTGTCCCCATATGCTAAGGTTGCAGGTTCACTCCCTGGTCAGGGCACATACATGAACCAACAAATGAATGCATAAATAAATGGAACAACAAATTGATGTTTCTCTTTCTTTCTCTCTCTCTCCCTCCCTCCCTCCCTCTCTCTCTCTTAAAACAATCAATAAAAATTTTTTTAAAATAGGTGCCCACCACCCTCTGCTGAAGGCAAGAACACCTGAAGCAGGCCAGACTAAGTGAACTCTCTCTCTGGAAGATGAGTGGTAAACAGAGTGACATAAAGACGGATTCAGGAACAACTCGATGGGACTGTCCTCTTTACTTAGAACTCCAGATCTGCCTAGGTTTCTACCTTTTTCTTTCTAGGTGTTTTTGCTATGACTGCTGTTCGGTAACTCTTTATTTTGATATAATTTCAAATTCGATACACTGTTTTTTTAATGAAAAATTTTAAAACACTTTAAAAAATACCTTACTTCAAGGGCTCTCTCCCTCTCAGGTATATGCCCACTCCTTTCCCTTCTTCCCCTCCTTCCCCCCAGGGGAGTTACCTTTGCAGTTCTCTCTCCTACATTCCAAGGGCCCTTCTTTTGCATCTGTAACTGGTTTCTGGAGCCCAAACAGGCCAGCTGGCTCACTTCTACCACCTCTAACTTAGAAACTTTCACTTATACTTTGCGGGGGGGAAAAAAAAAAGCTAAGATAAAATAAAATACCTTAATTAACAAAGCCCTAAGAAAGATGATTATTTCCACGTACAGATGAGGAAACAAAAGTCTGCAAGACCACATCTATAGAAAGTTTAAGCTGGGGTTTTCTAACCCAGATTTCGGTGACCTTTCTTTCTCCCACCACAGCTGGCCCAGTCAGAAAGAGCAGTGCCTTTGCTGGAATCAGGATACCTGAGTCCTCTGCTCCATTGTATTTTTCTCTGCCTCACAATTAATTTTAAGTTCTAAAGCACAATCTGCCCTTGCATTTATTTAAGTCCTTAAGAACTGGTTCTCAAAATGTACACTTTAAAGAGTATTTATTATGAATGGTGCAAATGCTCAACTGATAATTAACATTTCTAATACAACACTTATGGTTCTGACATGAATTATTTGTTTACATAATTTAGGAACAAGCAGACAACCCTTTGTTTTATTTTGCTTTTAGCTAAAAGTCTTCTCCCTATTCTCACAATGTATTTGAGTTTTATGCCAATGCAAGCAGCAAACTAACACTGGTGCCAAGCCCTGTGGTGGGCGCTGACACACACGACCTCATTTAGCCCTCACAGGAACCCTAGAATGTTGCTCTGCATTCTCTTCTCTTGACTGATGGCAAGCTGAGGTTTGAGAGGTGTAACAACTTGCTGAGGACACACAGCCAGAAGACAGTCATGCTTTTCTCCAAAGTTTCAGGAGAAGCTTAAAGTTTGTAGTCTTTTTAAAGACACTTTAATTCCTCCCAGTGATAAGCAGAAGTGGCACAATTTTATCACTGATGTACCTGTATAAACCAGTGGGCTTTACATACAGTACACTTCTGCTGTCATTTTGTAAATCTTTTGCACAAGTTTTTGTAACCACAACAGTGGAAATGCCTGGTAGATAACTGTGAAAAGTAGCACACTTGAACCATTATCTAATCAAGTCGCCTCACTATAAGCCCCCTACACCTCTATGTACAGTGCTCTTACATGGGGTATATAAATGAGCATTATATAGATGTTACTACTGCATTGCAGGAGATACTAGTTGCAAATCTGGTAAATTAGTCAATTAGCTGTACTCATTTTAATAGAAATGGTTATTAAATGGAGAAAACACAAGACCAAGGTGTTTTGAAACAGATTGAACTTACAGATTATAAATGTGTAAAAACCACAGCTTTTCAAAGCATTACTTTGGAAAGGAATTGGATGCTACTGCAGCTCAAGTCTTACTTTCTGGGGTGCAGAAACAAGATTGTAGACCTGCTAAATTCAAAAAACCTGATGTTAAAATTCTCTCATTAAAGGTACAGTTATTAAATTCAGGTAATGAGAGCTGGAGAAGTTAACATCCCCACCTTAATACATTAGCATAAAAAGTATACAAGTGATCAAATATTTCATGAATTGTCTAATTAGAATCCACACAGGGCTATCCAAGTTCAGGTGATATATATTATAAAACAAGGCCCATAGATAAGATGACTCAAAACTAAAATCTCTTAGAAGGCAAAGTATAGAGGTATATACAGAACTACTTTTAGGTTTGCAGATGTATGAAAACATCTAAGATAAATAAAATGAGAAACATTTACCCACCCATTGGAGAAGTGGGAAACTGGAAAGAAGGGTTTCGAAGTAGAAAGAGGGTATTTTCATTGCCGAATTTTAAGTTTGAACCATATGACTACATTACCTATGCAACAAACAATTCTTAAAAAAAAAGAAAAATAAAAAGAAAAATACAGGTGCCTCCTTGGCTTTGCAATACTAAGCCTGTGTATTTACCCAAAAGAAATAAAAACTATGTTCAATTGTACACGAATATTCATAAGGAATGTTTTCATAATAGTCCCAAATGAGAAATAACCCAGGTATCCATCTACAAGACAATGGATAAAGAAACCACAGCATGGAATGGAATACTATACAGCAATAAAAAAAAACAAATTACTGATACAAGCAACAACATAGATGAATCTCAAAGACATCTTGAATAAAATAAGCCAAACATAACAGAATGCATCCTGTAAAATTCCATTTATACAAAGCATCTGAATAGGTAAAAGTGGTCTATGGCAGGAAAAAAATCACAACAGTAGTTACCTATGGGGGTACATGGACAGGGATTGGCTGGGAAGGGACACAAGGAAACTGTCTCTTGAAAATACTGTAGCCCTTGATAAGGGTTTAGATTCAATATTTGTTAAAATTCAGCAAATGTTATACCTAGGAGGTATGCATTTCACTTATGTATAATTTACCTTAAAAAAACAAACAAACCATAAACAAATACTGAATTCTGGTTAATGTTATGCATACTAATATGAGAAAGAATCAGAGCATGCTAATATTTATAACCTACCCTGAAATGCATCAAAAAATAAGATGGATTAATGGATGGATACGTATGTGATAAAGTGAGAGAAAAAAGCAAATGTAGCAAAATTAACAATTATAGAATCTAGTTAGTGAATATATGGGTGTTCACTGTACAATTATATCAACTTAACTGTACATCTGAAAATTTTTACAATAAAATGCTGGGGAAATGAACCACCTTACTAGGACTTAAATTTTCTTTACTCCTGAGAAAAATTTAGTTTGGATATTAGAAACGGAAATGTTTGAAGAACGAGAGACTTGAAATTTAAAATAGAATGTGATTTGATGACAAAAACATTTTTAAAAATATTTTTAAGGGCATCCAAATCCAGTGTGAGGAAAAGGTTACATTGCATTTATGATTATTTAAGTAAAAGTGCCCCGAACAGCCCTGGCTGCTGTGACTCAGTGGACTGAGCGCTGGCCTGTGAACCAAAAGGTCGCTGGTTTGTTCCCAGTCAGGGCGCATGCCTGGGTGGCGGGCAAGGCCATCAGCTGCGGGCACGTGAGAGGCAACCTATTGATGTATTATCTCTCACACATCCATGTTTCCCTCTCTCTCTTTCTCCCTCCCTTTCCCTCTCTCCAAAGAGACAGTAAATAAATAAAATATTTTTTAAAGTGCACTGAACAATTTGAAATCTAATAAAAGGCTGAAGAGACAAAACACAGAACTCATTTAGAAATGAATCTGTGTGGCTTTTAGTAAGAACAATTATCTCAGGGTCATAATGAAGACTATGAGAGAATGCATAAATCCGCACAAATCTCCCAATACCAAACCGTGTAAGCATGCATTATGTGGCAAAATTTTTAGTGACAGCTTACTACTGTCAGGCCATGTTTGACAGGCCAGAGATGGAACCCGTGCAGTGCATCAGGTTCCTGTGCGCAGGGTTCCAGAATGGGAGGGAAGTAGGCAGGCAAACGACAAATGCTTTGAGGAGAATAAAACAGTTGACAATAAAAACGGAGTGGGTGGGTCAGAGGGAGCAGTTAGATATTTGAAGGCATCCATCTTGGGAAGAGCTGGAAATGGTTTTCCAAGCTGCAAACAAAAGGTACAAAAGATAGGAACCAACTTACTGGGGCATTGAGAGTCAAGTAAGCAGAGATTACTGTGAGATAGTAAGTAGGTAGGACACAAACCATAAAGCCATAGCTAAGACTGATGGGGAGGCACTGGAGGGTTTTCAGTAAGGGGGTAATATGACTTATGTTACGTAGATCACTGGTTCCTGTGTCAAGAATGGATTACAGAGGTACAGGAGCCACAGTGAGGGGCCCATGTTTAAGTCAGTTGTAATAGTTTAAGACAGGAAGGTGACTTAGACCAGTAGTTGTAACATTAGACAGTACAAGGGGACACACAGATTTAGAATTTCTTTTGGAAGAGGGAAAAGGACTTGCAACATACCAAATGACAACAAATACCTGCCCCCATTGTGCTATGTGAAAGAAGTTGAACACAAAATACTATTTACAGTATGATTCCAAAACTTAGTGACAGAAAGCAGATGAGGTTGCCTGGGACCAAGGGTCTGGGAAGGGGATTGACTGCAAAGATTTTGAGGGAACGTTTTAGGGAAATGAAACTGTTGGTTCTTGTTTGTGAGGACGGTTACAGGATTTGCATACAATTACCAAAATCCATCAACCTGTACCTTTTGGGTGAACTGTACTGTAACACTTCAATAAAGCTAAAGAACAATAAACGAAACAAAAATGCCCGGACGACAGGTCAGTGACAAGAGCACTGCGGGAACGAGATCATAGAAATACATGTACAGCACAGCACCATTCCGAATCTGGCAGGCCTCCCTCCCACTCAGCTCCAGGCACACAGTAGCTACTCAGTAAACTGAAATCACTAAATTAGTTATGAGGAATTTCCCAGGGGGAAACTTCTGAGCAGGGCCCAATGTTCCCATGAATAAATAAGAGTTCTGTGTCCTTCTGGAAGTACGCAAGGGACAGAAATGGACACAAACCTAAGGAAATAAGGGATTCCCATTTGTCTACCCTCTCTCCCACTCCATAATGTAGTTCGGAATGATGAATGATAAAAGGCATAATCAGAATGAGGAGTATTTTTCAGTGAAAGATAGAAGCTGAAGATGAAAGTCCTCAACTGCATGTTTTTAAAGTTGTATCTTCTATTTATTTATTTATTTTAAAGACATTATTTATTAACATTTTAGAGAGGGGGAGGAAGAGAAAAAGAGAGGGAGAGAAACATCAATGTGTGGTTACCTCTCGCACACCCCCTACTGGGGACCTGGCCCACAACCCAGGCATATGCCCTGGATAGGTATTGAACCGGTGATCCTTTGATTCACAGGCTGGTGCTCAATCCACTGAACCACACTGGCCAGAGCAATTTATTTTTATGTACTGAATTTATTGGAGTGACACTAGTTAATAAAATTTATAGGTTTCAGATGTACAATCCTACAATACATCATCTATATATTGTATTGTGTGTTCACCACCCCGAGTCAAGTCTCCTTCCATTTAAATGCATGTTTTTTTAAGACCAGTTCAATGTTTTCAAATATTCTGAATGAAGTGCCATTGCTTTAAAATCAGATTCCACACACAAAGCCAAATTTCTGGCTTCTCTTGAAAAGCTAACCAACCTCCTGCAGCCCTGGACTCAATTTCCAAATGGCCATATGGGTTGGTGGCCCTTCCTGTGGAGTAGTCACCCTCCACAATCATTTGTACCACTTGCAGCTCAGCTCTGTTGGGTTTACTGGTCCTAAAGAAATCAATTAAGAACTAGATAATGACTCCAAGACCTCTGCAACTGGCTAGAAATATACCCAACTCCCGTTGGTTATCTTATTAACCCCTTCCTGTTCCCCCGAATTAAGGGATTGGTGAAGAGGTCAGCACTGTATAGGAGGGAAACAGGAAGAGTTGTTGAGGCCACTGGGTAAAATTATGTACCAAATCTGAAGAGGTAAAATGAACCTAAGTATAGTAGATTTAAAGAGGAAAGAGATGCACTGAAGACTTTATGAGCCCTGGGCTAGACAGGCAAAATGACTTCCCAGAGGTGGTCCCCAAACATGGTTCTGGAAGAAGCCACTGGTAACACATGGCCAGTCTAAACATTTGATTGTTGTTCTCAACCCCAGGCTGCCTCAACTGTGAGCATACCAATATGGAGCAGATGAAAGTCTCGAGTTGGCTTGGTGAGCTTAAAAATGTGAATAGAGTAAGGGGATATGCTATTGTTATTCAAAGTAATGATAAAAAGTCTCAGGCTAAAATATTCCAATTATAGGGCAATAAAGACACAGTCACACACATCACTCCCTCTTCACCAATAATGGATCAGTCTGGACAAGTCCAAGTGCAGCTATTAAAGCACAGGCTCCTCCAACCAGGAACTGCCCCACAAGAATCCCTTTGATATACTTGTGTATTCAATTAGGTTAAACTCCCAAGGAGTCATTCAGAAAATGACTGTGCATATCTCTACACTCCATTATGTGTTGATTTTAAATTTAACCCTAAGGCAAATTTTATTTCCTTTTGCTTGACATCTTAGAGGGATGTCTCTCTATATCCCTCAAACACTGTCCTCCACTTACTGTATCTTACTGTCATTTAAAAAGGGTTATCTAAGGCTGTGCTTCTCAAACTTTAAAGTAGATACAAATCACCAGGGCATCTTGTTAAAATGCAGATTCCGATTCATTAGATCTGAGGTGGAGCCTGAGGTATTGCAATACTGCTGGTGCAAGGACCAAGGTTCTAATGAGAATCTGGACATAAAACTCAATCTGCTACAGTGTTTAGATGCTGTTTGTTAGAGAATACATAGTTTAATAAATCCCTAATGCTTAATTTGCCTATGACAACGCTAATGTTGCTAAGTAAACACAGAGCCGTCCAACCACCAAATGAGGCAAATTTCAGGCCAGCTTAATCACATCTTTCTGCAATTCTCAATAATGCAAGCACAGAAGGGTAACCCTGTAAAAGGAATAGGGTTCAAAAACTATCATGGGATTCCTGTGTATTATTCAAACTACATATCATCAGCAGACTGGCACTATGGAGTGGTTGTGCCCACTTGAGGGATGTTCACCAAAGTATCCAAACTGCATTTTGTTTTAGAGTTGTTCATTAATTCAACTAACAACCAACACCTATTAAGTGCCAGGCCTTAAAGGAAAGGCAACATGGAAAGTAGCCCTCCTTTATCAGAGCAATGGTTCTCAAGAGTTTTTTGAACAGTGATGATATAAAAAACTCCACTCATCCCATTTCAACTGACACTTACCCAAGTACCTTGGGATAAGGAAGCATCCTATATACATTTGTTTTTAGCATCAGGAGACTGGATGGTTCATATTTACACTGTAAAGTTTCATCTAAAGTCAAATAACAGGTGAAATGTTACATCGACGATAATTTGTAATCACAGGGGAACTTCCACACAGTCCCACTACCTCAATTCAACTACCTGCACCTATGAATGAAAGCACTGATGTGTATTTCCAGGTCAATTTAAAACTCATCAGTTGATTTTTGAACTCTATTTAGAGAATTGCTAATTCGATGTAGGCTGTATTGCTTATACTTGACCACAAATGGAACGTTTCAATCCATTTACTTAAGAGCATTTCAGAATGATCTTGAACCATTGCATTAAAAAAAAAAAGAGACAAATTGTGTGACACAGAGCAATTTAGGTAATCCAATCAGTTCAAAAGAGATGTGGCTGTTTGTATTCTCCAGTTAGTACTCAGTTCTGTCGGTCAGTTCTCAACCTCTTAGCCCTTTTTAAATAACTCCCTTACCTCCAGTTCTGATCTCTTTCCCCAAACCCAGTGTCCCAGTGCCTCTGGGGTATTTCTACTTGTAGATCACCCTATGGGACTACTGTACTGTCAACAAGCCCAATCTCAAGTTCATTAACTTCCTCCTGAGCTAAACTCTGCCCCCTTTATCTCAGACACTTGTTTGGGAGTTGTCTTGGACTTCTTTCCTAGTATCAACCACATCCAATTGGATAACAAATGTGTTTGAATATTTCTGAGTATTTCTTTTAAATGCAAATCAGATTACCTTTAAGTTTCATTTACACAGCTTTACTTATCTATTCCCTCTTTCCCGTTTCAATAACAGACGATAAGGCAAAGATAAAGAAGCCTCCTACCTTCAAGCATTATTTTTACAATTGCTACAGTGATATAAATAAAGTCATTTAGAGATGCTGAAACTTCAAAATGGAACTTCTTAAAGTCCACCTTTTCTGGACCAGTTTATTCCAGAAGAAATACAGAGATAAGAAATAATAACCCTTCATGGGTTTTTGCTTTGTGAAATGAATTTGAAGGAAATACAGACTATGCTTTGAGTCTATATAATAAATATGAGCTACTTGTACACTTTAAATACTCATAAAATCCCATTACTCATCCTATTTTACACATGAAACAGACTCAAAGAGCTCACATAGCTGATTAGTAGCAGAGATGAATTCTAAATCCTGCTTCTCTGTCAAGCCCTCTGTTTTTATTACATCACAATAAAGCTTATAAAGTGCTATACACATATTCACTCAAGATAATATTGTTGCCATCACTGTACTTCTTTGGCTTGAAAAGGTTTATAAGTATAAATTAGCATAAATGACCTATTTCAACAAGTTTGAAAATTAGCTTCAATATAGGATAAGATAGGGAGGTTTCATCTCCATTTCTTCATCTTCCAATTTAAGTTCAATAGGAGAGTAATTGATTTAGGAAGTACAAAATGGTATTAATAATACTCACCATCTCCAGTGCAGAAAGAACTCTAATTAACATTTACAAAGTGGAAGGGGCCCAAGTATATTTGCCAAAAAGAGGAATATGGAAATTCTGCCCACAGCCAGAACAATGGACATAGATTTGTCAAAACAAAGAACAGTGAAGTGAGGGAAGGCCATTCATCCAGCCCTGGTTGTTACACTTCATGACTGCTTTTCCAGTTGCTGGTTTCCTATTCACTCTAACAAGGAAAAAGATTACACAAGACTTAACATTTTGCAAATGTATATTATCCTTTAGCAGAAGCAAAAGCACTGAATACAGTAAGTTACAGCACTCAAAATCCAAAGCAGGGAAAACAATCTCCAATCAGGTAACAATCTCCAGTATCCAACAGCAAAGCTACAGGTCTACAAAAGAAATCGTGGAGACCTGATAACCACTGTACATTTTTGGTGCAGCTCTAAAGTTTTAATGCTAAATTTAAATAAAGCTGTTACTACCCTGAACAAATCAATGTGTTTTATTCGGTTAGGCAACATCATCTTGGTTTCCATATTGGCCTTAGGACAGTAAATCAATGAGCTACATCTGGACAGCTGGGAAACATCAGTTATCAGACAGGAGATGAATCTGTCTAGAGTTTGAAGTACAAAGCTGAAACAACAGGCCCTGAGTACAGCCACGGAATATTATGACCAAGGCACTCCTTATTTCAACATTTTGCAAGCATCACCATCGCTCACTGCTGTGCTTTTCAGTGGTGAAAACCACTTCTCACGTACTAGGCTACAGGTGTCAAGGACCACGGAAGTCGTTTAGAAAATATTTTGGGCCCTTAGAATTTGGTACTCCTTTTTTACGGGGAAGGCAAAAGCACTTACTAGTCTCTGCGGTTATTGCTCGGGAGCTTCATCTAACTATAGTTCGTGGGCGGTCCAAAAAACATTAAGTGGGCTTCCGCTCTTGCTGTATGCAATCCCCGCTCCCACACACAGTCGCCTACCTCTGCACCCCTGAAAATAAAGCTTCTAAGTAAACAAACATAAATTCACAGGCGCAACTCCCACTGCTGTTTACTTAAGCACATATTTAAGAACGTGCCAATTTTATATAGATATTTTGTTTTTATTTAAACTCTTCTTAGAAACTACCACAGCTGACCGCCAACACCGAGTTTTAGTTACATAGCACATGATTTTTAGGAGTTATTTTCACCCACACTTTCTACCGATGTGCGGAAGCGGTGCGTACTGCAGGTAGTCACAATCTCCTGGGTTTTAAATGGCTACATCAACCGACCGTCTTTGTGCCAACGTTCAAGCCCCAGATCCTACCCGGACAGGTTGGTAAACTCTTACAACTACCGTTAACCACTTGGACGTTCCAGTTTCACTAGACGATCTCGAAAGGGTGTAGGTGTCAGTATTGGGAAAGGGACATGGGGGTTGGAGTGGAAGGACAATTTGCACAGGTCCTTGTTTGCTCAAGAGAGTCAAGCCTCAGTAGCGTTCTGGAACACGTGCACACTGCCAGAAAAACAAAACTGACCAGGGTGGGGGAGGGAGGGGGCACCGCCGGATTAACGGAGTTCAGCGGGATAACTGTGCTCTGCGGGGAGCTTACTGCCTTGTGCCAAGGCGGGTGCTGGTTCTCCTGCCAAGATCATCCTCCCCAGCCAGCTGGCGAATCCTGGCTCTTGGCGTGTCCCGCGCCTCCCGGGATTCCCATCCTTGGGGCTCCGCACCTGGGCTTTGGGAGGAAGCAGTTCTAAGAAGACTGCAAGGGCCCGCTTTTTGCTGTTTTTGCCTACTGAAATCCTGTGTCACCTTCCGACTGGGCATTTTTCTCCTGTGGCCCGCACTCGACAGGTCCAGGTTTCTTCCTGCAGGCTTCTTAATATCCCCTCCCCATACTCTCGGCTCCCTCAATATCGCCCGCCCCACGGGGGTGGGCGAGCAAAGCGCACTCCCCTGGCACTTACACGTGGCCACAGCGGGTCCGGACAGGCTGGTGCAACACCTCGAGGCACACGGAGCAGTCGAAGGACGTGACGGGCAGCTCTGGGGCTCCTCTGCGCTCCAGGGCCCGTGGGGTGGCAGAGGCGGGCGGGGATTTGCCGCTATCGCTGCTCAGCACGGAGCCCATCGCTGCGCGTCTCACCCGGACAGCTGCCAAGAGCTCAGTGCCTGCTGCCGGGTTGTTTTGTTGTCCTGCGGTGGAGGAAGGAAGTCCCGGCCCAGCTGCGATCGCCGCCTCCCAGCGCGTCCAGCAATCGCAGCCTACAAGCCGTCTCAGTCGCAGCGCCCAGCCTTGGTCTAGGGCAGTCGAAGTGCGCGGCTGGAGTCTGACATTGCCTTTGAGTGCTGCCTTGCTTGGTTGAGGCGCGGGGGCGGAGGCGGCGGCCGCGCGGTGAGAGCTGCAACTTCTCGCCGTCCTGTGAGGATTGAAACCTGAAACCGCAACTGCAGAGCAGGGGACCTGGTTCAGCAGCGAACCTTCCAAGCGGTTGTGCACATCCACCTTCCCCAGGGTCGCAAGTTAAGGAAAAAGCAGGCCTAGTCATGCTTTATGGGATCAGAACACCCACTTACAAGGTGGTGGCCCCATTAATCCTGCACTGTTGTAATCATAATAGGCTACAAAGATGATCGATGACTGAACATCTCCTAAGACAGGTCTAATCACTAGCTCAGTCATCTAATCAATACTCCATTAATGGAGCGGTAGCATGGAGTAGTGGAGCGAGTTCTGAAGACCCCGTTCGAATGTCAACACATCGAATGCCAATGCAAGACAGGAATTCTCGTGCTAAATTCTTCAATCCTCCTTTCTTCGGCTCAGGATCTATTGCTATTGTTTGTATGCCCTGTCCCGTCCTCTTTTAAACACAACAAATGTGTCATTTATTAATTCATGCATTTAATAAGACTTATGTAGTGCCCACTGCATGCCAGACTCCACTCTGGTAATGGGACCCACTTTCCAACAAGCAAAATCCAGCTCTCTACAGAACTGGAAACAAACCAAAAAACCCAAAACCTCAGCCCTGGTGGGGATACTCCGTTGGAACTTCCAGTTCTCCATGGATGCAGTTAGATGGCCTAGTGAGAGCACATGAAGGAATCAACCAATGAATGCATAAATGGGTGGAGCAACAAATCGATGTCTCTCTCTCTCTCTCTCAAAAAATCAATAAAAATTAAAAAATTTATTTTGAGATAGTTTCATATGCTTACTAAGAAATAATACATACAATACTACATAATAATATATATATAATACATAATAATCCCATAAACTTCACCCTGTTTCCCCAGACTTGAATTTTAATGAAAAGATATAAGTAATCAACAAAGAAGTGAACAAAATCATTTCAGATAATAAGAACCATGAAGAAGATAAAACAGAGGTGGGGGGGTGGATAAGAAGGTCAGAGAAGACTTTTTGGATGAGGTGACATTTGAGCAGAGTCATGAATAATAAAAAGGAGTCAGCCATTCAAAGATTTAGGGAAAAAAGCATGCTAAGCACTGGGTACAGTGAGTGAGGCGAGAACAAAAAACAGAAAAAAGCAGTGTGGAGCTGGAACTTGTAGGACCAGGGTGCAGATGTGATGAGACAGGCCTGCTCATATCCAATCTTACAGGCCTGGACCAAGAGTTTGGATTTTATTCTGGGTGCCATGATTTGATTTAATCTGACTGCTGGGTGGTTTCAAAAAGATAGGAACAAAATACAGACGCTGAAGAGCCAGTTAAGAGGCCACTGAATTAGTCCAAGTGAGAATAATAAAGGCCTGAACCGGGGAGTTAACTGGGTAAAAGGTGAGAAATGGACAGGTCTGAAATATATTTAGGGAAAAAACCTGAGGTGCTTGCTCATGAATTGGATATCTTTAAAACAAAAACTGTTTCTTGATGCCACATGTCCTTCTGCTCTTACCCTATGTCCTCTTTAAGGCTCAATTTGTTGACCTGATTCTCTACCTTTTATGTCTTCATTTCTTAATTATCCTTTCTTTATCCAGTCCAACCTGGGTTTGAACCAACCACTGTACCTCTATCTATCTATAAACTACTTCATCACCAAGGTCATTCATAGGTGGCCTGGATGTGCCTAAATCCAATAGATTCCTTTTAGTCCTTTTCTTGCCTGACCTGTCAATTATATTTATCAGTGTTGGTCACTCCCTCCTTGTAGAAACACTCTACGGCTGTTTTTTTCGGGCTGTTGTTCCTCAGTCTCCTTCACCGGCCTCTCTTTCTCCAGGGAAAAGCTAAGTGCTGGAGATCTAAAGACTCTGTCTTAGGATCTTTTCCCTTCTCATTCCTTCCCTAAGAATCTCAAAAACCACATAGATTTTGTTAATTATCTATGCTCCAAAGACTTTCTCTAGGCCACTCAAATGCCCAGCTGCTTACTTGACATAACCGCCTAGTTGCTCTAGGTGCCTTCAGCTCCACATGTCCTATAATAAACTCATTACAGTAACCTCCCACTTCCAGTTATTTATCTTTCTCTTAGTAAATGGCACTACAGTCTACCTGGTAGCTCAGCCCAGACACCTAGGAGCCATTCTTGATTTCTTCCTCTTTCTCATTCACATCGAATCAGCCACAATCACAGTCAGAATTCTGCCTCCAATATATATCTCAGTAGTTCTTGAATTGTTTCATTTTTTTCTCTATTCCTGTGGCCAACTAGCACTTAATTTAAATCATTGCATTCTCGTGTGACCTATTGCAATAGTTCCTATTCATTCCACCCAAATCCACTGTTGCCACTGTCCAAGCTATTATCCACATTGCAACTAAAGTGACCTTTTGAAAAGCAAATATCGTATGTCGCCCCATGCTCAAAACCAGTCAATGGTTCTCCATAACCCTTAGGATTAAATCTCAAATCCTTAACATGATTTACAAAGCTCTGCAGACTTTACTCTTTATTAACTTTAATCAGTTAGGACACCTTTGACAGCGGGGAATAAAAATTCAACTGAAAGTGCCTTTGTCAATAAGGATATTTATTATCAAATATAGTAAATTAGTCTGGAGGTAAGCGGTTCCAGAAGTAGCTCAGCAGCTCATGATGCCCTCCAGGCCCCAGCCCCTTGCCATCCCCAGCATGCATCCCACAGTAATGTCTTCCTCCAGGCAGAAAGATGGCAGGAACTACTGCAATAATCACATTTCCACACAAAAATATCCAAAAGCAGAAGGGAAAGATAAGGTTTCCTCTCCCTAGCTCTCTCTCCTTTCAAGTAAAGTGCAAATGTTTCTTAGAGGCCTCCTTCCACCAGCTTTCCCTCACATCTCATTAGTCGAAACTGGGCTCCATGACCATTCTTAAACAGTCATTAGCAAAAGACAAGGGAGGGTGCTCTGATTGGCGTACACTCATAAATTATCCCATGGGTCTTGGCTCTTCGGTTATCTGAACAATATAATTTGGGGTTCTTTTACCAAGAAAGAAGAGGATAAGACAATTTGATAGGTGAATAATAGGGTCTCCCAAAATAACCATTTTGGGCTCCATCTGCTATCACTCTCCCCCTTACCCTGCATGGTTCCGAATTTCTCCACTACTTTCAGTTCTTTGAGTGTACTGAGTTCTTGCTATTTTCAGGGCCTTTATACTTGTTTGTTTGGTTTTGTTTTGCTTTGCTTTGCTTTGCTTTGCTTTGCTTTGCTTTGCTTTGCTTTGCTTTGCTCTGCTTTGCCTGGATACTTCTATCAACATCCACCACTCTCAACTTCCTTCAGATCTTAGTTGGGGACATTCATTTCTTACTATCTCCTTGATTCTTTCACAGTCTGCTCTATTTGCCTTCCAATTAATCCTGCTTGTGATTACTCTGAAAGTTAGAGATAATGCAAGTACAGTACCTGGCACGTAGGAGGTGATATATATATATTTATTTATGTAACTCAATACTAATCTCATAAGGTAGATCTTGTTCTCATTTCATAGTCTCAGTAAATTTAACTTAGGAAAAGGTCACATAGCCAATACATGGCAAAATCATGTTTTAATTCTAAATCTTTTATTTTGAAATCCATGTGCTTTTCACAAAGACACTTGTAAAGAGCTGAGAAGTACTAAGAATCTTAGAAAAAATAAGGCAAAATTAAATAAGACAATGCAGGAAAATGGGACTTGGGGGAGTAGATAAAAATTAAACATCTGATATTATTTATAGGGCTCTTCATAAACTTGTAAAGGTGGCAATAATGAAGAAGATGATGATTGTGGTGTCAGCCAAAGAATACATTTACAGTCCATACTGTGGGCCCTGAAGGACATCAGAAATAAAGATTAACCCTAACCAGCAAGGCTTAGTGGGTTGGGCATCATCCTGCAAAGAGAAAGGTCACTGGTTCAATTCCCGGTCAGGGCACATATCTGGGTTGCATCAGAATGGCCTAATTTGAAAGTATTTGAATTATGTGAGCCAGGAGTGAGCTATGGAAGCTGAATTTTTAACAGTCCCCTAGCTTGTTCTGATGCAGGGGTCAATGAACAATTCTTTGAGAAACATGGTTCCACATGGTAGGCCAACAGCAGATCCTCCAGGTTCCTTTGACAACAGCAGAGACATCAGGTGCCGGGAGAGTTACTTAACATTCATTTCTAATGTAATCTGTCCTCAACTTTGACCATACTTTCTCTTAAAAGAATAGTTTATTTATTTATTTTTTAGAGAGAGGAGAAGTAAGGGAGAAAGAGAGGGAGAGAAACATCAATGTGAGAGAGAAACATGGATCAGTTGCCTCTCATACAAGTTGCAACCAGAACTGAACCTGCAACCCAGGCATGTGACCTGACCACGAATTGAACCTGCAACCTTTCACTTTGTGGGATGACACCAAGCAATTGAGCCACACTGGTCAGGGCTATGCCTTCTCATACTGCATGACACTACTGGTGAATGCCCTAGTACCAAAACATAAATATTTCTGAATTTACAAAGACAATTTTAAAAATACTCATCTATAAACCTCTTGAGAGTAATATTCATAGTATTCTACAGAAACATAAACCTCCAAGGTGTGATCTTGAATAGTCTTTAGCACTCCTCCACAATCTCAACTGTTATTTGATAAAAAAATGAGGCACTGTTCTCTCCTTAAAGGGAGAAGGACACCATCACAAGCGAGGGACTTCATCACTGTTCTGCTGAAAGCGAAACTTAGGAGTGAGTTCATCTGGGTCAGCCAGTCAAGGACCTGGATCTTCTGCCCTGGTTTCAGCATAGCTAGGTTTTCAAACTTGAGTAGTGTCGTCAGTTTTTCTGCTAGCCAGTCTTACTGCTGTTTGTTGCTAGGTTCCCAGATAGCATGTCAGGGGCAGCTATTCCCATGCCATTGCGATCATTGCAGTTTACTGCAACTATGGACAGTCACATTATAGCATGTCCTCAAAGCATGCTGTCTCGCTCCAGGATAACTCAGTGGGCAGAACAGCTGGGTAATGTTTGAACCAAATCCAAATTTGAGATGTTCTATTTCAGTTAACATGAAACCTTGGCATGCCTAAAATGGGAAAGGATCACAGAGGCATCTGACCCAGTTCTCTCATTTTGCAGACAAATAAACTGCTTCCCAATGAGTTGAGAGCATTCATATTGCCTCCCTCAAAATTTCAAATGGACACATTTGGAAGAAAAATTAAGTCATTTACTACTTGGAAAGCACTGGTCTATCTATAAGAGATATCTATCTATTTGGGGAGGTAAGATCATAAATGATGAAAAGGTAAGTAACAATAAATGATTTATATAGTAGTTTAAAACAAAATTAAAGCAATATAACAAAGTAATCCAAGATTAACAACATACAAATATAAGATTTTTTTGTGATTTTGCACAACAATTACATAGTTTGCCATTGGACATTATTTTATGACCTACACAACTGAATTTTTTTTAATTATAGAAGAATGTTAGTGCTTTAGGCTTTAATTACAAGAATGTAATTGTTTTCTGTGCTACTTTATAAGCAAATAATATAGATAATATTATAAATAATAAGATATCCTTGGACTAAAGCAGATGTAAACTTCGTTATTTCCATTTTACAAATGGAAAACTCAAGCATAAAAATAGGCCTCACGCACCATTAATTTCTAGCCTATGCCTTCACAGTTTGAAATGTAGGTCAGTTGAAAAATAGACATAAAGAAATTATGATAGAGGTTAAATTCCAATGATCTGGAGTGCCAACAACTAGTATATGGATTTTATGCATAAATTTCTGGGAAGATTAGTGCTGAGAGTTATTCTTCTGTGCCTTAAACTAAGAGAGCAATTTCTCCTCCTAAAAAAATAGCATAGCAGTAAGGGTTGCGGGTGTCATTTTTTGAAAGCATATCAAAATCCATATCAGTTGAACCAGGTGAAAGAGCTGCAGTGATTTCATATGGTGGAATCAGCAATTGTCTTTAAGAAAGTGCTAGAGAACAAACATCTTTTGTGTTATTTTTGTTCCTCTTCCTTGCCCCCATTCTCCTCCCCATTTATATTTGCTGTTTTGGTCCTTTGTATAAACAAACAAGAAAAGTGGGACAGGGCACAGAGTCATGGTCCACGTAGGAATTAGGAGCCACCAACAGAAGAAAGTACACACTCCTGGGCCAGAGGGGATGATGACACACTGTGTGGCCACTCGGCAGATGCTATGCTAGGTGTGCAAAGCCCCCTCACAACTGCTGCCCGGCCAGGTTAGGTGGTGTGATGGCTGGATGGGGTCACTCTCCGATCCTTTGTAATTGGCAACAGATGTTAAAGGGAGAGATGTTATGGATCAATGGACACTGGAATTAAGTTTATTAATTTTAAGACTTCAACCAGGATTATTAAAAGTATAGCATTTCTCCAACTTCAATGTAGTATACCAAAACAATATGTCATTACTGGCGATAAAAATGTATTAAAAGCACACTACTCACCATATATAAAAGTCATAAAAAGAGAATTAATTTAAATCCGCAAATCCTTCTTCAAGGCACTGGGCAATTGTCTCTAGCCTGTTACCAACATGTCACAATTCGGGGGTGGGGGGGTTTGTCCCGTAAGACTTATTAATTTATTTTTAGAGAGAGGGGAAGGGAGGGAGCCAGAGAAGTATCAATGTGAGAGAATCATTGAGTGCGACTGGAGGACTGAACCCCGGCATGTACCCTGTCTGGGAATTGAACCGGTGGCCTTTCGCTTCGTGGAACAACACCCAACCAACTGAGCCACACACTGGTCAGAGCCCCACAGTTTGTTTTTTAGTGTATGTATCTAGTACTAATAACTTGTATTGGCCTATTTTCTTTTTCTTTTGATCCCAATATAAAGCTAACTTCCCTTCCAATATATTAAACTGGTTCTATTAAAATGCCAAATGTGGGTGAGGTGAACAACTTCATGATCAGGTACACATAAATATAGTCAGTCAAATTTGAAGGTATTAATTTTTTTAAACATATGATCCTAATCGAAGATGTTTGTACTTGAAAACTAAGCAGCTCTAAATTTACTTAGATTTAACCATTGTTTATAGTTATAATTGCTATTTTTATTTCCTTATATTTGTAATTAAATATTGAATTATATTTATTAAGACTTGTAAGTATTCTTTATATTTATAATTATAACTATTTATTTATATTTATAGTTGCTAGGCATAATATATAAACTAACAAACTCAAAAGATTTAATGACAACACTACTTTATTAAATTTGTTTCAGAGAATTGCCAAATGAGAATGAATACTCAAAAGACTGGTCAAAGAATGAAAGTATTAATAGTGATTTGTAGATAGCAGGAATACAAAGGACAAGCAGACTTTAAATCAAACAATCTTATGTTACAGTAAAATGCAATTAACATTAACTGTGGGTTAACTCTACTCCAAATACAAAACTTGCAGTAATAAAAACTGAACAAAAATGTTAAACCAAATCACAGTGCCCCTGGCATGTACAAGGCCTAACATAGAAGTGATGACTTTTCTATGGATAGTGGTGCCCTCTTTTAGCTTGTCTCTGTGTTCAAGTGAATACAGAAAAATCAGGTGAATCTAAATCAGCAGTTGCAAAGGTAGAGAGAAGAATTGTTTCTTTCACTTTCAGGCTCCCGAGAGTTCTCCTTCAGGAAACAGTGGAAAAATCAATGCCAGATGGCTCTCAAAGAGATGCTGCTAATGGTTCTGCTATTGTCAAATCCCCTGTAGAAAAAAATTTCTTCACAGTTAATCAATACGGCGATGCAAGGGCTGTAGAGCCTTTATAGCTCATGAACCATTGACCTCCACGGTTGGAGGAAGCCGCCTAGCTCAGTGTAACCCACAGGCCCAGCAACAAGCATTTCTCAAGGTACCAATGATTTATGACTTGATTTACACAAAGCAGTGGACATTTTCCCTCCTTTTCCACTTGTTATTTGTGTCGAAATGGTATTTTTGCCAGTTAAAGAAAATTCATAAATAACATTAGCTTCTACTGACAAGGCACTTACTAGGTGCCAATAAAGTGTGAAGTGCATTACATATGTCAACACACATTCGTCCTAAACTCTGGGACTGGCATTATCGCCCCACTTTGAAGTTAAACAATTGGCACTAGGTCGTACAGCATCTAAGTGGTGGAGCTGTGTGACACCAGTTTCAGTTTCTAACGACTGCACCCTGCATTCTATTCTAAAATTACAAAATTGAAAAGAAAATCTTCACAAAAAACCACCTAACTCTGGTAAAACTGCTTTCATTGTTGTGTATTCCCCTTCATTGTTGTTCATAGCAATTTGCTGGAAAGTTCTTTTCTGTTTATTGTTCTTCCCACCCACTCTGTCTTTTCAGTTCAGCAAGAGTAACCACTCTCCTGGAAGTGACTTTGCACCCAGTACACCTCCCCCACCGACCAGCCACTGTTTATTTGTTCAGGGGTGGCTACCTGAGCCAAGCTGGGCTGTGAAGTCTGTTCCTAGGAATTTCGAAATCCAGACGGAGAGATTTCAAAAGATAGAGGAGAGAAAGGGAGGGAGGAAGAGAAAATGAATCAGTTTCTCTCAACACTAGCTGTAGCATGCAAAATTCAGAACCTGTTGGTAGCGGTGTTCTTTACAGTGCACTGCTGAGCAGAGACAGCCTTTTGGCAGTGAGAAAAAGGAAGAAGCACCAGAGAGGGGTGGAGAATGAGAGCCCTTGGGTTCTCTACAGTGTTTCAGCCTTTGGTGTATCCCTGAGCCCTAGCTAGGACTTTATCCTTGGATTTTGTGAAAAGTCCCAATTTTCTAAAGAGTTCTCTCTTTTGCTTAAGATAGCTAAAGTTGGCTCTTGTCACTTGTAACCAGAAGAATCTGAAGTAATAATTTATAAAAAATTTATAAATGCTCTAAGCATTTTTTTCAATTGCCTCACAAGAACATTGACAGGTCTAGAGGGGAGGTAGAGTGACTCAAGCCTGGAGATGCCCCTGCCGTCAGCTGCTCCCAGACAATCACACTGTTTAACCTAACTGTCAGGAGACTCACTGGCGCACGCAGCTACAATTCCAGAGGAACTGCAGGCTTCTGGGCTGACTTCATCCAGGGGCGCCCGCAGCATTTCCCACTATCTTGCTTTCTCCTTGGCCACCGCCTTCTTAGGGAAGAGGTAAGATAACTGCCACCTATGAGTTCAAGGTAACTTTCCTAGTATCCCCAATGCATTTTCATAGTCCTTAATTCTTGTGACAATTCCTGTGGCCAGGGCCATGTCAGGTATTGAGGTGAGGCCTGAGTTCTTGAACTAATATCTATCTGGAAATCTGGATGGGGATTCATCAGGGTCACATTCCTGAAGAACACAACTGCTTACTCAGGGTAGGGGTGGGGCAGCTGCTGGAGTCTGCTCTTGTCCTTCCCTTTGGGCTTGCTAGCATCTTTACACATGCCCCCTCCTCCTCCCTGCTAGAAGCAGTGGCAACAGGATGCACAGCGCTGCTGTGGAGCCAGACTGCCTGAGATTTTCCAGATTCTTGGTTTTCCTTTGAGTCTTCTTGTCCTCAGCAGCAACTACCCCTTTCACATGCTTTGTTTAAAGAAGGCACTGGAGCCTTTGTCTGTGCCTCGATACTGATGACTGCCCCTTCTGAGACAGCCAGGAAGGCCAGGAATAAGCCACGGAGCTCCTGCAGTGGGTGACCCTCTTAGCCATAGGCCAGCTGAGCCAAATTTTATCTGGGATGCATCTGCTTCTGTAGCAACTTGATATTTTTCTTGACCTTTTATTTCTCAGCAGTGGTACTGAATTTGAAGATGGCTGGCACATAGTAAGTACTATGCAAGTGGCTGAGAGGCAGCACAGTTAAGAATACAGAACTCTCAAAACAGAATACCTAGGCTCAGATCCCAGCTTTGGCACTCACCAGCTGTGTGAACTTGCATAGCTTACTTAACCTCTCTGTGCTTCATTTACTTTACCTGTAAAACAGAGTTATTAATGGATCTACCGCATAGTGTTTGTGGGAATTAAATGAGTTAATGTATGTGAAGCACTTCGAGAGTGGCTCGAACATAATAAGCCTTCTCTAAGCATTTCCTGACATTATTATTTTTATCATTTATTATCCTAGGTTGAATTCCTAGGAAATAGACTCTGAGATAGGAATATAGGTACAGGAAAGTTATTGGGTAAAGCTTCACATCCCTGCCTTCCTGTAATTTTGGATGCAGGCTTTTCCTGAGGACAAGTATAATCCAGAGGTAGGACGATTTCTAGTGGCCATGAGCCACTAGCAGACATCACTCCTGGCAGCTGGCAGGAGTGAGTGCCTTGGCCATCGGGGGTAGACCTGAGTGGTGCACTGCAGCTTCCACTACATATATCCTCATGCATGACCCCTCTAGTATAAAATGCATTCACCCAGGGCAACCCAAAGACATCCAATTGTGGTATCAGTGCCAAGTTCAGCAATCTGCACATTATGTTATCTTTATTAATTCTAGCTGTAGTTCCTTAGGAGACCTATGACTGAATGATAAAGTACTCCCAACACCCTGACATACAAAGAACTGATTAAAATGTTGGGAAATGGGAAGCAGGGCAACAATATACAGTTCAAAACACATCATATCCTGTTGGACAGGAACAGCAAGAGCTCTCTGCCATGCAGAGAGACTTGGTTAACTAGTCTGGGGCTATACCCCTGAGAGGACTGCCTTTTTTGTTGCCCTAATTGAGCCCTACTGCTACCCTCTGGGGTGATCTATCTCCTGCGTCCAAAGTCCTCTTCGGTCATATCGGGGGTGAGCATCAGTGCAAAATCCTCTGCTAAGGGCTCCATCTATCCAGCAACCTATTTCTTGATGGTAGGCTTTCCAGGTCATGGGATTACTTGGGGATTGAATGGTCACTAGATATTGAAAGTGAGGACACTGCCAAAAATCCTCAGCAAACTTCCCTTATTTGCTATTTTCAAAACAAGAATGGTCTAAATAATTTAGGCCTGGGATCCTGAAATAATAACTGGGGCAGGAGGTGGGTTTATCAGGTTGGGGCATACCCCTGTAGCTGTCATCAGTTTCTCAACGGTCTGGCTGCTCTACAATGAGGAAGCAAGTACTTAGTGTTGGGCAGTGATCCAAACACTGCCCCTTTAGTAATTCAACTGGATGAACTGGTTGAACGAGCAAGATAAATAAAGCACTAGTGAATTTTGAAAATTTTGCAGAGTGATTTTTCCCCAGTTACACTCAAGAATCCCAAAATGTACTTTCAGCCCTAAGAGTTGCTTAAAGAAGATGATCTGTCTCAGAAAATAGTTGAAGTAAAGGCTTAACAGGGGATTATGTTCACAGCAGAAAACAATGAACAAATAAGTTTATTTGCCCTTACTTGGCTTATTATTCATTTTAAGTTAGATGTTCTGGTTTTAGAGTTATTAATGTCAAGGGTTAACTAAAAATATATTAATTGATGGTCCTGTCTGTCTCCCCCATTAGGGGCCTGATCTCATCCAACCTTACAAACGTGACATCTGGCACATGGTCTTAAACATGGTAATAACGTGATAAGAGTTTATGGAATGGCAAGTGGAAGTTCCTTATAACTAGCCACTCAAAGTTACTTCACATTTCCTCATAATTTTAAAATGAGTTCTGCTTGGAAAGAAACTTTTACTTCTCTCATCTATCTACATAACTAACATAAAATGAGGAAATACAGAATGTTCTTGGGAAATTAAATTAGTAATAACACCAACATGATTTTATAAGCAAAGAAAATCTAAATCATTTGAAAGTAGTTAAAAACTATTTGCTTAAGATGTATAAATATGCCATTTTTGTTATGTAGTGATAAAAACTATTTATGGGGATGTAAAAATGAGCCAGTTTTCCAAGGGTTTACCTGTTCATGGAAGACATAGAAACCTATTAACAATCATCATTTAAATTTCAGGGACTCTCAGCCCCACAATCACTGATGCAGGGCTTCCTCCACCCTCTTGCAGTCTGACCGTAGGTGTTTCTGGGGGCCGTCAGAGGTAACCCGTATACGCCTACAAAGGCTGCTCCCCCTGGGCACTATCACTGACTCACAGGAACTCCTTCGCCAGCTGCCATCACACCTCGCTGGAGGCTGCTGCACACCCCGGCAGCGCTGCTCTGATGCTCCGCCCAACACCGGGCTGCTTGCCTGGTGCGTCTACAGTGTCAATGGGCATCACTGTCTCTGCTGGTTGTTACCACTGATAGGAGTATCTTTCCATATTAATATAATTATATAAAATAATTGTCTTGGTTCATATTGTTATTTGTACATACCACTACATAAATATATAATTTTATTATATATTTTAACGGCATATTATATATTGTACATAATCGATTCAACCAATTTTCTACTATTGAACATTTGGTTGTTTTATTTTTTGCTGTAATAAATGATACTGCAGTGAACATCCTTGCAGTCGAACATTGAACATTCCTTCATTTTTGCTGTAGAATCATAAGAGTTAATGTAGTGGCTTACATGTTTCTTAAAAACAAGGAAATGATTTTACAAGTAGTTCAAGGACTGAATAGTTCTTCGGAATGTAGAAGAGCAACTGATAAAAATAGAAAACACTAACAATCATACCTTGTATACCAGCTTAATTACCAGCTACAACAATTCAAGGAAGAGCTGCTCAGTGGCCTAGAGAGACTATCTTCCTGACTATGTTGGTTTTGTTTAGAAACTGCTCACCATCGAGTAAACAATGTAGATTTGAAATAATTTTCAGATGTTTTATTGCTTTGCTGTAAGCATGTAATTAATTCACTTGAATCTAAAGAAAAGTACAACTAATGAAGAACTAGATGAGCTTTCTTTAACTGTGCTATTTTTTTAACTCTTAAGTAGTATAAACATTTAAACAGGAGTAGAGTTTATGTAAGAGCACATTCCAGAGAAACTAATAAATGGGAGCTCTAATAAGAGCAAAGAAAAGACAAGGAAGTTTCTAGAGCAGAGCTGGCTGTTTGACTTGCTAGGACTGTAGGAAAATTATCAGCTGAAAAATGAAAATTAGGAAGGAGACTGCGGTTCTCAACATTTATGTCAGTTCTGCTTTATTTCTTCTGCTGGTTTCTTATCTGTCAACTGTAACTGCCATTAACCAAATCTGGTTTGCCAGGGGCAAGTCTCAGGTCAATTTTCTACACGGTTTATTCCAAACTTCATTGTTTTTTTTTCTTTTCTTCTTTCTTTCTTTCTTTTCTTTTCTTCTTCTTCTTTTTTTCTTTACTTATCAATTTTAGGGGGAGAGAGGGAGAGAGAAATATCAGTTTGTTGTTCCACTTATTTTTGCATTCATTGGTTGATCTTTTATGTACCCTGACCAGGGATTGAACCTGAAACCTTGGTATATAGGGTCGATGCTCTAACCAACTGAACTACCCATCCAGGTCCCTTCATTTTTTTTCAGAGACTGGTTCTGCTCACCATAACCTTTGCTCACTGATAGGAAATTTCACTAAATCCAGATAGATCTCTCTGTCATGACCACTAAATTGAGTGAAATACAAATTAGTTTCCTGCTTAAAATAATAATATTATAGTTATCATTGGTATATACCATGCACTGGAGTAAGGTCCTTACTTTCATTATTTGATTTATTTTCATTATCCTCACAATGACCCTAGGTTGCTGTAATCTGCAAGTAACAGAAACCTGACTCAAACCTGTTTGAATAATAAGAAATTGAACTGACTCATATAGCAGGAAGTTCAAAAGTAGTATTGGCTTTAGGCATAATTTGATCAGCATTCTGGCTCCATTTCCCTGTAATGCTGCTTGCTGTTCAGTTCTAGTCAGCTGTGTTCTAAAGCTGATTTCCCTGGTGGTGTGGAATGGGTGCTGGAGGCAGTTGGGGCTACTTACGAGCTTTTTGAGATGTGGAAAAAGAAAGAAACTTCCTGTGGTTTGTCTAACAGAGCATGGGAAACATTTCCCAGAAGCCTCCATTAAATCCTTTGTATTATTTAGCTGGGGCTGCCATAACTGAATACCATAGTCTAGGTGGTTTAAACAAAAGAAAGATTTTACTTATTTATTTTCAGAAAGGGAAGTGAGGGAGAAAAAGAGGGAGAGAAACATCATGTGTAGTTATCTCTCGTACACACCCAAATGGGGATCTGGCCTACAACCCAGCCATGTGCCGTTACTGGGAATTGAACTGGCAGCCCTTTGGTTCACAGACCAGCACTCAATCCACTGAGCTATACCAGCCAGGGCCCAAGGTCATAATTATGAGTGGGAAAGCCAAGATGTCAACACAAAAGAGTTTTTAAATGTTTTATTCATTTATTTTTAGAGAGAGGAGAAGGAGGGAGGGAAATATTGATCCACTGCTTCTTGCATACCCCCAACTGGGGACCTGGCCCACAACCCAGGCACATGCCCTGACTGGGAATCAAACCAGTGGCCTTTAGGTTCATGGGCTGGCGCTCAATTCACTGAGCCACACTAGCCAGGGCTCAACTGATTCTAAAGCCCTTGTTCTTTGAGCTACAGGACACTAATGTCTCTTGTTTGCTTTTTTACTTTGCACTTTATCTATCTGTTCCAGTTTAGGCTAGTTTCTCTTGTGATAACAGATACACTGCCCTGGCCCTTGCACCCTGAGTGGACAACCCAGGATCCTGAGCTCCATGCCCCATCCTGGGCATCCTTAGGCATAGAAGGTCAGGCCTAAACATAAATAGTTCCCCACTGCTCTTTGGACTACTATTTAAAGCCTTTTGAAACAAAGTTCTTACTTTTTAAAGGTGTTTTAAGTTCTTCTCACTTCACTTCATTGGTGGAATATCACCCTTTGACTTTCCTGAAATCTCCACTCGTGTCAAATCCAGCTGCTTGCAGAACTCCAAGTGGTCCTTCCATCGTTAGATCTCCCTGCACTTGTTTACTCTGTTCAACCTCCTGGAGGTCTCTGACTGGATTTTGTGACCCTCTTAGTGAAGAAAAAAATAGAAACTTAAATAAGAGGCTGTTATATTGTAATTTATTATATAAAATATGTATTTGGTCTTTATCCCTGTTTCTGTTTCGCAGAACCCCTAAAACTCTTGGAATTTCTTAAGTGATAAGAGCACTGGGAGCATCTTTGGTTTTTTTATCCTGGGTCCCTGAAATAGCTCCAGAGCCATAAAAGTGAAAGGAATGTCTTATTATTCATAACACGCCCCTTTAA
Source organism: Tonatia bakeri (assembly GCA_004024845.1). Classification (NCBI taxonomy): domain Eukaryota; kingdom Metazoa; phylum Chordata; class Mammalia; order Chiroptera; family Phyllostomidae; genus Tonatia; species Tonatia bakeri. The sequence goes on from PVIA01000173.1 coordinate 548,573, forward strand.
ACTACCCGTGAGTTGATGTTACTGAGGTGACTTTTGGAAAGCTTTTGAAGAATGAGGACTGGTTGCCAGGGCAACCAACCATGATTAGAAGGATGGAACTTTCAAGATCCTGGATCCTAAACATCTAGGAAGAAGAAAAGAGCTAAAGGTTGAGTCAATTACCAATGGCCAACAATTTAACTAATCTTGCCAATATAGGTAAGTCTCCATAAAACCCCAAAATGGGGTTTGGGAGTGCTTCTGGGTTGGTCATTGTGTGGAGGTGCTGGGAGAGGGGCTGGCCCAGAGAGAGCATGGAAGCTTTGAACCCCTTTCAACAGTCCTTGTTCTATACATGTCTTTCATCTGACTCTTCCTGAGTTATATCCACTTATAATAAACCAGTAATCTAGCCAGTACTCATTTCCTGAGTTTTGTGAGCTGCTCCGGTAAATTAATCAAACCTGAGGAGGTGGTCATGGGAACCTCCAATTTATAGCTGGTCAATCAGAAGCACACGTGACAACCTGGACTTGTGATTGGCATATGAAGTGTGTGCGTGTGTGTGTCTGTGTGTATGTGAGGGGGCGAAGTCTTGTGAGACTGAGTACTGTTGAAATAAATATCTGGGCCCAAGATGAAGCCACTCCTGCCTGGGTGTCACACTAGCAAAACCAAAACTTAACACTTTCCAGTTGCTGTAAATGCTGCACTTGAGCAGAATATCCACCGGGCATCTCCATCTGCCAAGACTCTGTAATGATTTTCTTGTCTAAATGAGGTTAGATATGCAACCTCAGCCAATCAGCTTAAGTCAAATATTTTTTCCTTATTTCCAGATTGACCTGCTAGCCTCGTAAAGAAAGCTCCAAGCCAGTCATGCCCGGTTTCCATGTTGCCTGTGCTGACATTCTACAAAACTCACCTATTGCCCAAACATCCCTTGGGAAGAGTGCTTCACTGTGAGGCTCTGCATTTTCCCATCCACAGACTGTTGTACATCAAACTGGTTACCAAGTTGTTTTATTTTTGTTATTTGACAGCCCTTAGCCTATGGGAATCTGATGCTATCTCCAGGTAGATGTGTCAGAATTGAGTAAAACTGTAGGACACCCAGCTGGTGTCCCAGAGGTGCTTGGTATGTGGAAATCTGGTATTAGAGGTGAGGCAGATTCTTAAGGAGTATTGACAGAGGAGAGACACACAGGAGCATGGCTTTTTTCTTTACAAAAAAGGGTTTAAGTCCTTTCTACTGTTTCCTGGCCGAGTGACTTAGGACAAGTTGTTTAAATCCTCTGAATCTCAGTTTTCTCATTTGTAGACTATGGATACTAATACCTATTTCATAGGATTATTCTGAGAAATCAGAATCCATGCATGACAATGACTGACAAGTAATAAGTACTTAATAACTGGGAAGTCCTTCAAGTTCCACTTCCTTCATAAGTTGTCTTTTATCTTCCTAAACTAAAGTTGTTATTCTTTCTCTGAACTGTCATTAAAATCACAACTAACAAAATTAGTTTGATTATTAGCCAAGTACTGTGTTGTGATAACTCTTCTGTTGATGGCTTAGACTATTTAAAACACTTAAATATTTAACTTTCCAATTAGGTTATAAGCAATTTGCAACCTGCACTATGTAGCTATGTCTTGCCCTTATATTTAAAAAGAATACCCAGTGCAGAACTTTCTGTTCTTTAGGGAGAGTTAACACTACTTTAATATGCTACGTAAATAGCAGCCATTCTCAACTATGAGGCTCACAATAGAAACACATGTAGGAAAACTACATACCTCAACATTCTGAAGGATTGTAGGGGGCATTGTGAATAAGGACACAAATCCTTAACGCTATTCCGACATGGATGTGGCTAGTACTGACTCTGAGATTCCCAGTGAATACAAGAGCATCCTGCTTAGCACCCACTCCCCAGGTGGTCCTGGACTACTGTTCCCATTTTAAGGTCCTTTTACCCCAGTTTATAAAGGTGACTTTTGTTTTTGTTTCTGTTGCAAAAGTTGTCTTCCTGGTATTTTAGGGTTTCCTGGTATTCCAACCATTTCACATGAAGAATGGCATAATTTATCATTCTGATCAGGACCCTTTTGAGCATGAAAGAGGATGCTATATATGCTTGTATCAAGACCACAAGTACCCCACAGTACTGTTCCAGGCTACCTATCAATACTTTTTCTGGTACTGGAGCTTTGTCTTGATTTGTCTGAGTTCTCATGCAGGACCAAGGGCCTGCAAAACCCAGCTGTTGGTGAGTGGAGGTTGCCACCAAACACCAGATCTCCCAGACACTGACCACTTTACCTAAGGGCACTGTACTGTGCCTTCCTGGCTGCGCTTCTCTTGTCAGTTGAGTCAGACCCCCGCCCCTTCCGAGAGGAGGTGAGTTTGGCCAAGTCCCAAAATTAGTGCCTATTTTACTTTAAGAAAACAGCCCTCCTTCCTGCCACAGAGCAAATACTGCTGTTAATCCAATTATCTGGTTAAAGTACACATAGACCTCAAATAAGGGAACATAAATACAGGGTACTTTGCACTTGCAGGCCTTTGCCAATTTCACTTGTGTTGTAATCTGCAGCACTCCCAGCCCTGCACAAAATGGGTCATTGGGCCAGAATGCTTTTCTGAGTTCCAGCAAACCACATTGTTGCCTTGGCCGTGACTCCCAAGCAGCTTTCCTCCATCCCCAGCTTATCTCCTGGGGGGTCTCTCTCAATCTCTCTGCTAAGTCATTGACTGTGGTTTCTCCACTTCCTAGTTTGAGGCACCATTTGGCACCAAAATATGTCCCAAGACATTTCTGCCTATTGTTATAATTTATCCTTTAGTTCAAAACACTTTCCGTAGAATGCCATGTTAAAAACTGCATATTGACTTGAAGGGAAAGAATGCCAATTATGACACATAGAACATATTATGTTTGGGTCATCACAATAGTGATACTTCAAAAGCCAACATTTTTCAGGTGGGGGTCACTAGACATCATTTGCCAAAGGGCTATCAGTGTAATTTCATCTCTGTGAGTGTTATTTTTGGTAAGTAGAAGGACAAGATTAGAAGAATCCAGTTAAAAAAAAAAAACTTCCTTGAAGTTAATTCAGTTCCCTTTTCCTGGTCTGTAGCTCTCTCCACTTCTGGATATTCAGGTAAATTCAATTCGACAAGCATTTATGGAGGCCAACTTTGTGCATGTGCTGTACTAGTCACCAGTGATACCAAGAAGAATAAGAGGTAATCGTGGATTTGGTGGGCTACTCAAGAAAGACTTATGTATTCCACAGAACTTGTTATCTGACTCCACTCAGTCAAAATTTCAGCCCCCACAAGTTGCTTTTATTTCACTTAAAAATCACACACACACACACTTAGAAAAACAAAAAAATCATGCTAAAAATGATCTCCCACTCCAGTATACACACTGAAAAAGAATACATTATACATGCCTCTTTCAAGGAACATTTCTCAGTAGACTGCAAGTGCATTCTAATTCTCTATGTCTTCTAGAGATTTTTTGGGGTTGAGTCTCTGTATAAAGTAACTTAAGTGAAACTAGATCCACATTTTGGTAAATCCCATGGTGTAATTCCCGCCTACCTCTTTTAGAAGCCAGAGAAAAGACAAAGATAGTAGTATAGAGTGTCACAGCTGTCTTCAGAAAGCTGAAAAGCTGCCCCCTGCATGAAAGATGCACTCACTTTGCTTTTCTCCAAAGGGCACATGAGTCTGGGCAAGCACCCATGGGCACATTTAGAAGGAACATAAGCAAGAGGCTTCTAATTACTCAGTTTCCTACAAATAGAATGGGCTGCCTTGAAAGGTAGTGGATTCATCTTACCAGCTTTACACAAGCCCGAAGCTAGCCAACCTCTCTAAAGGGGTGACATAAAGATGAGGACACCCATATATTTCTTACGAGACATCTAGGGCCTATACTCCAGGAAGGACGATGCTGGGCCAGTTTGAACCCAACCAAATCCTTTGAAGACCTCCTTTTTTTGCCATATTCTTCTAGAATACTGAGTGTGAAAAAATAAAATAAAATACCTAGTATGAAATATTCGTTGAATGAACCTCTTTCCCTTGGGACTGAAAGGAACTTGATAAAAACGATGTTTTGCATGTGATTAGCCAGGTTTGCAAACTCTCAAGGAGGTGTTAACACTAGGATTGTGGATTGGGTCCCCAGATCTTGCCAACTTTGCAAAACTCACATCTGTTTGAAGAGTGATTCATTTTGGGCCTCAACACTGTTGCTTTAAAAAAAAAAACAACTGGGATATTATTCAAGCATTTAGAACGATGTTTAAACCCAAACTGGGATCAGTGCCTGGGTATTCATCAACTTTGCAAATGAAAACAAAATAAATTCAAAACGCTCTGTTGAGATGAAGTAAGGAAAAGAGTCATAGGGACGTTCACACGTTTGTGAAGATGTACTTTAATATTGTTGTTGCTTGTAATGTGCCATTGTTGACGATTTCGATACAAGTTCGAAACCAACTAGACATTTTCTTCACAAGTGCTTGAACAGGACTGTATCGTTAATTTCAAACATTATTTGGACACGGTACAGACTCTCAAGCATTTACTTGGCTCATTGTCTGGAAAACTAGCATTCTCAGATCCAGGACTTAACTTATAAAGAAACATTTCTCATAACATGAGTTGCTACAACCCATCCCCGTCTCATTTATAGAGTTGGTTCATCTATATAACAACTGTTCTTTGATGTAGCCTTTAGAAATCATGAGAATAGTTTGCATTTACTCAACCTATGTTCTGTGCAGGCATTGTTCTTTGTATGTGTTAACTTACTTAAGAAACTCTGCTTACAGGTGAAAAACTTAAGGAGAAGAACAGACCTTTTTCTCACACAAGCAGTCCTTGTGTCATTGATATGTATAGCCGGAATGGTCTTTGGTTTTCTTGTTTCTAAATTTTGTCTTTGTGTGTGCGTGTGTGTTTCTCAAGGGGTGTGTCACATTTCATTTCACTTGAGTCTAATCCCAGAAGCTTCAGAAAAGAGAATTTAACTGACTCCTCAGACCCACTGTATCAGAATCTGGGGCAGGGCCCAGGAGATTAAATTTTTAACAAGTGTCCCTGGTCATGCTTATCAACATTGAAATTTGAAAACCATTGCATGTCCCTGGTAATTCTTATCAATATGAGATCTTGGAAACCAGTGCCGTGGTCTCTCTTGAACTGCCCAAAGTACCGGCAGCCCTCCTGCTTTCTCCTTTCAGAGCCTCGCCCCTCTCAGGGCACTGCTCCTGTGTTTCCTCTTTTCCCTGCGCCACTGGCATTTCTGCTGCTGCAGGTAAAGAGGAAAACCTGAGTCGTCATCCTGAGAAAACCTATTGGGAGCCCTTTTTTTGTATATTTTTTTAAAAAGCTATATTTTGCGGAAGAGGTAGAATAGAGAAAGCACAACCTAATCATAGATGCTTTTTGTTAATGAGGTCAAGCGTCCAATGAAAGAAGCAGAATGTCTAACAATCGCTGTAGCTCATACACACGTCTTCAAGATTCGAACCCAGACAATTCGATTTCTTGAAGATACCAGCACCAGCAGTGACTTACCAAACCGAACACTGGAAATCTCTTGTTTTTTTTCATATTTTTCCATAAAATATGAAAAATATGCTTTTCTCTCACAAAATATGCTTCTTTATCCATCTAGTAGTATATTAATATTTTTGAAAAGGTAATATATGCTTATGGTGAAGAATGAAAATAGTATAAAAAGATAAAAAGTGAAAAATAAAGCTCCTCTCATAACAGCTCTAACCAATGATACACAACTGTGGCCAATTTATACTCCAGACATATTCTGTGCACACCAACCACAGGTTATAACCCCACTTTTGTACACACATGGGAGCACACTGTACACATCATTATACATCTTACTTTATTTCTTAAACAATAGACCTTACAAACCGTTGAAAATTAGTACCTGATTCTTGTTAACAGCATATCCATTATATTAGACTATAATGTGGTTCTGATTTCCCCTTTTTCACTTTGTGGGTCGAAAGGTATCTTGCAAAGACACTGAGACGTCCTTGATTACTGTGATCCCTGATCCAGGCTTTCTCAACTACACGTCTTTCAAGGTATGCTCCAACATAGCTGCAATAAAAGAGCTGAGGATTGTTTAACCCCACCCTATCATTTGAATTCATCCTAGTTAGATTTTAGTTTCAATCAATATGGCATAGCTCACAAGTAAAAGAAAGGGTAAAGGGATAATATTTGCTAAAGCAATGATTTTTTAACTGCAGGTTGGACCTATAGGTAGGTTGTGAAATCAGTTTGGTGGGTTTAAAATCCAGTGAATATTAGACGAAGAGGAAAATAGAATAGAAAATACATGTAGCACATATAGAAAAAGGTAAGTATTATTTTATGAAACATTTGTTTCAGTTTTACAAGTATGTGTATACTGGTTTCTGATATGAAGTCACAGCAAAAATGTATTTGAAAACTTTGCAGCAAAAACATTGTCTGCAATTGTACTCCTTGGAAAATAAGTCCTTTAAATCTTAAAAAAATGGCTCTGGGTGGTATGGGTCAGTGAATTGAGTGCAGGCCAGCGTTGCTGGTTGGATTCCCAGTCAGGGCACATGCCTGGGTTGTGGGCCAGGTCCCCAGTAGGGGGGCATGAGAGGCAATCAAACATTGATGTTTTTCTCCCTCTCTTTCTCCCTCTCTTCCCCTCTCTCTAAAAATAAATAGATAAAATCTTTTTAAAAATCTTAAAAAATGTAGGAGGTTTATGGTGTTAAAAGATAATTGGGGCATATTGAACATTTGAAGAGCTTGTTTGAACAAAAACCGACTGGAAGTGGGCCAGGTCAGAAGTAGTTAAGAGTGCTCATCGGACAGGAGCCAGGGGAAATACTTCTGTAGAGAAAGTGAGGAAGCAAAGAAAGAAAACTGATTGGCTACAGCTTAAAGTCTAGATGGCCGTTTGTAATTGCTAGTCCTTAGATTTCAATTTTTAAATTTTGAGGCATTTACAAACTGGGGTTTGGTTTGCTTAGTAGGCCCACAAGGATTAGAGTCATTGGTCTAACAGCATCCTTGTTTAATTAATTTAGAGATTTTATTTATTTATTTTTAGAGAGAGGGGAAGGGAGGGAGAAGGAGAAGGAGAGAAACATTGATGTGCAAGAGGGTACATCAATCAGTTGCCTCTCACATGTACCCTACTGGGTACCTGGCCCACAACCCAGGCATATACCCTGAATGGGAATTGAACTGGTGACCTTTGGTTCACAGGCCATTGCTCAATTAATTGAGCCATACCAGCCAACGCTACTTAATTTAACAATGGTCAGTTACTTTTGGCAGAGCCTGAGAACCAATTTGCCTTTTGGAGGTTCAAAACTCACATTAGTAGCCTGGCTGGTGTAGCTTAGTGGATTGAGTGCAGGCTGCAAACTGAAAGGTCACCGGTTTGATTCCCAGTCAGGGCATATGCCTGGGTTGTGGACCAGGTCCCAAGTGGGGGCCACATGAGAGGCAAGCACACATTGATGTTTCTCTCCCTTCCTTCCCCTCTCTCTCTAAAACAAACAAACAAAAAAATAAACAAAAAAACCCTCACCTTACATTAGGATTTAAAAACCCTGTAAAGTCTTTGTAGTGAAAAAACCTATTAAAGTAATCATTTCCAAAGATGGGCCACAGAACTTTTTTCTGTATTCCAGAGACAACAACTATTAACATCCTCCAGCACTGGTGTTGGGAGAAGCACGTTATCTGTGCTTCATGGTCTCTGATTTCTACTGGTAAATTGTCGTTTCTGGGAGTCCTAACTCCTGTCCCCAAGTTTCATCTATTTCAGTGTAACCAAGGTTGTTACAAAGAAAGGACTGTGGTATGTACGTGGAGAGAAGTACAGACCACTGACAGCAGGAAATAGAGCATGTGTCAGTTGTTTAGTCTCAGTCAGGATCACATTGCTCCATTGCTCCATGCTTGTGATCACTTGTTTAAATCCCAGGGTTTCTTCCAGAAGGTCTGTGGCTAAGACCTCTTTTCAAGTTTCCTCCAATCCAGGCACACTATGGTAATTAACCTGGGGCCAGAGCATGAGACCCCAGGGCCTTCCCTTGATAATTCCTCTGCAGCTCCAATTATTACATAAGGAGCTCAAAATTAAGAGTCTTAACATCTAGGAATGACTCGGTAACTAACTAGACTGAGATATTGTAATGCTGGACAAGTTACTTAACTCTTCTGTGTCTTCACTTACCACATCTAAAATAAGGAGATTGGACACTGATTTTGGAGATCCCATATTGTATCAATATTTGGGTCTTTAATCTGATGTTCTTGATTTTGAAGTAATCCTGAAAAAATTTCCCTGTAGGTTTTTCTCCCTGCTTCCTTTCTTGACTTACTTTCCAAGGTTTTTTGAGGGTCTGCTCTTTGCCAAGCATCATATTAACTGCTGGAGAAATGATGGTGAAGAAATAATTTTTACATCTTGTCCCCAGCAATCACCTACTTGGACAAAATGGTGATTCCGAACTCTGATCTTGGCTCAAGAACATTTTGATAAGGACAGCCTTTGATCTGATCATTATCATTACTACAGAAAAATATCTTTTTTTAAATTATATTTTATTCATTATGCTATTGCAGTTGTTCTTATTTTTCCTCCTTTTCCCCCTTCCACTCAGCACCCCCAACTTGCTCAGGCAAGTTGTTCATGTTTATGGGTCATGTGCATAAGTTTTTTGGCTACTCCATTCCTATGCTGTACTTTATATCCCGATGGCTATTCTGTAACTACCTGTTTATACTTCTTAATCCCCTCATCTCTTCACCCATTCTCCCCCCGACCCCTGGCTACCTTCCGGTAACTAACTTCTTTTCCCTGGCTTTTCAGAGTCTCTATCTTTAACCTTTGGCCTTTTAATTATGGTGTGTCCTGGAGTGGGCCTCTTTGGACCTATCATAATTGAGACTCTGCTTGCTGGACTTGCATGTCTATTACCTTCAACAAGTTAGGGAAGTTTTCCTTAACTATTTTTTCTGATAGATTTCCAATTTCTTGCTTTTTCTCTTCTCCTTCTGGCTCCCCTATGAGGTGAATGTTGGAACTCTTAAAGTTGTCCCAGAGGCTGTTTATACTATCCTCATTTTTTTTATTATTTTTTCTTCTTGTTTTTCTGCATGGTTGTTTTTTGGTTCCTTATGTTCCAAATCATTGATTTGATTCTCAGCTTAATCCATTCTACTGTTGTTTCCCTGTAAATTGTTCTTTATTTCAATTAGCGTATCTTTTGTTTCTGACTGGGTCTTTTTTATGCTCACTAAGTTCCTTGAGCATTCTTATAAACAGTGTTTTGAACTCTGCAACTGATAGATTGCTTATCTCCATTTCGTTTAGCTCTTTTTCTGGAGTTTTGATCTGTTCTTTCATTTGGTCCATGTTTCTTTGTCTCCTTGTTTTTGTCAGCCTCCTTGTGTTTGTTTCTATGTATTAGGTAGAGCTGCTTGGACTCTGTGTCTTGGTAGTGTGGCCTAATGTAGTAGGTATCCTGTAGGGTCCAGTGGCACAGCCTTTCCTATCACTTAAGCTGGGTACTCAGGGTGTACCTTTTGTGTGGGCCGAGTATAACCTCCTCTTAAAGTTGAGTCTTGTTTGCTATTGGCAAATCAATAGGAGGGATTTACCCAGGCCAGTCAGCTGCAAGGACTGGCTGTGAGCACTGACCACCAAGTTCCACCCTCCATGGAGAATCAGCTATGCAGGGGCAGGGTGGTGGTGCTCTGATGTCATCTATAGCTGTCCATTGGGTTCATTGGCTCTGGGGTTTCCCAGGTTGTGCAGGCCAAGGCCACCTGTGTTTTGCGTGGGGCACCCTGCCTGAGCTGTAAAGCAGTCTGAGATGGCTGCTACTTGTACTGGGCTTAGAGATTCTCAGGTGAAACCAAGTTGTGACTCTAATCTGGCTGCCACTAAGGCTCACTGAAGCCAGCTGTTGCTTGTTTGATAGGATTTAGGAACCAAGACCAGCCATTCTTATGGAAAAGTGGTTTGGGTGGGCCCATAAATTGGGTGGGGCAGAGCCTCTGGGAATCTCCAAGGTGGGTCAAGCAGTGTTACCCAGGTTGATGGAGTCTCAAATACCACAGCAGTCTACCAGCTCTGTGGGGGGTAGGGCTCAGCAAAAGGACAATGGCCTCTGCTCGCTCTGATGCCAGACACTTCAGTCTCTCTCTGTATACCTCTGGTGCCCTTCAAGCTGCCACCTGGTGCTGGAGTTCAGAGGAAGTTACTCTGAATAGGTGAGTCCATGTGTGGGTTCTCCAAGAGAAACTATTTAGGGCTCCAGCAGCCTCCTCCATTGACTCAACCCCCACTGGTTTTCATAGCCAGAAGTTGTGGGGACTTATCTTCCTGGCACTGGAATCCTGGGCTGGGGAATCTGGTGTGGGTCTGGGACTCCTTGCTCTCAAGATATCCCTCTGGAACTTTTATCCACGTGGGTGTGGGACCTTTAACCATACATCCGGTTAAACACACACACACACACACACACACACACAGAAAACAAAACAAAAAATAACAAGCAACAAACGTGCTGGGTTTTAATTTAACAACATCCAATCATATTGTTGGAGCATTTACTATATATATGGCAGTGACTGTCAAACTTGTTTTTTGTTTTTTAATTTCTATTTAAGTGACCTTGAGAACGTATACTCTCCAGATGACGGAAGATAATAGTTGTGTTGTACTTTGTACTGGTCAAATCACATCTGGAACACTGTGTTCAATTCTAAGCACTGTGTTTTTAGGGGAGCACAGACAAATGAAAGTATTCTCAGAGAAGTGAGGGAAAAATGGAGAGGGAATTTAAAACCATACAAAAACGGAACTGCTAAAGAAGGTATGTATTTTTAGACCAGAAAAGAGCAGATTGTAAGGACACACAATAGCTAGGTATCTCTCTTCAAATATGTAAAAGTAGGTAGTATTCTTATTACATATATTACTCTGGAAAGCAAACTGCAGACAAGAGGTTGAAGTCATGCAGAGGCATGATTCAGCTCAACCCAAGGCGTAGGTTCAATCTTTGCTTTGGTAGTTGATCACCAGGGATAAGCAAGTGGAGGTTGGACTACCACTTGGCTTGAATATTGTAGCTTTTTCTTCTATTTTGAATATTAGATTTTATGTCCCTTCTTGCCCTTTGGTCAATGTGAAACCAGAATTTGATGAAAAATTAGGCCACATTGTAGAATTCTACAATCCATTTGAAAACTTTAGTTGGTACAATATGATACAAAACAAAGATCTTTGGAACCACGTTCCTCTCAGCCCTAACCCAACTGCCAAGTTCTGCCTGATGTCAATCATGTTTCTGATGTATATTTCAAGCACAAGTAGTATAAAATAGCTCCCATTATGACCTCAAGGACATAATTTGAAGACATGAATAAGTGGCAGAGCCAGAAATGTAGCCTTTCTGCTTTTCAAAAACCACAATTTCAAGAGTATTTTCTTAGAATAGGGTGAGCTCAACTTGCCCTGCAATTTTCTGGATGAAAACCTGTTATCAATTGTCAGAGAATCATCCCAGGAAGTGCTCTCTGACGTTCAGAAGTAGGATGAAAATCTCATCTTGCGCGTGTCACATCCTGTGTGTGGGTGGGGTGCCTTTATAAAGTATCACTCATAGATGCATTACTCTGACTGAGAGATAAGTGCGTGGGTGACAGGACAGAGCCGCTAAATGCATGTAGGATGAGGAGGGGGAGGAGGGAAATATGTGATACAGGGCGGACCTCCACCAAAGGGAGGAGGGACTGGCAGTGTCACTACCAGCAGTGGTTACAGCGTGCAGCGGAGCACTTAAGATTATGCACATATGCGTGCAAGGAGACTATGGAAAAAAAGTCTCCTTTCCCTTCCAGAGGGCACTTAGATGGATGACAGGAGAATTGCATACTCTCAGATTTCAATCGATTGGTGTTGGAGAACAGAGAAGCCTACAGATTCTGCTGATGGTAAAAATCACTACTTTATATTTAATACTATCTTATATTTTTCAAAGTTTGTTCACATGTTATGGGACCAAGTATAACATTGTAAAAACTTCAAAATACTCTTGAAATATCTGGAGTCCCAAACCTGCTTAACAACCACCACATTCAGGGTATCAAATGTTTTTGTGAGGCCAGTGAATTTAGTGAGTATCAGTGATGATCTCTGCATTTTATTTTTGCAGTAACTAATACAAAGATCGCTTCCCATATTTCACATTTTGGCCGACTGTGTAGTTTGGAAGGTTAGAGTTAGTTTTGTGATACATAATATTGTCCAGAAGGAAATTTGACCAGGTAATTGATGCAGTTTCTCGAAAGCACGAACAGCAGGTCCAAGATGCATTTTATAACTTTATTCTGGTTTGTTCTAATAAATGTTATCATTTTGAGGCCTGTGCCGGTGAATCCTCACACTAAAGCAGAAATGTTGAGTACTATTTTTCTTTCTTTCTTTCTTTTTTTTTTAAAGAAACTACATTTTCTTTTTTATTTATGGGGGAGGAGAAAGAGAGAGATGCATTAATCTGTGGCTCCACCTCTTTATGCATTCATTGCTTGATTCTTGTGTGTGTGCCCTGACCAGGGATTGAAAGTGCAATACACGGAGGATGTGCTAATACATGGAGCTACCTGGCCAGGGCTGAGTACTATTTTTCAAATTAATATTCTTTATATTTGTGGTATTTCTCAGAAAACATCAATTCTATTATTTCTCAAATGCAATATTAAGAATTTGATTCAGATCCACTTAGGAAGTATATCTCATGGAGAAAGTAAAAGTACAAGTTACGACACTATGAAGAGTCAACAGAAAGGACATAGCGTATAATAGATAAGACTGCGGGGTCAGAGACATACTGCCAGAGTTGAAATTCTAACTCTACCGCTTACTACCATGGACATTGTAGATGAATTAATTAATTGCTCTGTGCCTTGGTTTTCTTAGTTGTGAAGGGGAGATAATGACAGGACCCTCTTCTGAGAGTTGTTGTGCATTTTCTTTTATTTATTTATTTATTTATTTTTAGAGAGGGAAGGGAGGGAGAGAGAGAGAGAGAGAGAGAGAGAGAAACATCAATGTGCGGTTGCTGGGAGACATGGCCTGCAACCTAGGCATGTGCCCTGACTGGGAATCGAACCTGCAATGTCTGGTTCACAGGCCGCGCTCAATCCACTGAGCTACACCAGCCAGGGCTGAGAGTTGTTGTGCATTTTCAATGAAGTAATACATGTAGAACACTTTGAACAATGTCTAGCCTTTGGTAAATGCTCTGTAAGTGCCAGCTATCATTATTCAAGGATTTCTACTTGGAGCTCTAAGAATTAAGCTAACATTTCCTTACCCTTACCATGTATTTTGAAGTATCAGGAGAGAATTTCAGATCTTAAACCTTTTTAGAAATTGTACTTGTACTGTTTCAGAATTTCAAACCAATGGACAAATGTAAATAATGTTTGTATATTTAAAATGAAAGAATTTGATTAAAAAAAGAGAATTTAGGTATATGTAGATTAAGGGACTTGCTGGATGTGGAAAGAGGAAGACTATATTAAGGGATTTTTTTTCTCATAATCTCTAAAGCATTGCTTAAACACATAAGCCATAATCCGCAAACAAAAATAAATAAGCCCTGAGCCAACTTTGGGTCATAGATACTATTACCACTTTTGTACCGTTTGGTATTTTTATAAACATAGCTTTAGAGTTAAGGTCAAAGTCCAGGGTGAGTTTGCATGAGTGAGTTGAGTCATCTTACCTTCTGGAAAATGTACTCATTTGCTTTTCATGCCAGCAACGTTAAGACATCATTTATACACAGGCAAGGTAGAATGATTAACTGGGGAAAGCAGACCATACAGTTCAAACCGAAAGACTGCCTTTGGTCTGAACTATCCAAACAACTAGGACTGAGGTGGTGGTTCTTTGTTTGATTTGCTTCCTTTTGGAAACTGTGGGATCAGGAGAAAAAGTAGATGAAGAAAGAAACAAATTATCCAAACAGTCGTCTCAATTTTCTACCCAGTGACAGTCAGTGTTGACCCTTAAAATAGATCATATGAACTACTGTGTGTTTTGCCCCAAAACAAGAACTGTAGTTCCTGTTATTTCCCTGTTTTAGCATAGGATCTATTTAAATTTTGTTTGAAAAATATTGACTCTCTTTAGATGTTTACTTTAAGCTAGTTCACCAAAACCTGTATTTGCAGTGTCACTGCTGCCTGTCAGCAAAAAGCAAAGCCAGCACATTAATTTCTAAAAGCTTGTCTGGGAGGAGAAAAAGGGCTCCAACAAGACATGTGAGAGAGGACCCATTAGGTTTTTTTTTTTAATTTGATGATACTTTTAAAATTGATTGATTGATTGAAATCTTATTTATTTATTTTTAATTTAAATCATTTTTATTTTTCAGTTACAGTTGACATGCAATATTACATTAGTTTCAGGTATAGTATTTGATTTTAACAGTGATTAGACATTATGTAACTTACTAAGTGATCATCCCAATAAATCTATTACCCACTGGACACCATACATAGTTATTAGAATATTATTGGCTATATTCCCTATCCTGTACCTTACATCCCCATGATTATTCTGTAACAACCAATGTGTACTTCTTAATCCCTTCACTTTTTTCACCCATCCCCTAAACTCCCTCCCATCTGGCAACCATCAAAACATTCTCTGTGTCTATGAATCAGTTTCTGTTCTGCTTCTTTGTTTAGTTTGTTTTTTTTAGATGATTTGTTGATAGATATGTGTTTATTTGCCATTTGTTTATTTGTTGATAGATATATATGTATTTATTGCTATTTTATTTTTCATATTTTTTCTTTTTTTTTCTTCTTCTTAAGGAAAACCTTTAAAAGATTTAATGTAATACTGGTTTGATAGTGATGAACTCCTTTAGCTTTTTCTTATCTTGGAAGGTCTTTTTATTTCCTTTAATTCTAAATGATAGCTTCACTGGGTAATCTTAGTTGTCGTCCTGGTTTTTCACCACTTTGAATATTTCTTGCCAATCTCTTCTGGCCTACAAAGTTTCTGTTGAGAAATCAGCTGACAATCTTATGGGAGTTTCCTTGTAGATAATTAATTGCTTTTCTCTTGATGCTTTTAAGATACTCTCTTTGTATTTAACCTTTTGCATTTTAATCATGGTGTGTCTTGGTGTGGACCTCTTTGGGTTCATCTTGTTTGGGGGTCTCTGTGCTTCCTGGACTTGTATGTCTATTTCTTTCACCAAGATAGGGAAGTTTTCCATCATTATTTTCTCAAATAGATTTTCAATTTCTTGCTGCCTCTCTTTTCCTTCTAGCACCCCCATCATGCAAATGTTGGTACACTTGAAATTGTCCAGGAGGCTCCTTATAGTATCTTCATTTTTTTAAATTCTTTTTCTTTTTGCTGTTCTGATTGCCTGCTTTTTCCTTCCTTATATTCCAAATCACTAGTTTGAGTCTCAGCTTCATCTACTCTACTGTTTATTCCCTGTAAATTATTCTTCATTTTAGTTAGTATATCCTTCATTCCTGACTGTTTCTGTGTGTGAGTGTGTGTGTGTGGTTTCCATGTCCTTTTTTTATGCTACTGAAGTTCTCTGTAAATTCAACAACTCTTCCCCTAAGTTCATTGAGCATTCTTATAACCAGTGTTTTGAACTCTGCATCTAGTAAATTGTCTGTCTCTGTTTTGTTGAGTTCTTTTCCTAGAGTTTTGTTCTTTCTTTCACTTGAAATGTGTTTCTTTGTTTCATTTTGACAGCCTCCCTGTGTTTGTTTCTATGTAGTAAGTAGATGTGATATATCTTCTGGGCTTGGTAGAGTGGCCTAATATAGTAGGTGTCCTACAGGGTCTAGTGACACACCCTCCCCAATCATTCCAGTTGTGTCCCCCCCATATAGACTATGTACTCCCTCCTGTTGTAGTTGAGTCTTGATTGCTGTTGGCATGTAAATGGGAAGGCTTTACCCCCAAGCTGATCTGCTGCAAGGAATGGCCAAAACCACCACCACTCTGGAGGATCAGCTGTGCAGGGGTGGTCCCACAGAGCAGGACTTACTTCAGCGGGACTCTGGTGCCCACTGCGTCCCCCTCTTGAATGTCTCACATGTGGAGTTGGTTGGGAGTGTTTCAACATGGCCTGAAGCTGTCCACTGGGTGTCCTGACTCTGGGACCTCCTGGGAGATGCAGGACAAGTTTGCCTGTCATCTGTATTCTGCCCAGGCCTCCCAGCTTGAGTTGTAAAGTGATCTTCAGCCGCCTGCTATTTGTGCTGGGCTTGGAGGTGCCCAGAAGAGGCTGAGCTGCCAACCATGGCCAGCTGCTGCTATTACCTGGCTTGGGGCCACTTAGAAGTATGGGGCAGGCCACAACCAGATGCTACTTGTTTGAGAGATTTTAGGAAGGTAAGAACCAGGAACCAAGACAGGCCATTCATATGGAAAAGACACTGGAAGCAGCTTGGGTGGGCCTACAGGTGTTGGGGGGAGGACTCCATATTTTAATGTGCATGACTTGGAATCCGTATAAAATATAAACCAAAGAATCACCAATCAATATGAAACTAATTAAGTGAGTTCTTATGTATAGAAATGAAGTAGCTGGAACAAAATTAAATACTAGTTTTTACTTCCTAAATATATGGAAACATCTTGAATGTATTTGTCACCATATTTGATGTGAACTAAACTATCAACTATCATATCTGACATTGGCAAAACACTATCCCTAACTACTTCAGAGTTGTTCTCTTCACTTGCACCATTCAAATTTTCCAGTTCCTTTTCAAATTTACGTTGACTCATGAATGTTGACTGAAAGATGTTGACTCTCATTAAAAAATATCTAATGAAAAAATCATACTCATGTTATCTGACTACAAAAGCATTAAAATAATCACAAGCAAGATATCTTGGTGTGTTAGTCTGCTCAGGCTGCTGCAACAAAATACCACAGAAATTTATTTTCTCCCAGTTCTGAAGGCTGTAATTTTAAAATCAAGGTGCCAGCAATTTTGGTTTCTGGAGAGTACGTTCTTCCTGGTTTGTAGATTGCCACCTTTCTGCTGGGTCCTCCTACAGTCTTTCCTCACTGGATGCATGAGGGGAGTGAATAAGAGAGAAACAGAGAGAGCTCTCTCATGTCTTTTCTTATAAGGACACTAATTCTCTTAGATGAAGGCCTCACCCTTAGGGCCCTATTTAACCTTAAATCTTTCCTTAGAGCCCCTATCTTTAAATACAGCTATGCTGGGGATTGAGACTTCAACATATGAATTTGGGGGGACATAAATAGTAGGTCCATAATACTTGAAAAACCTCAAATATTTAACAGTTAGACAACAAACTTTTAAGTAATCCATGGGTCAAATAAAAAATAACAGGAGAAATTGGGAAATATTTCAAATTGAATGACAATGAAAATACAAGATGTTCACTGGGTGAAGGGAAGGAAATGCAACTGAGGCAGTGCTCACAGAAAAATCTATAGCTTTAAATGCTTACATTAAATAGAAGAAAGGTCTGAGCCCTGGCTGGCGTAGCTCAGGGGATTGAGCACGGCCTGTGAACCAAAGCATCGCAGGTTCGATTCCCAGTCAGGGGACATTCCTGGGTTGCAGGCCACGGCCCCCCAGCAACCGCACATACATCTCTCTCTTTCTCTCTCTCTCTCTCTCTCTCTCTCCCCCTCCCTCCCTTCCTCCCTTCCCTCTCTAAAAATAAATAAAATCTTTAAAAAAATATTATTTGTATGATAAATAAATTATAAAACAAAAAAAAATAGAAGAAAGGTCTAAGATCAATTATCTAAGATTTTACCTTAATAAGCTTAAAAAATAGCAAAGTAAACCCTAAAATTTAGAAGGCAGGCAGGAAATAGAGCTAAGAGCAGAAATCAGTGTAACGGGAAACACCAAATAACAGAGAAAATGAATAAATATAAGAGCTGATTTTACATTATTCACTAATTATGCTAAAAAAGGCTAACATAATTGGTCAAACTTTAGAAAACTAATCAAGGAAGAAAAAGAAGTAACACATTACCAATAACAGGAATGATACAAAGTTATCACCATAGACCCAACAGAAATGAAAATAATAAGATATTATTAAAACATTCACAATAAATTTTAAAAATTAGATGAAATGGAAAAATTTCTAGAAAAATATAATTTACCAAAATTGGCAAAGATGAAATAGTATTTGAATAGCCTATATATATTAAATAAATTGATTTTTAAATCAAAAACTTTTTCATGAAGAAAACTCCAGTTTCAATGGTGAATCTTCAAATATTCAAAGAAGAAATAACCAATCTTACATAAACCTTTTCAGAATTAGAGAAGGAAAGAACAATTAACAATTTGTTTTATGTGGCCAACATTATTTGACCTTTATAATATAACACATTATAAAATTATATATAATAAATATAAAAATAAAATTATGTACTGATATTCCTCATGACATATACAAAAATTCTTAATAAAATATTAGTAAATCAAATCCAACAATATATAAAAAGGATAATATATCATGATCAAGTATGGTTTTACCCTGGAATGCAAACTGATGTAACATTCGAAAAATCAATCAGTATAATTCATCATAGTAACTGAATAAAGAATAAAAGTAATGTCATTTCAATAAATGACAAGAAGTGAGACAAATTTCAATACCCATTTATCACTCAGTTAACAACTGAATCATAATCAGTGGTGAAATATTGAATGTTTTCCCAACGTTCAGGACTGAGTAGTATCCTTTCTGATTACTTTTATTCAATCTTGTAATGAAGGTCTTAGTGATTGCAATAAAGAAAGAAAAATGAAGCATAAAAATCAGAAAGAAGTAACGCTACATCTGTTTGCAGACGATGTCATTATTTACTTATAAAATGCTAGAAAACGACTGCTAGAAATAATGAATAAACTTAGCAAGATTGTAAGGTACAGGTCAATACACAAAAGTCAATTACATTTTTATATGCTATAAGCAAAACAATTGGATATTGGAAAAAAATCCAATTTACAAAACTACTACAAAACATTAAATACCTAGGAATAAGTTTAACAATATACGTGCAGCACCTCTTTACTGAAAAGTATAGAACATTGCTAAGAAAAATTAAAGACATAAATAAATGGTGAAATTCACTATGTTCATGGATTAGAACACTCAATATTGTTAAGATCTCAATTCTCCCAAATTGATCTATAGATACAACACAATCCCAATTATCTTTCTAATGGGGCTATTTTTTTATAGAAATTGATGACACCCTGGCTGGTGTGGCTCAGTGGATTGAGCGCTGGACTGTGAACCAAAGGGTCATAGGTTCGATTCCCAGTCAGGTCACATGCTTGGGTTGCAGGCCAGGTCCCCGGGAGGGGGCATGTGACAGGCAACCACACATTGCTGTTTCTCTCCCTCTCTTTCCCCTGCCCTTTCCCTCTTTGCAAAAATAAAAAATAAATAAAATATTAAAAAAAATACTTTTACAAGTAATATTTAAAAAAAAGAAATTTGCCCAGGCTGGCATAGCTCAGTGGATTGAGCACGGGCTGCGAATCAAAGCATCGTAGGTTCGGTTCCCAGTCAGGACACATGCCTGGGTTGCAGGCCACAGCCCCCAGCAACCGCACATTGATGTTTTTTCTCTCTCTCTTTCTCCCTCCCTTCCCTCTCTAAAAATAAATAAATAAAATCTTAAAAAAAAAAGAAATTGATGAGCTGAATCTAAATATTACTTTTAAAATGACTTAGAATAAACAAAGTAATTTTTTACTGTTAATTCAAGAAATATTCATTGATATACATGCTATGGGACAAAGAAATATTAAAACAAAAAGAACAGACTTAGAGGATGTAGATGATCTGATTTTAAGGTTTACTATGAAGCTATGGTAATCCAGTGGTGCAGTACTGGCATAAGGAGAGACATAAAACAAAGGAGCACAATAAAGAATCCAGAAATAGACCCTACATATATAGCAAATTGATTTTCTATAAAGGCGCTAAATATTCAAATGTAAATGAACTACTGACATAAAGTAGTTCATTTTTTTATTAGCCTTTTAATGTCTCCAGTATCTTTTTGTCTTTTTTTATATGCCAGTATTTGCACTTACCACTTTTGTTATTAAATCTTGCA
Organism: Tonatia bakeri; assembly: GCA_004024845.1. Classification (NCBI taxonomy): domain Eukaryota; kingdom Metazoa; phylum Chordata; class Mammalia; order Chiroptera; family Phyllostomidae; genus Tonatia; species Tonatia bakeri. The sequence goes on from PVIA01000173.1 coordinate 568,805, forward strand.
AAGGGTTAATTTTATTAAAAATTTCAAAGAAAAAACACTTTGCTTGTTATCTCTATTCATTGTACACTTGTTTTCTATCATTTGATTTCTGCCTTTTTCTGTATTTTTCTTTCTATTTCTTTAAAAAATTTATTATTATTATATATTTAATCTTCATTCGAGGACATTTTTCTGTTGCTTTTTTAGAGAGAGAGGAAGAGAGGTTTTTGAGAAAGGGGAAGGGAGGGAGGAAAAGGGAGAGAAACATTGATGTGAGAGGGAAACATCAATTGGTTGCCTTTTCATATCTGTCTAAACGTGCCCTGATTGGGGGAACAAACCCACAGCTCAGACATGTGCCCTGACTGGGAATCGAACCGGAGAAATTTCAGTTTGTGGAATGACACCCAACCAACTGAGCCACACTGGCTAACGCTCATTCCTATTTTCTTTACATTTAATTTGTTAATTTTCTTTTAATTTCTTTAGGTGGTTGCATAAATAATTGAATTTTGGCATTTTTTTTCATTCCTTTTTTAAAAAAATTATTTATTTTAGAGAGGAAGGGAGGGAGGGAGACAGAGATATATCAATTTGTCATTCCACTTATTCATGCATTCATTGGTTCATTGGTTGATTCTTGTAGGTTCCCTGACTGGGGATTGAAACTGAAAACTTGGTATATTGAAACAATGCTGTAATCAACTGAGCTACCCAGCCGGTGCTCTTTTAATTCTTAAATATTAATATAAGTCTGTCTAAGCACTGCTTAGTTGAGTCCCACAACTTTGAAACATATATTTTCATTAGCAACCAGTTCAGAATGTTTCTAACTATATTCTGATTTTTTATTTGTCCAAGAGTTATTTAGAAGTATGAAAATTCACAAGTGCTGAATTTTCATGCACTTGTGAATTTTCTAGTGACCTTTCTGTTATTTATTTCTGGCTCAATTTCTTTGTAGTCAGAGAATATAGTTTCTGTATTCACAATCTTTGACATTTGGTTATTCCTGATGTGTGACCTAACCTGGTTAATTTGATGAACTGTTCCACTTGCATTTGAAAACAATATGTATTCTGTAGTTGTTGGATATATTATATTTTATATAACAATTAGGTCAGTTTTATCCAAATATTAAATACTGTTATGACTATCTTCTTCTGCTTGTTTTTTCAAGTATTAAAAAGATTTATCCATTTAAAAAATTCTTCTAGTTTTAGCTTCTTATATTATTAGGCAAACAGCTCTACTGATATTTTATGAGTGTAGGTACAACGTTGTACAGCAGCCCTCTAGAGCGTATTCATCTTGCTTGACTAGAACTTTATGCCTATTGGTTAGCAACTCCCCATTTCTTCCTCCTCTCTGTCTCTGGCAACTGCCATTCCGCTCTTTGATTCTGTAAATTTGATGGTTTTAGATACATCATGTAAGTGGAATCATGTGGTATTTGTCTTTCTGTGATTGATTTATTTCACTTAACAATGTCCTCAGGATCCCTACATGTTGTTATATATTGCATAATTTCCTTCTCTTTCTCCAGCCCCTGCAAATACTGCTTACTTTACAAAAACCTGGAGAAAAGGAAAAGGTGTGCCTGGGACACCAAGCCTACCAGTGCATATTGACAATGGTGACATACCAGGCCAGGGTGCTGAAGGTTAGCAGTCCGGTCACCACTGCTTAGGCCAGAAGTGCTGTCTATCTGCCCAGGGAACAAAGGTGGACGAAGGCCTTCATGATAAAGGCCTTGTAGACAAAGAGGAACATCAGCCAGCAAGGAGGATGGCGGGCTGGAAAGTGGGGTAAAGGTCAGAGCGTGTTTGTTGTTATCTACACCTGGATGGATGGGATGATATAATGGACACCAGTGAAGTCATAGATACTGCCTTCCCAGATGAGAAAGAAAGTGGCCAGGAACAGCAACTTGCACAGCTACACAAAGAAGTAGGTGACCCCAGCCTGGACACGCTTCCAGAAGGCATTGTACTTGGACAGGCCACTGCACTCGTAGGTAATAAAGTAGGGAAAGTGGATCAGGGTGAAACAGGTTCCCCAAGTAAAACAAAGGGCACTGGTCTCTGGTGTGGCTGAACGCAGGCCTCTACCTCACTGGCCTGGCGGTGCTGCCCCTGGTGGGGCCCTAATTTCCTCCATTTTAAAGCTGAATCACATTCCATTGTATGTATATACCACATTTTCTTTATCCATTTCTCTGCTGATGGACATGTAGGTAGTTTCCACATCTTGGCTATTGAGAATAGTGCTGTAACAAACTTGAAGTGCCAATATTTCTTTAAGATGCTGATTTGAATTCTTTTGAATAAATTCCCCAGAGTAGGCATGTTGGATTATATGGCGATTCTACTTGTAAATTTTTTGAGGCATTTCCATACTGTTTTATATAATAGCTGTACCATTTTGCACCCCTGTCAACAATGTACAAGGGTTCCATTTTTTCCACATCATTCCCAACATTTGTCTTTTTTTTTCTTCTGATAATAGCCATCCTGACAGGTGTGAAGTGTTATCTCATTGTGGTTTTCTTTTAAATTTTCCTGATGATTTTGTGATGTTTAGCATTTTTTCTTATGCCATTTGATCATTTGTATGTTTGTGGGGTTTTTTGAGAAATGCCCTTAGCCTATTTTATTAGTTACTAGTTTCTTTGCTATTGAGTTGTAGGAGTTCTTTATATATTTCAGAAGTTAATCTTTTATCAGATATAGAGTTTGAAAATATTTTTTCCCATCCCATATGTTGCCTTTTACTTTATTGATTTTTTATTTTTTTACTATGGAACTTTGCAACGGAAACTATTTGAAAATAATCTCAAAATAAATATCATTTTCTGTCCAAATCTCTCAGTGGCTATGCCTTTGCAATGATTTCTCTTCCTCTGTGTTCCACATTTTCTCTTACTACTCTCTCTTTCCTATTTTGCTTCACAGTCCTGGGGAAAGATACACGGGAGATATTAGTGAAGTAGACCTGGGTCTTCATGGAAGTTAAGTATGGTTCAGAACCATGGAGAGCAGCCCGCATGGTTCAAACTGCTAACAGTCATGATCTGATATTGGCAGGCCTTTTATGGCCCTGTTCTAAACCCTAGAGTTTATTTTATTTATTTATTTATTTTCAGAGGGAGGGGAAAGGAAAGTGAAAAAGAGGGAGAGAAACATCAATGTGTGGTTGCCTCTTGTGCGCCTCCAGCTGGGGGCTGTGGCCTGCAACCTAGGCATGTGCCCTGACTGGGAATCGAACTTGTGACCCTTTGCTTCTCAGGCCCATGCTCAATCCACTGAGCTACACCAGCCAGGGCTAAACCCTAGACTTCAGAGCAATGCCTATCATATAAAAAGTAGTCAGTAAGTATTGAATAAAATGAAATGACATGAATTCTCCACAGTGGAATCAATTTGCTCCAGACTATGAACACTTTTGTAGCTCTTGATACATGCCACCAAGCTGCCTTTCAAAAGTGGGACATCAGCCCTGGCTCGTGTGGCTCAGTGGACTGAGTGCCAGTCTGCAAACGAAAGGGTTGCTGATTCGATTCCGGTCAGGACACAGGACTGGTTTGCATGCCGGGTCCCCAGATTGGGGTGTGTGAGAGGCAACCACACACTGAAGTTTCTCTCCTCTTTCTCCCTCCCTTCACCTCTAAAAGTAAATAAATAAATCTATTTTTTAAAAGTGAGATATTAATTTACACAGCCACCAAGTAAAACTTATTTGATTTTCTCTTTATATCCATCAGTCATTTATCTTTTTATTAAAGTATATTTGACATACAATATATTAGTTTCAGGTGTACAATATAGTAATTTGACATTTATATTCTCTATGATGTGACACCACAGTAATTCTAGTAACCATCTGTCACAAAACAGAATTATTATGATAATATTGACTACTTTTCCAATGCTGTACATTACATCTGTGTGACTTGTTATTTTTTTTATAACTAGTGGTTTGTACCTCTTATTTTCCTTTATCATCTTTACCTGTTCCCCCACCTCGCTTCCCTCTGGCAGCAATTGGTTTTTTCTCTGTATCTGTGAATCTGTTTCTGTTTTATTTGTTTTTTTTATTATACATTTAAGTGAAATCATACAGTGTTGGTCTTTTTCTGTCTGATTTATTATAATACCCTCTAGGTCCATCCATATTGTCAGAAATGGCAAGAGTTCACTTTCTTATGGCTGGTAATATTCCATTGTATATCTACACCACCTCTGCATTATTCATTCATCTGTCAATACATAACTAGGTTGCTTCCATATCTTAGTTATTGTAAATAATGCTGCAGTGAACATGGGGTGCATATATCTTTTCAAGTTTAGTGTTTTTTTTTCTTTATAAATACCAAGAAGTGGAATCATTGGGTCATATGGCAATTATATTTTTAATTTTTTGAAGTGTCTGCTCCTTTAGTCATTTATCTTTAATGGATGATAAAATGAGTGTCTACCTGCTCTCAAAATATTTAAAATTTAGGTGGGGAACAGATGAGAAAACAGTTATATTACAATGAAATAAAGACTATATTAAATCTATGAGAAAGTAGAGGAACATCTTACCACTAAGCTTGAAGATCAGTGAACTCTATGTTATGAAAAGGTAATTTTTGAGCTGAATGTTGAAAGAATAAGAAGTAATCAGGTAAAAAAAAGGATGATAAAGAAGTGGTGGTAGGATTAAAGGAAAATTTTATATAGGTTTTGTAGCTTGAGCTCCCTAATACTTTTTGTAGTATGTGATTATTTCTCACTGACAATTGAAGCAAGGATGGACTCTTAAAAGCAACTAATCCTTTTATCCATCTTAATAAATTGAACCAGGAAAAGAGAGGAAATTGTTTATTGTATCTTGTAGAATTGAGGTTTGGACAACCATGTTCAGTATGCTGCAAAACAAGTAAAGAGAGAAGAGTGTGTGTGTGTGTGTGTGTGTGTGTGTGTGTGTGTGTAAGAAAGAGAAGAAGGAAAAGGAGACAGAGAGGGGGCTTCAAAAAAACAAAAAAAGCCCAAACTCCATAACAATAGAGGCCAAGATGTAAAGAACTAAACTCCTTCCTGGCTAAGGTAGGAGTTCAGTTTGGCACTAGCATTTCTTGTTTATATGAATTCCAGTTGCATTTCAGTTTCTGCCCTAAAATTTTATGAAAAGTTTATGTTGTAAAAATTCTCCCTATATTATACTTGGGTTATTTTGAGTGGGTCTCAATTTTTCTGTAACTAAAGCCTTAAGGAAAATGTGTTCTAATTAAAAGGAATTAATAGAGAGATTTAAGAAAATTCAAGTGTTTCAAATACAGTTTTCATGTAAATGGAATCAGTATGTGTTTCTTTGTGACCAGCATTTCTTTTACTTAGCATGTTTTCAAGGTTCATCCACATTGTAGAATGTGTCAGTACTTCATATCTTGTTACTGACACATAATAGTCTATTGCATGGCCATATCGCATTTTATTCATTCATCAGTTGATGAACATTTGGATTGTTTCCGCTTTTTGGCTGCTATGAATAATACTGTTATGAACATTTATATACAACTTTTTGTGTGGATATATGTTTTCATTCTTTTAGGAAAAAAAGTGGTGCATCATATGGTAACTTCTTTTTTATGACAATTTAGAACCTCTTTTTCCCAATCCAGCTATACCTCTTTACATTCCCACTTGCTGTCTATGAAGGTTCACATTTCTTCATGTCCTTGTCACACCTGCTATTTTTTTGTCTTTTTGATTACAGTTATCCTAGTGAGTATGAACTGGTATTTTATTATGATTTTGATTTTCATTGCCCTCATAGTAAGTTATTTTATACATCTTTTTCATTTTATTATTGCCTATTTGGAGAACAGTTTGTTCATATTGTTTGTCCATTTTTTTTAACTTTTGGAATATTTAAATATTTATTGGCTATTCAAAATTTTCCTCTTTTGTGAAATAACTTTTTGTTACTTGCCTATTGCTTGCTCTTGTACTTGCTCATGTGTTTCATTTGCCTGCTATGGTTTGTGTTTTTTGACTCTTGTTAAAGAAATTCCTGCTTTCTTTGTGAAAGGGAGGCAGTATAGTGTTTTAAAAAGGGGTTAGAGGCAGATCACCTGAGTTCAAATCACAATGGCTTGTGGCCTGAGGCAATTTAATTAACCTCTTTCCCCCAGGTTCCTCATCTATAAAATGGGAATGATATTAACATTAACTACTTTACAGGGTTGTTATGAGACATAAAAGAGTTTGCATATGTAAAATGTTTAAAATAGTACCAGGCATATAATAAGCATCAAGTGTTTGCTATTATTTGCCTCTTTATTTTACCTGACCTGATTTGTTGTATGTTGTGAAACAGAAAACTAATTGGATTTTTGTTCCATACAGATAACTAAGGATTAAAGCACAATTACTGAGTAATCTGACCTTTCTACATGATTTTGTTTATGTTTGAAGTTGGTCTATCCCACAGCCCTCTTTTCTATTGCATTAGCCCATTTTGTATACCTTGTCTTTTAATAACTATTACAACTTTAATATGTCTTGCTCGCTAGTGAACTAAATCCCTCTACTTTTTAAATCATCTTCAAAATTGCCTAACTATTCTTAAAAGCTTGCTCTTAAATATGGGTTTTAGAGTTAGTTTGTCAAATTCTATAAAATCTCTATATTTTGATTGGAATTGCACTGAATCTCTAGATTACTTTTGGTGGAATCGCCATCTTTTTAATGGTATTGCTGCCACTTTCAGTTAGGATTCTTCCATGTATATGTCTAGTTTACAAAATCCCAGTCAAATAATGATGTCTGGGCTGTAAGAGAAATTGAAAATTTGAGTTCTGCTTTCTATTTTTTTTGGAAGGGTAGTTTATGTAGGTGGACAGCTGGACAAATATGATGAAGGCATGTTATACATTAAGCTCATTGTATCATTTCTAAATAAGTTTACAGTAGTCCCTTCTTATCTGTGATTTCACTTTTCATGGTTTCAGTTACACACAGTCAGCTGCAGTCCAAAAATATTAGATGTGAAATTTCAGAAAGAAACAATTCATTAGTTTTAAATTGTGCCTGTTATGAGTAGTGTGTTAGAGTCTCTCTCCATCCCACTCCATCCTTCCTGGGATTTGAATCATCCCTTTGTCCAGCATTAGTCATACAGTAGCCCTCTTGGTTATTGGTTCAGCAGTCCCAATATTGCAGTGCTTGTGTTCCAGTAACCCTTGGAGTGACCTAAACGTCTGTCACAATGCTTATGTCACTCGCCTCATTTCATCTCATCACATAAGCATTGTGGTAGTCTCACATTGTCATAAGACAAAGGTAGGTACAGTACAATAAGGTATTTTGAGAGAGAGACCACAGCTCCAACTGTTAGTATATTGTTAAAATTGTTCTATTTTATATTTAGTTATTGTTAATCTTTTACTGTGCCTAGTTTATAAATTACGCTTTACCATAGGTACGTATGTATAGGGAAAAAAACAGTATATACAGGGTTCAGTACTACCTGTGGTTTCAGGCATCCCCTGGGGTTCTTGGAACACATCTTTTGCTGATAAGGGGGGACTAGTGCAGTTTTGCTTCTTCATTTTGAAATCCTACAAATTTTGTATCTTTTTCTTCTCTAGCTGCTTTTAGAGGAAGCTAGAAAAGTACTAAACAGAAACCGTGATAATGGATATCCTTGTCTCATTCTGACTTTAAAGGGAATGATTCTTATATTTTACCGTTAGGTATAATATTATGGATTTTGCTACATAATCTTTATCTGGTTAAGAGTTTCCTTTTATTTTTGTTTATTTTTTTCTTGATGTATAATTGATATCTTTTTCAAGTGTATAAATGATTCAATATTTGTCTATATGTTGAAATGATCACCACAATAAATCTAGTTGATATTTGGAAGTTGCTTAGAAAATAGATCTTAAAATTCTTATTATGAGAAAAAATTAGAGCTATGTACAGTAATGCATGTTAACTAGTGTTTGCCCATGTTTAATTGGATTATTTTTCCTTTTTTATCATAGAGCTGTAAGAGTTTTTCACATATACTAGTTTTTCCCCCTTGTATATCTACATTTTTGACATCCAAATCCAGTTTTTTGGCAGTATTGACATATGTCAAATTTTTATGGGATTATATAAGATATATGATTTGCAAATTTTTTTTATAATTTTATTTTAATCATTGTTCAAGTACAGTTTTCTCTCCTTTACTCCCAATCCAGCACACCCACCCCTCCCTCCTAGCTTCCCTCCCATTACCGCCCTCCCCCTAGTTTTTATCCATGTGTCCTTTGCAAATATTTTCTTCAATTCTGTGGGTTGTCTTTTTAGTTTCTTAATGGTACCCTTTGAAGTACAGTCTTTAAAATTTGATTATGTCCAGTTTATTTCTTTTTATTATTGTTGCTTGTGCTTTTGTTATTATATCTGAGAAACCACTGCCTGATTCCAGGTCATGAAGATTTATACCTATGTTTTATTCTAAGAGTTTTATATCTTTAGCTCTTACATTTAGGTGTTGGACTAATTTCAAATTTATTTTTGCATGTGGTGTGGCATAACGGCCTAACTTTATTCTTCTAATGAAGATATCCAGTTGACACAGCACCATTTGTTGAAGAGACTATTTTTTCCTCCTCTAATTGTCTTGCTACTGTTTCAAAAACCAATTGCCCTTAAATGTGAGGGTTTATTTTTGGACTCTCAATTCTATTCTGTTGATCTTATGTCTATCTTGATAGCAGTACCACATTGTCTTGGTTATTGTAGTTTTGAAGTAAGTTTGTAATTAGTGTGATCCCTCCAACTTTGTTCTTTTTAAATATTGTTTTGATTATTCTAAGTTCCTTGAATTTTGACATAGATTTTAGAATCAGGTTTTCAATTTCTACAAAGAAACCAGCTGGGATTTTAATACGAATCTGTAGATGAATTTGGAGAGTCTTGCCATCTTAATGAGGTTAAGGGTTCTGATCTGTGAACATGAGATATCATTGTATGTGTTTAGGTCTTTTAAAATTTTTTTCAAATTGAATATATATATTTAACTTGCATAGCTAATAAGCTAAAAGAAAAAGTACATACCTTTTGGGAAATGCTTAGCAACTAGGATTATTCCTTTTATTTTATGCAGATATAATTAATACCTGTTGCCCTGGTGGGTGTGACTCAGTTGGCTGGAGCATCAATCCATTACCAAAAGGCTATGGGTTTAATTCCTGGTCAGGGCATTTACCTAGGCTGCAGGTTTGATGTTGGTCCAGGCACTGGTGTGTGGGACCCTCAGCCTGGACCTGTAAGATCCCCAATCCGGGCGTGTATGGGAGGTAACCAATCCATGCTCATCCTTCACATGGACATTTCCCCTTCCACTCTCCCACCCTCTCTCTCTAAAAGCAATGAAAAAAATGTCCTAAGGAGAGGATTAAAAAAAATACCTGTTACCCTGAGTCATTTCTGAAGTCAGAAGGAACAAATCGATAAAAACAAATTTTAGTTATTATATAAACTGTGGAAGTATAGTGACAAATGCTTGGGATTGGAAGCCAGGACACTGGGAAGCTTTCCTAGCTTCATGCCTCATCTGTGAGCATATAACCTTTGGAGAATTATTTTATCCCTCAGCATCATTTTCTCATGTATAAAATGACATTTTAGTTTTTCCTAAATAGGAAATCATGGGTCTATGCTACCAGTTTACAACATGGCATGTAACTGTATTTACTTTTAGACTAAATTTTGAGGAATAAAACATTTATAAAATTTGTTTGGAGTTGAAATGTTCAGTATTTCCATGCCACCTCCCCCATTGGAGAAGTATACAGGAAAAAATATTTATATGAGATTTTTACTTGCTGCAGATTAGAGAAAGTTGTATATGGAGCTTAAATACCTTAACAAGTATAAAATAGAATTATCAACTTTGTAATGCAAAATTATGGTTCTGATTTACCTTAAAGTAATTGAGAAATGGATGCCATCTGTTGTAGTCAGAATGTTAATGTTAATAAGTTGTCTTAAAACTTTCAATTCAGTAAATAAAATAAAAAGGGTGGGCCAATATGCAGATTATATATTTAAACCTTTCCTCTTTTTAGTGTTTTAAAGCAGCATAATATAAATTTTTTCAGTTTAAGAATCTTTCAATGTGCAAATTTTCTGGGGATCCCTTGTCCTCCAATGCTCTGATATATAGTTAGGCATCTCCTTTGTGAGGACTACTGTACTCAGTAATTAGAATTGCTTTTATTGGGTTTGAAAGCTAGTACGCAGTAGCACCATCTACCGGGAACATAGTGAAATTTAATAATAGTGGAAAGAATGTTAGACTCAGATCTTCACATTGAAATGAATACAAGAAATAATCTAGTCCTAACTTTCTAAGCTTATAGATAAAGAATGTGAGGTTCAGAAAAGATAAGTAACTTGCCAAAAGTTACAGATTTCTTGTTAAGATGATATAAACTATTGCAGACTAAAATATTTGTAGGTACTTTCAAAGCAAGGAAACATATGGAAAGGCAATTTATCCTAGTGATCAAATCTCTAGGGTGAAAACTGAGCTGGCTCTGTTTAAGGCCCCAGTGCTGATTATCTTTGAGCAAGTTAACTGCTCTGCTGTGCTTCCATTTCTACATCTGAAAGTTGGTGACACGTAGCTTTTAGGGTTTGTGTGAGAAACAGAAGTAATAGACAATGTATGTAAAGTACCATGCTTGATATATGGTGATCAGTAATGTTAACATTATTTTTATTCACAAGTGATAGAACCACTTTTGAATCCAGATGTTTCTGATTTCAATGTTCGTGTTCTTTAAACTTGACCACACCAATCACCAGAAAAGACTGGCCATATTATACATACAAAATAAAACAATTCATGAACATTTGATAACACGGTATATCAAATACAAGCCCATTGGCATAGCGTATGTTCTGTGGAATTCTTCAATTTGGGAGAAAGAAGGAAGCCAAGTCTCATCTTTGGCACTTGGAAAACAGGTCCTTAATTTCTTGTTGTATTATTATTTTGTCCAGCAAGCTTCCTTTTTTTTTTTGGTGATAGACTCTGTCCTCTTAGTTTTGAGGGTATGCGCATGGCCAAGGGGCCAAGGCCTGGCCAATCAATAGTACCGAATTTTTTCTGAGCACAGTGAATGGTTCAGAGGACATCTCATGCAGAAAGAGCCAGTGTCTGGAGACGTCAGAGAAACAAGAGAAGTGTGATATCTTTCATCCCATGCAATACCTTCTGCAGAGTACCTTATTTTTAATAAAGTCTGTTGGAGGCCCTTTACTGTTATCCCATAGTCATTTTCCTCATCTTCATTAGCAACAGAAACCACATACCTATGTTTTCCATTCTCCTTTGGAGATAGGTGTGACCAACAGATTCACTGAGGATAGTAGGATGTCAGCGAAATTGTGAGTGAATGCCATTTCTACAATTCGATCTTAAACCAGCAGTCACATGCTTCTGCGTTGTCTTCTCTCTTCCTGGAAAGCAAATGTATCAGTGACTCAGCTTTAATCTTTAGATGAGAACAACACCTTAGAAAATGAATGCCTTAGATAAACTAGGAAAGAAATAGATTTTTACAGTGAAGTCTCTCACTGGAAACACAGTGTGGATGTGGTGTTAGATTGTAAAGTCACTGCAGAAGGCAAATCCATTTAAGCTCAGCCATAAGAAGGAATGAAGCGCTGACTGATTCATGTTACAATACGGAAGTACCTTGAACACATTATGCTGAGTAAAAGTGATCAAACACAAAGTCACATATTGCATGATACTAAATGCCCAGGATAGGAAAATCTATAGAGACAGTAAATTAGTGATTACCAGGGATGGAAGTGGTGTGGGGTGGAGAGTGACTGGTAATGGGTACTAGACTTCCTTGGTGGTGATGAAAATGTTCTGGAATTAGAAATAGTAATGGTTGTACAACTTTCTGAATATACTAAAAATCACTGAATTTTAGTAAAGGGTGAATTTTATGGTATGCGAATTATATTTCAAAAAATCCATTTAAGCTAAATTGCCCTTGAAAGTCTTTCTTAAAGACTGTAATGCAGCTAGTTTTACCTTTAGTGTAAAAAATAAATTGCCTTTTTAACTTTTAGTTGAGTACTAAAGTAGCATGCTTGCATTTAGGAACTCTGGTACTAAAAATATATCTTGTAACTCGAGTCACACTTAGTTGTATGAGATTCTTACATTATCAAATGCAAGGGATTGACATTAGATGTATTCAAAATGGAATGTATGTACCCTCGGGGATACAAGAAAACTGTCTAAGAGGTGCTCAGGTACAGTTCATTTTAAGAAAGTTAATTTCCAATTTTCAGCATGCAGGTATTATCTTTTCTAAGTTGATCTATGGCTAAAGCTGCCATGTCATTGTGTCCTATAGTCCTTTCCTACCTCTCGTTTCTCAAAAGTCACACCTCTCACCTGTCATAAATTCTTAACACCACAAAAACCTCAGGGGTGCCCAACAATCTGACAATTTGAGTTACTGATATTGGGGAAATCTCTTTCACATCATGGAGTGTTACATTTTTTCTTGCATTATACTTTTGGCATATAATTCAGAAGGAATTCAAACAATTCAGTGACACTGTAGTAAAATTCATGTCATTCACTTCTAGGAGTGGAAGCCAGTTCAGGACTTGAGGTATGTAATTACTGGCTCCCTTCACCTCCGTCACTAGAAAGTGAACACTGGAGCAGAGGGTAAAAAGGAGGCGGTTGCAGACGGACGACTCTGACGTTTGCAGGCACACGCTTTCCTTGCCACCAACAAAAATGCAGTAGGGTAGTCGTTTCTCTAACACTAGTGTTAATCGCAGGACACACAAGAGCGCACATTTCTGTTCTCCGGTTGCGTTCACATTCGTGGCAGTCTGTTTCTAAAAGGCGGTCTGTGTTCAAACGATACATGGCCTTTTCAGGCCAGCTCCAGAGGAGCCCCCAAGCACCAGGGCGGTGAGTGAGCACGTGTGGAGGGGCAACACACTCTCTCCAGTGAGCAGTGCTCCTCGACTCTCTACCGCGAGCAAGGAAAGGACAGGGAAAGGAGAGAAGGCAGGAAGCAGCGTGATCAGCCACGTCGTATGCCTACTGTTTCCCAGATAGCCTTTGGGATTCTGAAGAAGCCAGGTCAGCGTGGAAGGCGAACAGGTGCCTTTTCTACAAAGACGGGATTTATCTTGGTCATGGACCTGAGCAGTAGCCCTCGCACCTCCCAGGGCTTTGCTCAGTAGCTGCAGGTAAACTAAGTGTAGCTTCGGTGCCTCCCTCGCCTGGCCCCGCCCACCACACTTCGAGCCGCTCCAGCCCCGCCCAGTGGGAGGGGCAGTCCCACGGGAGGGGCCTACGTCGCACCACTTCCGGCGCTTGCCTCCAGACCGGCCTCCGTTGCTTTTGACTTCCCTCTCCAACGCTCTCTTTCCTTGCCCCTATCGCCTCCCATAACACCATCACGTGAGGGCAAGCGCTGGGGCTGCCGGGACCAGTGCTGCTGGTGGGTCAGGGTTCGGCCTCAATATGGCGGTTCCGGTCGGGCAGTGACCAAGGTTTCGCCTTCGGAAGGATTAAGTGGAGATTGTCTGCGTCTCCACCTGATGGTTGGAATGTGAGGACACCGCAGCAAGCGCCGAGGAGCGGCGGTGACGAGGAAGGGTCGGTGCTGTGTACTCTGGGAGCCGAGGCGACGGAATCTGTCTCTTATATTGGTCCCAAGGCTTCATTGCGGTGCCCCGCCCGGCCGGGGTAGGCCGGCGGGCGGCGGCAGGAGCTGCTGCAGCCGCAGGATCCCTTTCGGAGACTGGGCCGGAGGGCGGGCGCCTCCGCTGCCTCTGCCTCGGCGATGGCCCAGTGTGTACAATCAGTGCAAGAACTAATCCCGGACTCCTTCGTCCCCTGTGTCGCCGCGCTGTGCAGCGAGGAAGCCGAGCGGCTCACTCGTCTCAATCACCTTAGCTTTGCAGAGTTGCTTAAGCCCTTTTCTCGCCTCACTTCGGAGGGTATGTGGTCTTCTCCCTTTTTCACCAAGCGTCAGCAAATAGAGGCTGGGAGAATAAGTTGGGGGCGGGCAGGGAAGATGGGGGCGATGTTTACAAAACGGAGCGGGTGGAGTGTCATCTGGGGCCGGGGAGCCTTCGCGGTGTCTCTGGTGGCTGCAGGCGGAGGGGCCATAAGTGAGGTTGTCAAGACAGCGGTCGAAATCTCCAGTTTCTGTTGGCACTGCTATCCTTGAACAAGCCGGACTCTTAGGTAATTACTGTAAAGAAAAACGCGAGCCCCAGAGAAGGGCGAAGAGTCTGTCCTCAACGGCCATAGGGAGAGAAGTAGGAAGTTGTAAGGATAGGCAGATGCTGCCTCTTAGAACGATGAGGACTTGGTAGAGAAGACAAATCATTATCCCCTGGTTGTTAAACTGAACTTTCGGAGTCGTGTTGAACATTACGTTCTTCCAGCAGTGAGGCTCATCTCTATCTAAGTTTCTGTTTATTTCACTTAAAAATTTTTTGTGAACATTTTCTGAGGTATATGATATTTTACTTAATCTCTTAAGAAAATAAAGTATTAAAGAAATAATAAAACCTGAAACAGCCTCTGCCTAATGGACAAGAAAGAACAAGTTACATAGTTACCTAGATTTATAGAAAAGGAAATGTCCTAAAATTTGGTTTTTCAGATTAAAGTTAAATCAACAGTAAGAACATGTCTTTTAATGAGGAGCTACCTGTTTCAGGTGAACAACTGTGATACTTGGTTGTGATGACTTCTGCACAAAAATGGTGCTGTGCCGTAAATGCATGTATGTACACGCCACAGGTGTGTATTCCTTGGGAAAATCGTTCTGTTTGTAAGTTCACTTACATATTTAGAAGAGAGAGGAAGCTGCCGAACAAACACAGTTTCGAGAACTCTTGGATTTTCTTCAGCCCCTACCATAGCTAGCTCCTCCGGTGTTGTACTGAGTCAACAAGACAGCTAAGTGCTCTACATTCTTAAATTCTTTGAAAGGTGTGTGTGCTCTTTACTGGTTTGTTAATAAATAATAATGCTAACACCTGATACCTGTGTTCCGTAGCTTTTCTCTTTTAGTCCTTTTTGAGTCTTATGAGGGAGATACTGTATTATCATTTTACATTTGAGGACATTGAGGCAAAGATGTTAACTTGTCCACAATCTTGAAAGACTTAAAAACTGGCCATGTGACTTAAATCATCTTATCTCCTGGCAATATTTAGAATTACTTACTCACACTAGACAGCAGTGTTACCCAGTAGAAATAAAATGTGAGTCACATACAATTTGAAATTATTTGGTAGTCACAGGGTTAAGAAGTGAAAAGAAACAGGATAAATTAGTTTTAATGATTGATTTATTTTGCCCAGTATTTCTAAAATGTTATTTCAGTATGTAGTCAATATTAAAACTTTTCATTAGATATTTTACATTTTTTTTTTGCTAAGTCTTTGAAGTTTGGTGTGCTTTTGCACTTATATTACATCTCAGTTTGAGCTAGACCTTTCAGGTGCTCGGTAGCCACGTGTGACTGGAGCCTCCTGTATTGGACAGCGCTGTGAATAGAGACTCGGTTATGATTTTCTTCTATAGACTGAAAGATTTAGGAAAGGAGTGTAATGAGTTGGACTTTTCTGGCTAGGTATAGAGTTGGTGAAAAAATAGCCAGTGCTCCCTGTTGAGGTTGGGGGTGAGGTTAGAATTGTATGGGCAAAAGGTATAAATTATGAATTATGAGTGGTTGGGAAACAGTCAGGAAACCGTCCTTATTGGAGTACAGAAGAGTAAGGGAAAATGCCTTACTCTTGATCTTGAATTCTAGGGAATGGATTTTTGGCTTTCATATCAAATGAAAGACATGGCAGTCTTAGATTCTTGAGCAAGGGTATGACATTTTGGGAGAGGTAAGAGTTGATATAAATTTAAAAGTTTAAGATGATTAGGACATGGACCATGGGTGGTGGCATTAGAAATTTCGCATTTAGATATTTATAAGATTGAGGAGAATTTTATTTAACCGCTCACTTTTGAAAGTCCTTGGCTCTCATTTTTGAAAAGTACATTTTAAAATTTATTGTAAAATACTTTGAAGGGATTTAAAAGATAGGAATAGAATGCAGTTTTGTGTGAATCTTGAATATTTTCTGAGTGAGCTATCAAAAGTGGTAAATTACACGAGGAATGACCTTTAAAGGGTACTTAATGTCTCTACTTTTAAGTGTTTTTTAAAAAGTTAGAAATATTTCATTAATCTTACCCACCGTGTTGGTTTAACTAGGTAATTATCCTCCCAGTTTTTCAGGTACTGAACTTTGAGTAAAATTTGTCAGCTTTACAAAATTTAGATATGTGTCATTTTTGTACAAGTTTGATTTTTTTTTAGCAGTCGAGGTTTTCTTTATAAAATTTTTGTGCTGGATAAAAACATGAAAGATACTATTTCATTTTTTAAAATGAATTTCCTAGAACACCAGATGTGTTACATGTTCTCTAAAAATGAATTTTGTGGTCAAGTAAGTTTGCTTAACATAGCATGTATTTGGTAGAGTCACAGTATCATTTAGCATATGAAAAGCTCTGGGAAGATCTGTTGTAAAGAGGCTACTTAAAAACTTAATCCAGTATTTCCCAAATTTATTTGAAGATAGAATCCATTTTGCAGAAACAACTCTTAATTTTCTTGAGGAAACAGTATTTAATGGAGCCGCACATACTGGGAAATATTACTTCATGATACAGTATGCAAGATACTGTATGGTAACCTGCAAAAGTAAGATAATGGTAGATTTGAATTTCACTTTGAAATTGAGATGTGCTATGATCTATAATCACTTTTTGTGCTGTTTAGTTCTGAAGATTTTGAATTTTTTGTATGTGATTTAAGAGCATTTCTCTTAATCATCCTCCAATGTATTACTTATTCAATTATTATGTAACAAATGACCTCAAAACTTGGCACCTTAAAAGCATTTATTATCTCTCAGTTTCTCAGGAATCTGGGAGTGGCGTAGCTGGATGCTTCTGGCTCAGGGTCTATCTTCTGGCTCAGGGTCTATGTTGAGGTTGCAGTGGAGCTGTCAGCAAGAGCTACAGTCATCTGGGGCTTGAGGATCCTCTTCCAAGCTCACTCATATGGCAAGTCTCACTTCCTTGCTGGATGTTGGCCTGAGACCTCAGTGCTGTGCCGCGTGGGCCTGGCATAGGCTCTCTTGGTATCTTCATGACATGGCAGTTAGCTTCTTCCACAGGGAGTGATCAGAGAGAGAACTCAGGATGAAAGCTGCACTCTTTTATAACCTTGTCTCAGAAGTGGCATACCATTGCTTTTGCCATGTTCTATTGGTCACAACCCTGGGATGTGTGAGGAGGCTGCACCAGAATGTGTATAACAGGAAATGGTGAGATCACTAGGGGGCTCTTTCGGGGGCTGGCTGCCATACTTAGTAACTCATTTCTGAATTTATTAGTAGGATTACCCATCTGATAAGCCCACTCTAAGTATAGGGAAAAACTAGAATATCCTTTTTTGTGTTGACACTTAGGAATACTAAAAGATAACTCCCCAATTTAAAATTTTGTGAGAGGTTTAATACACATATGACTACTTATGTTATTCAATAATTAAGGACCAGCTTTATGGAAAATGCTTGTTTCTAAACATCAGAAATGCACTATAGTGTATTCATGTTTTTTGGTTTCTCTGTTTCATAGTTAGAATAGGTGGGAAGTTTAATTAGGGAAAGAGTCCTGTCTGTTTCTTTAAGTTAGAAAAAATAAACAGTTACAGAAGAATGCAGATAATACAAGAAACATCCAGCTCCCCGCTACCCAGAACCAACAAATATTAACTATGTCATATTTGTTTTATGTCTTTTTTTTCTTTTAACAAGAAATCAAACATTACAGATACAGTGGACATCACTTTTCTACCTTTCCTTAGGCCCATTTCCTTCCTTCATAGGCAACCCATGTAATGGAATTCGCATGTATTTTATCTGTACTTCTGTACATATACTTATAGTACAAGTGAACATTCGTTCCATATATAGTTTTTTAAAACTATTTTTGTGTGTGATTTATGATTTTAAATTAAAAATTTAGAAATCAACAGAGAACACACAGGAAATTTAGGAAGACAGTTTTTACAGATGTAACTTTTTAAAATGTTGGCAGGCCTGACCTTAAAGCTTTGGTATAAAGCTTATTGGGAAGAAAAGTGTCATTTTTTTATGGGTAGGTACCCAAAGCCAGTTTTTCAGAGTTGCCTCTTATCTGTAGATGATGATCCATGATGTCCTTGAAATAGTATGTGTTAATACTTGCTGCCTCCATCATCTCTTGAACATCTAACTATATAGTTATGTAAGTATCAGTCGTGGTGCTCAGTGCTTTACACTTACTTAGATAACAATATCTCACTTAAATCTTTAAAATAACCCTGTGAAATAAGTATTAATCACATGTTATAGGTGAGGAAATTAAAGCATAGAAAAGTTAAAAAGTTATTTAGGTTAACCTAGTTATTAAGTAGTGGGTTGGGATTTAAAATAAAGTCTGACTCCAAAATTGGGTCCTTAATATAATGGGCTGCTCTAATGCTACTATGGAAATTGCTTGATTATATTTATATGAAGAAATATGCTCACATTTCCTATTGTGCACTGTGGATACTGTTTTGTTATAATTTCCTAAGAACCTCTATCTTGTCCTGAGGCTCTGAACCACTGGTTATAAATTGCGTAGACCTGAGGCAAGGCCCGTAACATGGTAGATGCAGGAGGTAGTGGGATGAGAGAAGGGATTTGGGTGTTAATTTTTTTAATAGCCTTTATATTTTTAGGACACTTTTGGGTTCACAGCAAAATTGAGCAGAAAGTATGGAGAATTCCCTTATATCTATGTTTCAGTACTTCCCCACTATCAACATCCCATGTCAGAGTGGGCTTTGATTTTTATGATAGAGGAATAGTAGTGGCTGAGAATGCAGGCGGCATACTAGGAGAAGTAGAGGAATCCTCAATTTAGCATTTAATTCCCCTTTCTTTGAAGCCCTTACTATTTTCAATGTTGATACTACAGACTTCACACTGCCCTGGACAGCCTTAGGGTGAGGTGAGAATTAGAGATGTGGTATGGATGGTGGTGGTTGGTGCCTGGCAACTCCAAACAGGAGGATGGAAAATACATACTGTAGGGACATGAATAGTAGCATTGCATGAGAAGTTCAGACTGTCTGGCTAGCCCTTTTGATTATAACGGAATGTAAGTCATTTGCATTTGTGAAGATGGTTCCACTTAGAATTTCTGGTTTCTGATTTGGTCATCTTTGTTTGTAAGCCAGTAACCCAATATTTTACTATTGTTATGACTGGGTTATCATGAATTGTGTAGAATTAATTTCAAGGTTTTTTTCCTTTTTTTTAAGTTCATATGAGAGATCCTAATAATCAGCTTCACATAATTAAAAATTTGAAGATAGCAGTAAGCAACATTGTCACCCAACCACCTCATCCTGGAGCCATTCGGAAGCTTTTGAGTGATGTTGTTTCTTGCAGCCAGCCTGCAGAAGGATTAGTAGCTAATGTGATTACAGCAGGAGATTATGACCTCAACATCAGTGGTATGTATTAAGGTTTACTATAACTTTTTAAAGGAATTTTTCTTTTTTAGAAAAAGTAATTCTGTGACTTGGAAATCATGTAACACTTAAGTGCTTACTGAATGATAGATTGGGAACACATGTTGAAAAAAAAGTTACTGCTTTTAAGGAGGTTATAATCAAGTGAGTAGGAATTCAAACTATGAATCAGATGATTTCGTTTTATTTTTTCATAATAAAATCGTTTTTATAGGTCTACTTGTAAAGCAAATAGATGCTCCATGAGGGCAGGAACTGTGGCTCTTTATTTTATTTCTAGTACCTAAGGAATGCTTAGAATGTGTATATAATAAAACATTTCTTGAATGAAAGAACAGTAGATTAAAAAAACAACATATTCTTTTGTGACATAAGTAACACTATAGTTTAATTTAAAAAGTGAACTTTATTTTTTATCTTTCTTAGTGTTAAGTGGAGGGAATGTGTATACTATATGAGTAAATATTTTCTGAGTGCTTCTTAATCTAATATTGTCATGATCAGATTGGTAGGTCAAATAATAATATGTATGGTGAGCAGTACTTGGTGTGGCGTGAAGAAGACTCAATAGAGAGGGACATGGGATGGATTTTTAGAGGGAAAAGATTAAAAGTGCATCGTCTATCAGGATATTTCAGCAGCCTAATGAAATAATCTTTTTAGGTCATTATAGTTTATAATATAATATTTCAACATATTTAAAACAATTGCATATTTAAAGATTTTCCTAAATATACTGAGAAAACTTAAGTAGTGTGTTTTAAATCATGAAGTTTGTTGGTTGTACTTGTATAGTTAGAAATATTTATAGAATTATTTTGTTTTAAATGTTCATAATTTTTCTTCTTTTTTTTTTTTTTTGAAACTAAAGCTTTTTTTTTTTTTTTTAATTTCATTTATTTATTTTTAGAGAGGGAAGGGGGAGAGAGAGAGAGAGAGAGAAATAGAGAAACATCAGTGTGCGGTTGCTGGGGGACATGGCCTGCAACCTAGGCATGTGCCCTGACTGGGAATCGAACCTGCGATACCTGATTCGCAGCCCGCACTCAATCCACTGAGCTATGCCAGCCAGG